>VXBB01018454.1:0-10386 GCA_013399915.1 Illadopsis cleaveri
CAAGGATCCAACAGGTGCCTTTGACCTGTCACAAGGCCAATTATGGTGAAAAGAGCATCGAAGTTTTCTTTGCCTTATAAGTGAAACAAAGAATGAAATGCAAATCCTTTCCTAATATAAGAACACCTGCTAGGGCCGGGGGATGCATTGCTACAGTGTAGGATCTGGGGGATGTTTTCTAACTGGAGAATAATACTAGAAGAGGTAGTATGGCAATGGTAATGGATTTGACAAATGAGGATAGGTGTGTTGCAGCTCTTGCAGGGAAAATGATGCCTTAGATCCCGAGAAGGCATCAAAGTGTCTGTCATTCAGTAATTTTTGCTAACTTTTTATACCTGACCCAGGCCCAGCATGTTTTCCAGCTGGGAACACACGTTATCAGGATTTTTTTTTATGACAGCACATTTCGTTGCTTTGTTTCTGTAGAATGGAGCCATAAGCTCAGTACTGTTTGAAAGTGATTTTTCAAAGATAGCTGTTGCAAACCATTGCAGGTGACCTCACTCTAACTGTAATAAATGATACAGTCTTACTTACCAGTAGCTGACAAAACAGTAGGATATTAACTTGCATACATTCTGGATTTTTGTTGTACTGCTGTCTGACTTTTTTTTTCTTCTTCATTTTTCTTTATTTTTCTTTTTTTTTTCTTTTTTAATGAGTGCTATGCAAGAAGTAAATGCTTCCAAGAAAATGAAATAAAAGCAATTTTTTTTTTTTCCCCTGGTTTCTGTTCCCCTCCTCAGCAGCTGAAGAGCAAGTTCAAACAGTAATCAAAGAGGCAATGAGATACAAAAAACATATCCTGAGATAGTGCTATTCCTATAAGAGCAACACAAAATGCCATCCCAGTGCTACCAAAACAAAGATTTCAGGCTGGATCAGCATCTCATGTTAATCAGCCTAGCTTCAGATACTTTAGCAAATTATTTAGGACTGCGTAAACTGGGGTAGATTAGGCAAATGCTGATCATTGATGGTTCTGCTTCATTTATGCTATTGTCTCCTGTGAGAGGTGCCTGCCTGCTGCAGTTTCTGAACCAGAAACTCATATGCAACAATATATTCTTCCTGTGAAAACTTCATACACAGCATTTAGCTTCAGTGAGCATAATAAAAAGACTAAGAAATGTGTTAACTCTGCTAAGGGCATCATAGGCAGCTGGGTACAGCAGGCTGGTTTTAAGGTATGATAATTGACATCTTGCCACCCTAGGAAGATTGCACATGGTGTATAAACTCTGAACAGTTATAAATTATCTCTCTTTTCCCCCAGATTTTGACAAGCAGTCTAGGTGTAGTAATTCAGAATATATGTATGGAATTAAAACACAGTTGTCCACAGTCTCCCAAGATGATCAAAGAGTTGAATGTGCTTCTATGCAAATATTTGCTGGTAGCTTTCTATTAAATATAACATACTGTTGGATACATAGTATTTTAGAAGATAATACCAAAATATGACTTAACCAAAAATGAACTTCCTGTTCAGCAGCAGGTCAATTGCATTTGCTTTGGCTAAAGTGAACCATGAATGAATATTCCAAAAATTAACAGTGATTATGTCTTAAATTTTCAAGTCGTTAGGGGGCATTTCATGGCACCTTATTGAACTCATAAATCCCTCCTGCACAGACCAAATAGAATTGTGACATGCAGAAGTAAGTGAAGGACAAAGGGAATAAAAATATTTTCTTGGTAGGTCACATTACATTGTATGTTATGCTGTGAGAATACTAGATGTGCTCGCCAAATAAGTAACAATTAATAAGGGAAATATTTAAAGGAAATAATTATAGCTATTTTGACATATACCCACAATACTGTGCCTTAGACATTACACCAACTGCTGGATTATGCTTGCTTTTAAGTTGTTGGCACTGAAACCCACCCATTCTTGGGACTCAAGTGAAAAAGTCTTTTCCAAACCCTTTTTCCTGATTCCAACCAGGACAGGGTGAATTTTTCCAGTAGCTGATAGCAGCCATGGCTAGGACCCAGAGGTTATTCTATACCACCTCATGTCACTTTCCAGGGCTGGAGCAAGGACTCCTTTGGGGTCATATTGCTGGGCAGCTGGTCAGGCATTGCCAGGCTCCATGTGGTGAGCAAATAGCCTGTGAATCATTCACCTCCCTTGTACACCCTGTTAGCATTTTTGCTGTTACTCTTTTGCTGTTTCCTTACTTCATTTTTGGTTTTTGGCGAATTGTTCTTATCTCAAGCCATGATCTTTAGCTTTTCTGCCTCCAGTTCTCCTCTCTAGCCCACCACAGTGGGATTGAGCAGCACACTGAGATGCTGTGATGGGGCCACTACGTCGAGGAATACGATTGCTAAACCACAATATGCTTACAAGAGACACAAAGATTTATACTGTGACAGTGGTCTGTCACTGACAAAGGGAGCTTAGAGAAAAAAGGTGATTTGAT
The DNA here is from genome assembly GCA_013399915.1 of Illadopsis cleaveri. Taxonomy (NCBI): domain Eukaryota; kingdom Metazoa; phylum Chordata; class Aves; order Passeriformes; family Timaliidae; genus Illadopsis; species Illadopsis cleaveri. The sequence continues at coordinate 2,436 of VXBB01018454.1, forward strand.
CCTCAGAAATATTCAGTGTTCAGCTGGGCATGTCCCTGAACAACCTTCTGCAGCTGACCTTGCCTGACTGGTGGCAGAAAGCACCTAGGGACAGAGTTTATTGGTGAAAATCGCTGGGTTAATAGCAGAACTCAATGATTTCAGAGGTCTTTTCCAACCTTATTCTACAATTCTATAACTATGTAACATCCAAAGGTGTGAGCCAGGTTCAGCCATGCTGTTGTTCTCGAGGGCTGCAGTATGCATCACCGTATTTCCGAATCCAATGGGTCGTCTTTTTACCAACATGCCTTCAACATGCTGCACGTCAAACATTCATCTTACTAGTCTGCATCTGACTTTTAGCTCTTCAAGGCTGTGCAGTAGAGAAAACAAAGCAACATGGAAGTCATAATGAGTCCCTCTATACTGCTTATCCATCATGTTTATGAAAATAAAAGCATTGCTAGACTTTCCAAAAAACTCTGCATTCCTGTACTTACTACAAGCAGAATTTCAATGGAAATTTGAAGCAGAATGTTGCCTGGTCTGTTTTCTACATGATTTTCTTCTCTTTTTTTTTGCCATGCTTTTGAGTTATATTTATGGATTTTCAAATCTGTGATAAATGTTTTATCCAGGCTAGACAAGAGATCAATAAACCAGGAAAATCATTGCAGTGTGAAAATGCAGGACAATCTCTCATCTTCTAACATCTCTCTTGGGAGCCAATATTCCTCTTCCTTGCCAATCTATATTCCAGTGTAAGTAAATGGAATCTAGTTCACCCACATTGTGCTAAACTCTTTGGTATATATCCCCATAAAACTGTCTTTTGTCATTGTGTTTGTGTTGTGGATGTGAGACAAGAGCTGTTCTGTATATCAAGGCTAAAACCTTCCCTACAGTATACAAAAGTGCATCCCACTGCAAAGTAGATATGCTGAACTATACTTCCTTCATTTCCTAATGCATACATTTCAACAAAATGTTATATTGAAATAAATCTATAATAAAGGCCTTGGTAAAACTATGTAAAAGCACCAAATCTGGTGTTAATTTACCATTTATTCTACTCCCTTTCCCATGCTCACATGTAGAATAGGAGTCTTCAAATACTAATTCAACAGTTAAATCCATAGTAATTGTACACTTTTGCACAGTTGGATAGTCAAGCAGAAGGAAATAAATTAGATAAATGAAGAAGTGTTGTAATTCTTAATATATGTTGGGAAAACTTTAATTAGAGATACATGGCTAAAGAGAGTGTAAGAGTAAGATGTATAAGAAAAGAAGGAGCATTTCTCATCTGGAGACAATAGCAGTTCTGAGGAATGCTTATCCACTTGGGAGGAATGTGACTGAAGCCCAGAAGGGCCTACGTTGTTGTGCCAAGTTTGCAGGAAAAAGTATAGACAGCTTCAATTCTAAGCTTTAACTATGCTTCAAGCAGCTTTTTCTGCCTCCTTTACTTTTGGGGTGTGCTCAGGGGGTTTTTTTACTATTATTCTTCAGTGCAAGCTGAAATGAATTCAGCTAAAATTATCCTGTGTAAGGTGTAAATCTTATTAGGAAGGCAGAAAGTGTATGTAACACAGTAGCACACAGCCAAAAGAGGAATAGCTGTGACCTTGAGAAAAAAAGCGACAACTCCAATAAAAAAATAGACGTAACAAAGATCCACATCTAAGAGGAAACAGGAGTCTATAAAGAACAAAGAAAGTGAATACAGAAAAAGCAGAGCCTCCCAGAAGCCCTCCCTAACACCACCTGGAAGGAATTGGTCACAGGCAAAAATGGGTCATGAAAGAAAGTTCTTTAATATATCGCAGTTGTGCACAATCGCTACAAAGTACACAAAGTACTGCCTCTGAAGAAAAGATACCTAGCTACAGTTTCTCTCTTTCCTAGTATAGCAGAAGACATGGAAAATATTGAAATCCTCAGCAATGAAATAGTTCTATTTTTCCAACCATCTTTCTGAGGGATTTACAGTAGTGCAAAATAGGAAAGAAATATTAGCGAAAGATGAGATGTAAAATTTCGGCTTGAAAAAAGAGCAGGAGGAAAAAAAACCCCTACTAATACAATTAACAAAATAAAAATAAAAAACCCTACAAAAAACACACCCTCACCTAGGAAAGACAGTGTGGGGGAAACTCACACTATGCAGTAGCACAGCACCTGAAGAAGCTAGAGGACAAAACTTCCTGTATATGACATTTCCAATTGATTGCCTCTAAGATTTGACAGGCATCCAATAACAGATACAAATAAAAAAAATTAGATGGAATTCAGGCTTTATTCATTAGTAGACCCCCAATTTTTTTCTTAGCATTTATCTATAATTAAAGTCTGACAGTTGAAATATAGTTATAATTGCTACTGTGCTAAAAATTTTTGCTTTGCTCTGCACTGGGGTCGCCTCACCTTGAATACTCTGTGCAGATTTGGTCACTGCAAAAAAAGAAAGACATTAAACTATTAGAGAGTGTCCAAAGGAGGACAATGAGGATGGTGAAGAGCCTTGTGGGGAAGCTGTATGAGCTTCCCTGCAAGGGAGTGGCTGAGGTCACTTGGTCTGCTCAGCCTGGAGGAGACTGAGGGGAAACCTCACTGCAGTTATAACTTCCTTGTGAGGGGAAGAGCAGGGGCAGGGACTGATCTCTTCCTTGTGGTGACAGTGACAGGACTTGAGGGAATGGCCTGCAATTGTCAGGGCAGGTTTAGGTTGGATATCAGGAAAAGGTTCTCCACCTAGAGGGTGGTTGGGCACTGAACAGCTTCCCAGGAAAGTGGACAGAGCACCAGCCTGACAGTTTAGGAAGTGTTTGAACAACACTCTTAGGCACATGGTGTGATTTTTGGGGCTGTCCTGTGCAGGACCAAGAGTTATACTCCATGAACTTTTTGGGCCCCTTCCAACCTAGCATATTCTGTGATAATTCTTTCCACTGCTGCTCTGTGCATTGTGTCAGGGAATTGAGAGGGATAAAAATATAGTGATTGTGTGGTTCTGGGTTTGGGGTTTTTGAGAGGGGTCAATTTCATCATATGCTGAGGACTTCAGCCCCACAAAAAATAATCTCAGCACAAATGATAAGAGAGCAGGAATGAGTCATCACAACAGAAATATTGTTTTAAAATGTTTAAATATGCCCTACTGCTGTGACAATGAGCATGGAAACACAGTAATATTCTCTCACATTCTCTGTAGGTATCTAAGGAAGATAATGTAGCTTTCACATGCCTAAGATAAAAAATACTTAAATTACTATAACCTAAAGTCTTCAAATTACTTTATGGCCATCTTAGCTGAAGTAGATTGTTTTTGAAGTACTGTGTTTTAGATATGGAACGGTATAATGATAACAAATGCAATAATAATTTTTCTTACTCTAGAAAGCAATATCTACTGGGAAGTACCCTAAGGCCTGAAGAACACTCATAATCCATTTCATATGACACAAAGTAATCCTAATTTTATCAAAACTGTACAGAGATTTTAAAAAAATAGAGAAAAGGATGCATTTAATCTATAGCTTTATTATCTAAAATCAGATCCTCAGATGACACAATTTTTTATTTTCAGCACTCAGCATGATTTCAACTCTGGAACTGAGCATCAAGCATTTGACCACAGATACAGTCAGGGGGACTATTAGTCGGTTATATTGCAATGATACACAAATTGATGTGTAACAAAAAAGTCAAAGAAAGTTAATTTAGAAACAGTATCTTGGGAGATACTGAAGAGACAGGGCAGTTACAAGCATTCACTACAACAATTGTCAGTGGTAGGCAAGAGTTAATGCCTCTACAGCTTTCTCATTGGGCTCACGTGTTTTGCTTCACACATGCTTTGAGAATGCAGGAGGCTCTGTTGCGTTTTAACCATGTCTCACAACTTAACACAGCAGAACCCTGTGCTTATCCCCACCTCTGGCTCCCATGATGGGGTGGAGGAAGAACTGAAAGAGTAAAGGTGAAAAATGAATTTGTGGATTGAGATAACAACAGTTTAATAATTAAAAATAAGTTTAAAAAAAGCTTTAAAATGGCAGAGAAAAGAGAAAGAATAAATAATAAAGAGAGAGGAAAATAAAACCCTCATGAGAGAATTTGCTACAATCCATGAACCACCACAGAGATAAATTACTGTCTATTTTTCTCTTTCAGCAGTGCCTAGAGCCAGTTGGATAGCTTTCCTCTGTGCTGACTAGGAACCTCTGCACACTGACTAGGTTCAACTTCTCCTTCTGAAGTTTCTTCCACATCTAGGGAGACCCCATAAAGCAACTTTCTACATTTGATGTTTTCCCACAATACAATAGGATCCATCTTTGAACATACTGCTTTTCAGTTTCTGGTAATTTATTACACAGTACGGCCTCCTCAGTACAAGTTACCTCCTCTACCAATTCTTCAAAGTTTCAGTCCTCTGGAAGGTCCATGATCGCGTCCAGGGTTTCTGGAAGCAGTCAGATTTTCCCATTTGAACCTGTTGCATTCTCAGTGCAACCCACTTCCTCCATGTACTATCACACACATGATGTGTAGAAAGCACCCTCCTATATTTACATCCAGCCCAGACAGGCTGGATTACAAAATAATAAGATAACAAAAGAAGCTGTGCTTCTGTATCAACTACTTCTGAAGAAGTTCCAACAGCTTCATATGCTGCTAGTATTTCCTTTTCTTCTGGAGTGCAATGGGCTTCATATCCATTACATTCTGGGCTCCAAAACCTTAGATGTTAATCTTTGTCACTCCAGGCAATTTCTGCCAGAAGATCCAGGTGAGGGTATTATCCCTGGCTCAAGCATAATGCATATTTTTCACATCTTGTCATTTCTGGACTGGCCCAAGTGCTACAGCACAAACTATCTTCAATTTAATTTGCTCAAAGTCTTGCTGCTTCTCAAAGCCCCACTCAAAATCATTCTCATTCCAGGCCATTCAAAAGAGAGGGCTCACAGAATAATTAGAAAAATAAGAATATAGCCCAGAATATGCATTCTTCAAAAGCCCACAACACGTAGGAAAGCTTGTGTTTTTCTTTTGTTAGTTAGTGGTGACAAAGCTGTTATTTTACTGATCACATCCTTTGGGATATCATAATGTCCATCTTGCTATTTTATTCCTAAAAATTGAATCTCTTGTGCATGTCCTATGACCTTACTTTGCTTTACAGCAAAACCAACTTTCATAAGAATCTACATTACTTTTCTCCCCTTCTCACACACTTCTTCTGCTGTGCTGTCTCCCACGCTGATGTCTTCAATATACTCCAAGTGCTCAGGAGCTTCACCTTGTTCCACGTGTGTCAACCTATGACAAATGGTAGGACTGTGTTTCCACTTGAGAGCCAGTCAATTTCAGGTGTAGTCCAGGATAATCCTCCATGTGGAATCAAGCTGTCACCTGCACTCTGCTGCTGCTGATGCTGTTACATCAGTACATCCCTAGCTGGATAGGGTCTGGCAGCCTTTGGCTCAGCTTCATACCTGAGCTCCAGTGTGTCCACTTTGCCTGGTTGTTGTGGTTTTGGTTTGAATTTTTCGGTTAATGCACTATTTATCTGGTGGTTTCACGTTTGTCAAATTTTGTTTACTAATTGAGAGATAAGATTTTGGGAGAAAAAGGCAAAACAGGCACAACTTAAAAAGTAAAAACAGNTCAAACCACTCTGTCTTCCACGGAGGAGGGAAAAGGGTTAATATCTTTGCTCAGAGTCTTTTTTCTCCTCTCCAGCTGATTCTCGGAACTTCAAGGCTGCAGGTGATGGTGGGAGGGGGGAGGAGGAGAAGGAGCATGCTCAGAAAGGCTGATGTATGCCCCTCCTCCACCCCATGTCTGATTTAAAGCAACTCAAACTTGGATCAGCTCCCTGGAGCTTCAGAGAAAGGTTCTCAAAAGTCTCTCTTCCTTCGGACCAGAGGCTCCGGCAGCCAAGGCAAGAGCACGGTCGCGGCGGCCCCCGGCGCATGGCCGGCACTGCCGATCTGCAATCCTCCTCCTCTTTCCATCGGCAGGAGCCAGGGCAGAGAGGGGACACTGCTGGCCCGGGCCTCTCTTCCAAAGCCAGCGGCACCCCCCTGAGGCCTAGCCTGAACTTTTGACTTAGGAGGTGATGTTAGCTCCTTGTCAGCCGGAAAAGGAAAAGGGGCCAAATTACCTGAGACCTTTAATTTAAAACTGAGTCTCCAGAGGCGTATACAACACTCTTATTCATCAGCCAAGCTGTCAATCTATGCTATAACTTCCTTAAGAAAACAAACAAACAAACAAAACAGCTCTTCACATTCAGGCTAAACCACCACACTGGTATGGCAGCATTCCATGGTGGCATGACTCAGTGGTTACAGTACTTCACTGTAAGTCTACACCAGTTGGATTTTTGCAGTGGCCATATGGGATTAAAAAAAAAGATGGCTCTCCAGTCTCCAGAATAGTTTATGGATGACAGGCAAAGAGTCTAAGCTGACATGATATTGTCACCTGTGCAGTGTCAGGGTAGCAATTACAAACTCTTGTTCTTTGGACTACATGAAGCCCGCAACAGAAGGATACTGTGAAAGGCCAAGCAACCTAGACAGTTGTTTAATCCATTCTCAAGGCAGCTATACCATCCCATAGCAGACCTTTGTTCCGTTAAGTAACTGTCTCCTGAGATAATCTCTGCCAAGGATACATGGAGCCTCCAGACCAGTCAGAATAGGATGCTTTTACCACTCATTCCCAACATAGACCATTGTTGGGATCCTCCATCACTCTAGAAATACAGATGGATTCTTCCGTATTGTATTCCCTATGGATTCTACCCTATCCTGGTACAGTAGAGCTTTATACTCATGTGGGGCTTATATATTTGGCCATGTCAGGTGACTGTGGTAGATCCAGGTCTGTGTAAAACAGATAGGCTTCATCAGAGGCTTTTCTGAATGTTGCAAATGCTTTATGCTGGTGTTACAGTCAGAGTGAGGGGGCGTGGTGTTTTATGCAAGTCAGTTCTGTGCTCTTCAGAGTCACTATGAGCTCCAGGTTTGCAGGTGTGGCAGCCCTACAAGCAAAGTCCTAGTCCTTTCACTAGAGAGCATTGCAGCCTCTCTCTAGTGATGTGTAACATCTCAGGGCATGTAGCTTCACGCCCAGCTGACACATCTGGGAAGAGACCTTTAACTTAAATGCTTATCATTGAGCTCCCTTGTGAATCCCCTAAATTTTGTAGATTATGTTGTACTGTCATTTAAATGGGGATTTTTTTTTTTCTCCACATGAGGTATTTTTCTGCTGATGTGCAGCACTGTGAAAGTGCCTCATTTCTTAAGGGCCTTAGCTTTTCTGTGAATTTTCTGCAGTGTGTTAACGACTGACCTAAGGATAGTAGTTGTCTGGAGTCCACTTCCTCTCCTCTTCCTCTCTGCTTCTCATCTTGCTGATGAAGTTTTAACATCCTCCCACAACTTCAATTCTTTTCTGACTGCAAAGAGATCATGTACAATCAAGGCCAGTAACTGATGAAAAATAGTTGCTTGAGCTAATTAGTTATTAATTGATGGACGGATTGTTGTTAGTTATTCTCTTTGAGAGTAGTACTCTTTCATTTCAGATGCCCTGTACCATTTCAGTGCTGATGTTACAATATCAATTTTTATTCTATTTAGAGCAATTTTTTTGAGGCAAAGAGGATCTTGGAATCAGAAAAATTCATAAAGAAGCAGTTTTAAAGCTTTTCTGTATTGGTTTTGGGATTTTAGATGCAATATTCAGTAGTGGAGTTTGCACAGAATTATTTTAAGAATGGCTGTATATTTTTCTTTTCATTGGGTAATTATTTTGTCTCATCTTTATTTTTTTTCTAAGATGTCTTACCTTTCAAAACAGAAAATTTACCCCCAAACAGAAATTTTGAATTCAGGGCACACTAAAACTAAAGCAAAAAAAAAAAACCCTGGTTACAAGGAAGGAA
>VXBB01018454.1:25188-47455 GCA_013399915.1 Illadopsis cleaveri
CGCAGTATTTCACACTATCTGTAAATTTCAGCAGCTATTATATTATAACTTAAAAAAAAATCCATCTGATTTGGAAGATGTATTTCAGTTATGTTTATTTCTGTTAACAAAATACTCAAGAGTCTTTTAGTTCTGTCTCTCCATGATTATAGACTGTATATAGTATTATATATATAAAATTATATATACTNCCCCACTGAACTCATGATCTTGAAGTATTCTTGGGCACAATGATAAATCCCACATGGTGAGATTAGAAGATAATATATTGATAGTAATCCATTGTACATATTCAGTCTGGATGAAGACTAGTCTACTTACACCTCCACTGAAAACCAACTTTTTTTTTTTCTTGTTGTATTATTATAAGAATTATTATAATATTCCAGATATTTTTCCAATATGATTACTACACTGGAAACAACAATGGAATTATTTTTGTCTTCATTTTTCTTACTTTTTTGCAGAGTGTGTTTGAAATCTCTTTGTGCCATTCATATATTAGACATCTTCTAAGGCTAACATATGAGATCTGAATACATTATAAAAATAGCCTCAAGCACCTGCATTTCACAAAGCAGACTCTAAGCATTTTTATTTAATGGTTGACTTAATACATTACTTTAATTCTTGTCTAAAATATACATAGCTATTTTGCCTGTAATACATTTTATTATACATTGCATCTTTACTTAAATGCTGCTTTGGAATGACAGTGCAAAAACAAGCTGCTAATTGAAAAAAAGTTTGAGGTTTGAATGCTCAATATCCTTAAAAATCAGACCTTCAGTGTTGTTCAGGGAAACAAGTAGAACAACTTACGGAATGAAATTAAAGCAGACTCAGATAAAAAGTAATCATGGTTTAGCCAGGCCCAGTTCTATCACTCAGGAAACAGTGCTCATCTTCCACCCTGGAGATGACTTCAGTGTGGATAGTCATTACTGCAGAGATCTCTTTTGTGGAAAGTAAGTCAGATATTCTCACAGGCATAAAACAAGGATCTTTGTAACAAATGCCCTTTCATAAAAATAATTTTTAAAAATTACAATGCCTAACTTGCTTTTCAATAAAAAAACTATTTCACATGTTTTCTTTCAGTATTCTGCAATAAACCTTTTCCATGAGATAAACTCATGACTGGTGTCAATGCCTGCCCATATCTGTCCTAATACCTGCAAGAATTCCAATCTCCTACTCCAGCCATCACATGACCTCCAAGAAAACTCTTAATGTTTAATATCTACAGTGAACATGTATAATTTCTGCCAGTGTTCAGGAGTTTTAGACCTAATGTGACATTTACACAATATACTGGAATAAAGTAGTTGGGTAATCAGAAGACTTAATCACCAGTTTTAATCAGCAGTTTTAATTTCAAGACTCTTTCAAATATTTCATGATGGAAAATGAAACAGAGCTTAAACAAGCTCCATTTTTTTTTTCTCCAAATCAGATACATTCTAAAAACTTTAAACCATGATGATATTTATTTACTAGAAATTTTGTATGGCATTGGATTCTGCCTCTCTTTGTCTTAGCATGAATCACTTATACAAAAATCTCAAAATGTTAGAGAAAAAAACCCTCTTTTTTCCTGTCTTAATTTACATCAGGGAATATTTCTACTTAGTTTCAAACTTTATTCTTCACAATTTGTTTTACCCTTTATATTCTTACCATTTGCAATTTAATAGTTGGGTATTTCACTGTTTATAAATTCTGGTGGTTTGTGTAAAAAAGTTCCCTGTTTTTCAGGTCCCATCTCTGGGAAGTGGGAGTGTCTAAGAGAAGATACCACATTCAAAGTGGGTGGAACAGCTGAATGCAGGGAAGACTGTGCTGATGACAGGTGCTAAATTGCCACCCTTGTAATAAGTAACATGCCTGAATTTTTGCATACAGTGGGATTTGAAAATAAATATGGCTTCACTGTCTCCTTTCTTGGTTTCCTGCTGATTTGTATTATAAACTGTTTGTGAAAGAGGGTTTGCACACATTAATTTATTACTCAGAATTAGGCTTCTGCTACACAGGCCTTGATCAACATGCCTATTGGAGAACAAAACCAGAACATTACAGGGGAGACTGAACAGAAACAGTTATTTTTTCTCTTCTTGATCATGTTTGGACTCTCACGGAAATTAGATTTGCCTAAAAGATCTCAGACCACACCACTACTAACCTGTCAGTACTGACTATCATGATGCTTTGATAAAATACTTATCAGCCAATGACATTCTTTATGCTTATTTTAATATTCTTGTAAGACTTTGCTACCTTAATAGCACTTTTTTTTCATTTGCACATATAGCTTGACATCAATTACCATTTCTATTTTTAAAGGATACCTATATTCAGACTACTCCTTGCGTTCTCCATTTTAATCTTTCTACTTCTACAACATGATTTAGGTGAAAATCATGTAGTTGTACATATCTCATTCCCTCAACATGCATAGTCATAATCCCTACACTTAATTTTAAAACATGATAATGAATTACACTTGGTAAAGAAAATCCTTTCTGGAACTATTTGTTAAGTTACAAATAATTTGATCAGAAACATTAATCTAATCTTACTGGACCCAGAATAAAATAGAAATCAGTTTCCTAGAATTTTGTTGCTGTGTAAAATATGAATTTGTAATATCATTGCTGGCCAAAAGGAACTCAGACATGCTGAAAGGAACAGTCTGAGGACTTATTTAGTGATTTAAGTCCAATGCATGACACTGCTTTTTTACTAGTCATTACTTTTGTATTATGAATAGAATATAAGTGTTGTTACGTCAGAAAGTGTGGGAAAAAGACCACAGTAATCTTCCTTTTTCTTTTAACTCAAACATTCCTGACTTTCAATATGTTTCATGTGACTTTGAATAAAACTGATAAGTCAAAGGATTCAAAGGATTTCCTTAAAACTAGAAGCATGTATGTGATCTTGTTTTAAGTAAAGCAACTCTATCAACGTTTCTAAGTCAATACAAAAATTCATTATAGAAAATTGTGTCTCTTCCCCAAAATGGAAGCCTCTTTCAGAGTGCCAGTTCCCAAATAAAAACTTGTCCTGTTGCTTGCTGAGAGACAGACACAGAAGAGAGGAGTCCTTGGTGTACCAGCTGAGCAATTGTAGCACTACAGACTCAGGTTGAGAAGAGGCCACGAGGATGATAAGGGGAGTGAAGAGCCTCCCCTAGGAAGACAGGCTGAGAAATTTGGGGCTGTACAGCCTGGAGAAAAGAAGATGGTGTGGAGACCTCACAGCTACCTGCCAGTATCTGACAGGAGTATACAGGGATGCTAGAGAAGACTCTGCATCCAGAATGGTAGTGATCGGACAAGTTGGAATGGCTTTAAATTGAAAGGGAATAGGTTTAGTTTACCTATAAGGAAGAAGTTATTTTCTGTGAAGGTGGTGAGTAACTGAACAGCTTGTCCAGAGAAGTTGTGGATGCCTCATCCCTGGCAGAATTCAAAGCCAGGCTGGATGGGGTGTTGAGTAACTTGGTTTAGTGAGAAGTGTCCTTGCTCACGGCAAGGGCAAGGTGGGTTGAGCCCGGATGATCTTTAAAGTCATTTCCAACCCAAGCCATTAAAAAAAAAAGAAAAAAGAAAAAAAAGGAGAGTCATCCTCTAGCACTCAAGACAGACAACCTTTCTGGGACCCACAACTCATAGTTTTTGCTATTCAGTAACAGTTGGAAAAGCTTAGAAAAAACTCAAAAATTATTAATCTATTTTGGAATTCATTAATTGAACTATAAGTGTATTTTCTAGCTGAAGACTGTTCCATGTGTCAAAAATAAGGCAGTGAAAACCTCAGGATCATTTCCTTCTCTGTATTTGATGTTTCAAAGCCTGTCTTTTTAATTTAAATTGTAGTGTTTAATTTAAATTGTGGTATTACCAGGCATTATCATTGCCATAAATAAGTAAAAAAAAAAAAATAAATTGTTGTCATCTATTGATATTTTTAATTGTTTAAAAAATACTTTTTCAGAACCTTTTTAAATATATGTCACAGAATCTCAGAAAGACTGAGATTGGAAGGGGCTGTAGTTTTCTGATCCTCTGCTCAAGCTGAGTCACCTGGAGCCAATTTCCAAGACCATGTTCAGGTGGCTTTTGAATATCTCCGAAGATTGAGAGTCCACAATTCCTCTGGGCATGTAATTTAGTGCTCTTTCGCCCTCACTGTGGCAAAGTGATACTTAGAGGGAACCTCCTGTGTTGTGCCCATTGCCTCTTGCTCTGACACTGACCACACTGAAAACAGCCTGACTCTTGCCTTCTTTACTCACTCTCTTCTATCCTAAGCCATGCATATACATTGATAAGACACCACGGAGGCCTTCATTTCTTGAGAGTGAATTGCACCAGCTCTCTTAGCCTTTTGCTTTGAAAGAGATGCTTCAGTCCCTTCAGTATCTTCAGGCTTTTCATTGTACTCTCTCCATGCCTATCTGGTATTAAGGAGCCCAAAACTGGACACAGTATCCATGTGTGACCTCACCAGTGATGAATCAGGTGGGATCACCTTTCTCAGCCTGTGTCAATACGGTGACTAATGAATCCTAAAATAGCATTTACCTTCCTTATGGCAAGGGCACATTGCTGCCTTGCATTAATTGGTCTCCATCAGGACAAGCTGCTTTCCACCTCATTGTCACATTTACTAGTAAACAGAATTTAATCATTGACTTGCCAATGACAGCACAGACACTGTGTTAACACTATGGTTATGAACCAAATCTTGGATGTACCACAATACTGATGATTAATAAAGGGACCATATATTTTAACTTTTGAAAAAATGCTGAAACTACATCTAGGTTTATAGTACATTGTAACTGTGGTATGGCTTTACTAAAAGTAAGAGACAAACTGATCTTCATTAATAATTTCTTTCATTGGAGAGAAATTCATTATATCCAACATCAAAGACAGAAATGATAGAAGAAAAAACACCTTAAATGCCTTAAAGAATCACTTTATATGATGATTGCAGGGTTTAATTGAAATTTTAAAAAAAATTACACATGCATATAGTTGTCAAACATGCAGTGTAAATAAAAAGTAAGATTTTTTGAGTAAACTTTTTAGTCAGAAGCTCAATGTTCAGTTCATGTCAGCTAACTTTTGTCTTCTACACCTGAATTAGCTGTGCATGGCTGTCATTGCAGCAAATGGTGGGAAACAGGTGCTGTTAGAACACAGAATCATCCTCTGTGCTTAATATTTTTATTTTAGAATGAGAGGCATTGCATTCTGAAAGTACATGTTTCTTTCTATAGACTGTAAAATGAACCTGCCATGACTAGTTCACACGCTTATTTCCACACGTAGACATTGTAAATCCTGGCCCTGGGGTCTGATCTAAATTGGCGATCATGTTGAGCCTTAACTGTTATTTCTGTTCTATTATGTATAGTGTATCATTTTTGCTCCATTCAATACTTAAAAGTCAAAAAGAGTCTGAAGAAAAAGATAACCTTAGAAAAGCACACAAAATCAAAAGACTTGGATGCTTTCAGATGGAAAATTTCCTTTCTTATTTATCATAGTGACTCAAAATTCAGGCATTCAGTAACTCTCAATTTTCAGAGCCTTTTTTGCAAAAATTGCTGATCACTGATACACAGCTACAATTTCTGAGCTTCCAGACTAATGCTGAAATACATCTATGAGAGTTCATTGCAATTTGAAGGGATCAGGGCAATGAGGGAGAGCTTCTCAGAATGAAATTTACACCACTTCAACAATCCTATTTCCAGTACATTTCACTGAAGAGGTCTTCATGTAATTGAAGAGTATGCCATTCATACATCTGACACCTTTCACTCCCTTCAACCCCACTCTCCAGAGACTCAATGTCATGGCTTTGGACAGGTGGGTATCAGGCCCTATTCTCTATCTCATTGATTAATTTGTTTGTGACAAGATTTGTAAATTCCTGTTCTTTCAATAAATACATTTTCTGAAAGATAACAAAAAAGATGGTTATCAATCCTTTTGCTTTCTCTCCAGTAACAGTAAAAACAGTACATATATAACCTCTATTTGCTTATTTTCACCTTTTCTAACTATATTTACTTATAAAAGCAGATGTCAATGTAATGCATTTGGTGAAATATTGTGAAAAAGCCTCACTGAAGCCCATCTGATCATCCAGTCCTTTTATTTGTAGAACCAACCACCTGGATTTGTTACATTATTCCTGCATGTGAGCAGTCTATTGTACAGGCTTTTGCTGTCAAAATGGCATCGCTTTAATCAGAGCATTCTGAGCCCACAAAAGTCCATAACAACTCCCTCTCTTGGAAATGTCCATTGAGCACAAAAACAAAGCACATCACTTGTTACTTCAAACAGTTCTACCTTATTTTTTCCTCTGGCATGTCTTGCCATAGCAGGAATTAATTGCAAATATATACAAAAATTAAGTGTGCTATATTTAGTCTTAAAACAGTCTTTGTCTTGTCCCTATGTGTCTTTACACTGCTACCTTAGCAGATTTCTTTTTCATTTGCACATACAACTTGACATCAATCAACATTTCTATTTTTAAGGAATCTATATAATCAGACTACTCCTTCAGTTTATTTTTTTCCTTCATTTTTATCTTTCTACTATTACAAGATGGTTTAGGTGAAAATCAGGTACTTGTACATATTACATATTTCACACCCTTAAGATGCATAGTCATAATGCCTACACTTCATTATTCAGAATTAAGTAGATTTTTAAAAAAACTAATAAATTACATTTGGTATGACAATAAATTTGTATGACAGTACAATTTGTTCTGTAGGAGAAAAAAAAAATCTAGCCTCCTTCAAAATCAACAATTTTCCTTCTGCAGATCAATTATATATTTAGTCTGTCTGCAGTAGATGATAAGTGACATGTTTGAGTCTTGCTTAAACTCTGATTTAGGTTTTACATCACTGAACAACTTTTCAAATACTTGAATATGAAGTCTGACATATTCTCAGACATTCATGTATTTTTAAGATGAATGATACCTTCTCTACATTTGTCATAATGTTATTTCCAGTGGTACACTTCCTTATAAATATTGAATTTCTCTATGACCAGGACATAATGAAATTTATTCATCTAAATTAACACAGTAGTTAATACTACATATTCTGGGAACAACTAATAATACTTACAGTAAGCTGAGAACTAAACCCCCTTGTCCTCCACATAGAGAAGTTCTATATTTTTTCTAACTCCTACTTTACAATCAACCATTTCACAGGGTGATGGTTATGGAGATATTTCTTTTTAATAAGAACATATGAAGATTTTAGATTGAAATGATATTCAAATGCTACGTGGTTTTTTGCTAATTTCACATCAATAATTTTTCATCCTTTGCATTGATTTCTCTATCAAACAGTAGCTAATTTTGCTCACTCGAAAGAGACTTCCCTGCCCATTTCCCTCCCTACTGACCATATTTCATTCAATGCTATGAATAACCATGTCACCTATTTTTATTTCCCACAGAATCAGAAATTTTTTCCTGTTTTGAATGCATTCTGCATTTTCTTAGGCTGCCATTCAAACTGGAATGATCACCTGTACACATTTCTGTATAATACTTTTTCACCTATTTCCTACAAATTTTCACAGCTCTAATGTCCACTAAAAGCAGTAGTAATAGCTATCCTGCTGTTCTGCTGAAATATACCCCTTTAACACAACAAGCATTATCCTGAAGGGGCTTTTCTTTCTGTTTCTGAATATCCGTAGTTTCTTGTCTTACGTCAGGTTTAATTTTGCTCTCTGTTTTTTACCATATTTGACACCATTGATTCCTAGACAAGGCTTTTAAATGCAGTAACAATAAAAATTGATTGATCATTTTATCAATGAGCCCATTACCACCCACACTCTGCCTTAAAAATATAATTTGAATTGTGATTGATGCACTGGCAGTCTTATAGAAAGAAGAAGCACGGGTTAAACAAAAGGGAAACCAAAAGAGGAACTTTTATGTGGAAAATGAAGGACATTATCTCCAAAGAGCTACAATGCGTTCAGCTGTCTTACATTTCCTGAATTTGATAGTATTTTTTCAGAGATTAGGTCCTTGTTTTTCATGCATTGAAGTCTATCCTTAGATGGAAAAGAAACATTATCTACATACCCTGAAAAGTGTGGAAGGCATGCAAGCAGCTCAACCCTTTGAAACAGGATGTATCTGGTGGTAAGAACTTTGTAAAATTCAACAACAAATTCTTATTGCTACTAAAAAAAAAGAAAAATTTTTGAGGAGTCATTTCTGCTTTAGATGCTAGCAGGCTGGAAGTATGCTGATAAAATACCATACAAAACAAAAAATGGTGATGACTAGGCTGGTCAACCTAACATCAATACCCCCTTTAAAAAATACGGAAAACTTAACAAAGTATCTATTCAAAAGATGATGTGATAGAATTAATAGAAGTCTGCATCAATATAGTAATCTTTAAAAGAGTGATTGTTTTTCTTCCAAAGTCCATCACAAGCATATCAAAAAGTTAATTCAAAAAATGCAGAAAGATATAAGCAACCATAGCTAAATGTTCTGTCACTTATGTCTGACAAAAATAAATGAAAAAATATTATTAATTAAAAGATCCTCTTTCTCTGAAAAAGCTGCATTTGCAGTAATCACCTGTTTCATGAGTACTTTATTCACCACATAGCTCAACATTTTCTATACTTACATATGTCTGCCATCATTAGACATATTTCTCTTACATGCTTATTTGATCCTCTTGAGTTCTTTGTTCATTAATCTCTTTGGGAAGTTGTTCTAGTCAATAAAAAAAATTACAAAGCCTTATAGGATATTTATGACATACCTGTAAATCTTTCTACATATTGGAGCCACTAGTGCTCATGGCATTTAGAAGTGGCCTGTGATCCCTGCTGGAAATGCACACATGAAGTTTTGACTTCCATTACTTTCACAATATTGGAATCAGATTTCACAGCTGATTTTTTTATTGTGATATGAGATCCCCTAGGGCTTAGCATTAGTGTATCTAGTCTCTTTTTAAATTATTAATTCAATACAGGATTTCTGAGCAGGTGGTGGTAGTTTCATCATCAAAGAAATTTCCTCATATTGCCTTTTATTAACTGCTCACAGAAGGGAAGGTTAGACAGCATTTCTATTTGGTTTGTTCGGGGATATTTTCCTCTGAAATATACCCAAGGCAGAACCCTAAATCCATCTAGACAACACTAAAAAATTAAGTATGTACAGGAGTTGTAACTGTATTCCTTGCTTGTTATGTATAGACTTTAATGTATAGATTTCCTATGATGTTGCAAGGGTTAATAGGGTTTATGGGTTTTTCTGGAGAAACAAAGGTTTTTGCAGTCTAATGAACTAGCTGATAATAATAAGAGATAATGTGAATATCCTTTACACATTGCCAGATACATCAAGGATTTTTATTTGATCTATGACATTGAAGATATCAAGTATTAATGACATTTATCCGGCCTGCTCAAAAATTAAATTCCCAAGGGTTATGTTCAACTTATGAGACTTAGTACTTCTTAACATCAATTCTTATCCATTTATCAACTTCAGTTAAAGCTGGAATAAAACACTGTTCCATTTTCAGAATAAATGGCTCAGTAACAGCATGATAAAACAGTCCGCATCATGGAATGAATGGAGCTATCCTATTTGACTTAAAATACTGTGACATATTAAATGGCTTTAATGCACTTGTTCAGACTAATGTTGATAAAGGACTCCATCATTTTGTTGCAAAAAATGTGTCACTAGAACCTTCATAGCAATAAATAATAAATACAAACTTCAGTTTCAAAATGTATCTACAGATATTCCTTCCAGTATGTAAAAGGTTAGCACTGTGTTTTGGCAAAGGATGGTCTTTAAAGGACAGAATGCCACTGTTACAATATTAACATCATCAGCTGCAGCAGCCTCCCTTGCTTTTCTTCATACCTTTTGACACTTGTGAGACCTCATCAAAGCTAGTGGTAAAAACGTAAAATAGAGGTTTGTATCATGATATGTGGGCTATAAAATAAGAAAAAAACTCTCCTTTTTCCTCCCTAATGAGAGAAGGAGAAATCATTTCAGTCATGTCCTTTAGTCGTGGTTGCCAATACACCAGCATCAACTCCTACTGCTGCAAACGAAAACATTTCCCAAGCTGTTGGCATGACAAAAATGTCACAAATTTTCCATAGGACCAAAAAATCTTCATCCATTTAGTCCATAAATGTTACATAATTTTCATCAAAGCTTTTAATCTAACCCAGAAGGTTTATGAGGGGCTTCAACATTCTATTTTTAAGAGCAAGCTATTTGTGATTGCATATTATAAATCTGTCATGATGGATGTGGTCTACAGTGCAGTCAAGTCAAAAGAAAGAATATTGTTCATTTCAGTGGGCTCTGAGAAAAACATCGACATTGGATACAGTAGCTATTAGTTTTCTCTTGTCAGTTAACAGCTAAGAGGCTTTCCTTGCACAATTCTTCTATTTACTTTGCAAACATGTCAGTGATTACTCTTTAAAGATAATTTACAAAAAAGTCATATATCTTGGTAGGATAACTCTCTACAAAGTATTTTCACCTATAAAACATAAGATATTGATTTATATTACTCAGTGCACAGTTTATTTGCTTCAGTCAAAAGGCTTTGTGTCTATCAATGGAACAACATGAAAAAAAAAAATCTTGTGCCTGTATTTTTTTTTCATTTTCCAGGCCTGGAACAAAATGCCATATTTTAGTATGTATAATCCAGCAGGTCTTTCAATTCCTAACACTGGAAGACAATTTTCAATGGAAACCACTTCAGCAAAGAGAAAAACACAGATTCAGTTTCTTGAAACACAGAGCACTTGATTCTTACTAAATATAAATTACTGTAACTTCTTGGATATCAATGGGCACATTCTGAAAAGTATAATTTATTGGAGCTATGGCAGTTTACTCTAAACAATAATCTGACCTCTTATGCCTTCAATTTCATGGTGTTTTATAACAGATAAAATGTGTTAGACAAACACCATCTTCACCCTTGGAGATGATTTGATCTGAAAGGGCAGGAGAGCAGATAATATAAATTGACAGAATCATCTACCTTGATTTAGGGTTTGTTTTACTTCAGGTTTGTTTGGGTAATGGCTTTTACGTTGCTAACTTTAAAATCAGTAGCAAAATTCCCATTTACTTCATTAGCTTGCAGTATTGCCCAAGGTGCATCTACAGTAAGAACAAAACATGTAACACTTCTTGATTAGTAGCTGCCCAGAGTGTGGTCAGAGGGGGATAAATTTCCTGAACACTGCATTGGCAGGTGCATAGATGAGAGCATGGGTCAGCATGGCAGGGTAGAGTTGTTGGTGATAGACATCTTAATTTCTGTAAATCCCGCCCTCCATCTCCAAGCCTCACTGACAGCCATTCTGGGTTCAGTGACCATGTGACAGACACTGTTAGACAATTTCCTGTTTTGCAGTTCAGAGTTTTACATGGCCCAGCTGCAACTGCATTGTGGCAATCAAAGCAGTGTGTTCACTGTATTTGCTCACAATACAAATCTAACTCTAATACCATGGATGTTCCCCAGGATCAGAGCACACCCTAGTTCCTTCACCTTAGGCTGCTAAGAAAGTCAGATTTCATCAACAGTCACTCATAAGTAAAACTCATGATTCCAAGCTCAGCAACACACTTTCTGCTTTCTGGAAGCTCTACCCAATCTTGTACCTTTGTCAGTCAACTGTTTCTCTGAAATACTGCTTTTAAACCTTACATGTATTTTCAAAAGGCAAAAGCGATGTGTGCTATATTGCAGCTATTTCGAACTCTTAGACAAGTGCTACTTATTTTCATTTTATGCCTAGCTGCAACAATCTTTTAGGTCTCACTCATTTCTCTGTTGGCAGTCATTTTTCACCTCTATTGCATAATTTTGGAACTGCAGATCTCTCTCTAGGTGCTGGATGGTGTTTGGTGAAAGCAATAAAGACTCCAATTACCTATATGTTTCCCTGCTGAAGGTGAACTTTTGAACTATAGAGTAAATTTTCTGCACTTTACTTTGCAGAAGCAACTGCAGGCCAGTTTCATTTCTCAGCCATACTTCAGCTCATTGATACCATTCCAGAATAACAAAAACATGGAGGAAATGTTCAGAAATTGTTAGCATTATTATAACACACATTCATTTTTATGGCTGAAACTTTGATGAAAAGAATATATTATGGAGTAGGTATGACTAAAATTATTTATTTTGCTTAAACTGTAAGATTTGCTGTGAAAATTTGATACTTTAAAGAAAAGCAGAATCAATTTGTCTAAAATATTTTTGACTTGATTTAATTTTTTTCTTTGATCAGGTTACCAAAACTTCAGATAAGAACCTTGTCCTTTGCTTTATTTACCTTTCCTATACATGGATTTATAGTTGGTCCAGCTTGCAAGAAAAGTGATACATATTTTTTCTAAATGAAAGTAGAATATACCTTATTTGCAAGAAAAATAAGCACTTGATAAAAATACGAGTCTTACTCTCAGAGAATAATTTACGTAAGAATCATGCAGTAAGAATCACGCAGTCTGCTGGATGAAGATGAGAAAGTTGTTGTCACTTAGAAAGGTGACTAACTAATAGTCCTTTAATTAAAATTAATCCAGAATTCAATCTTACAGTAGAGTACAGTACAGTATATGCATGATTTCCTAGAAAAATGAATAATATTGCTCCATGTCTGAGATAGGTCTTAGCTGCTACAGGACTGCCCATATCTGACACAACATAAAACACTAGGAAGAGACTAAACAATTTAATGAATGTGTAAAAACCTTATGCTCACTCCAAACAAATGTAAAAAAAAAATCACCTTTTTATTTCTATTCTTTGGAATGCTATTTTCAATTCTGTAAGGTTGCACTAAGTGCAGTTTCATATTCACTACTCGTTTGGCTTTCAACTGTCTAACAAAAAGGGAGATAATATAGGACAATACATAGTAGAATTATCTGGGAAGTACTGCAGTTGCTTGTAAGAGTCAGCATTATTTTTGTAGTGTTCTTGTCAGCAAATAAGCCTGCTGAAGGTTAACCTACACAAATGAGCCAAGCTTCCTCCAGCTGACTGTAATTCTATGTCTTATTAAAACCAATGGGGCTGTGTTGATCTGCTTTATCTGAGGCTGGTCCACTCTCTTCCTACTACAGCAACAGGGCACTGAGGCTTAGATGCCCGTAGTTGCACTCATTAATTCTAGCTCGAAAAAATTTGCTAGAACCTAAGGTTTGTGGGAATAATGAAAATATGTGCACCTTGTCATTAGGTACTTCTACAGTTTGGATGATAAATATCAGTAAGAAAACCTTGCCTCAATTTCACTGCAAGCGTTAATCTAAGTAAAAGATTTTCAGCAATAAGTCTCTCATTGGTTGTTTTTCTGAGTAGAAGCAGAAGATTAAATGCTGCACATCAACTGTTGTTTGTTGCCCATTCATTTCACAATTTATTTATAAATTAATACTTTTTTGCATCTACATGTTCTATTAATGAAACTCCTGCACCATTTCCATTGTAAAGTCTGCAGCTGTCTACTAATCCCTTGAAACAATAGTTTTAACTGATTATTGCTTATAGTATGCTAGAAAAACATTAAACTGGTTGGGTCTTATTTTCTTTTTTTCCCCCTACTCTTCAAGAAAAAAAAATTACTATGTAAATTTTGCTCTCTTTTACATTAATCCTGCATAGTACTGTTAGAATGTACCCGCTAAAATAGAAGAAATAGACCAAAACTCAAAATGCAATGTGCTTATTCAAATGTGTAGAACTGAATAAGCCTATAACAACTGAAGAACTACCAAGAGAGACTGTACCTTAGAAGATTTTCTTCTGTTGTATATGCTCCATGAGTGCCATTGATAGTGATCTGTTTCCTGACACTGACCTTTAATGCTTCTTAAAGGTACTGTTTCACAGGAAGAAAAATGCATGTAGCAGTATCACTAAAATCATGTGTTTTTTCATGTGTTGAGGGACAGAGATTCTGAATGAATCCTGTGTTCTTATACTTTTAACAAACAGATGCCTTTATTCCAACCCTTACTAGAGACCACTGGTAGGTCCCAGAGAACTGATGTTAGACTGTAGGGTTGATGGCACGGGGTGAGACAGAATCTTGGTAGCTCAGGTTTCATCAAGCATGAAGAGAACTGGCTAGATTTTTATAACCTTCTCCAGTAGTTTAGGGTATAGACCACAGCTAAACCTTGTATGTCTGCATAGAGATCTGTTCTCAGCATCAAGAACTAGTGTTAAAAAAAGGAGAATGGTGCAAGGTATAATATATAGCATATTAAATAACTCTCAGGTATTTTATATCCACATAGGCAGTTAGTGAGCTAGGGCTTCACACACTGCCAATGACTTCCTCATTAGCTTGCTTTTGTAGACAAGCCCTTTCTGAACTGAGCCACAGAAACACAGATGTTGTGCATTTGGATAATCTCCAAATCATTCCAGGCACAGTAGGGGAGCAGGAGTCTTTAAAGGCAAGAATATCTCTAAGGGCAAGAATACAGAAATAAAGATTATAAAAAAGGGTTGCATTCCCCCGGATGGTTCAGCAAGATTTCCAACAGGAAACCTAAGGGAACATCTGGGGGCAAAGAAGGGATATGATCCTCAACAGTGCATATCTGTTGTAAAACATTCATAGGTGTTTTCTATACAAGAGGTTTACAAAAGGTCTAAATCATGTACACAATTGTAAGAGGAAGTTTTATGATGCCAGGAAACCCCAGTCAGTACAACTGTTTTACTGGGGCTTTGTCTAAGGAGCAGCATTTATCCCTTTTAAGCTTATTATGAATTTGCTGTATTTGCTAAATATTCATGGCTAAAACCTGCATGCTTCTTCTTTGAACTTTAAGTTCTTTTCAGACAAAACCTCAAGAGGTTTTTTTTACCAGCTCTGGTTTACCTTCTGAAACAGTGAATTTGTGTCACATGTGTCCCAATAGACATGCTCAAAGAGAAAAGGTTTAAGCTTGGAAAGAAACAGGTTAAGCTAGTAAAGAAGAGAATATAGGCCAAAATGGAGAATGAAGTGGAAGTTGGAATAGAAAAGAGGTTCATCCGAGGATTAGCAAATATTGCTCTCTGCAAATGGAGAATGGAAGAGACAGAGAAGTGTACTAAAAATCTAGGTTCTACTCTGAAGCAAGAATGTGGATTATACAAGGCACAGAGGGCAAGGTTCACTGCTCTGGTGCATGGCTGGTTGGCAAGAATAAATGCACAAAAACCCTCTTTCTTGGTTCTGCCAGAATTGGGTGCACTCTCTCATTATGACTTGCATATAGGGAGGCAGAAAGAGTAGGTAATCCATTTTCTGCTTGATGTCAGTTACAATGTGATTGAACCTTTTCCCAGAAAACTTGTTAATGTTTTGTCTTGATGCTAGTTAAGATGTTTCTTGACATACCTTCACCTCACTTGACATATCTCCACCTCACTGAAATCCATCCCTATTGAAAGCGAAGAAAGAGAGTAATAACTTGAATAAGGTCATTTCTGCGTGGCAGGAATCATCCTTGCAAAGATTAAAGAAGCCTTTTTTTAAAAGAGATTTGTCAATTTCTTTGTTTAATTACCCTTCATAGCATTTGCTCAGAACTTAGTATTTCCTGAAATTCCAATATGATCATTCTCATGTTATTTTAATATCAAATAAATTTTTAAACTGAAACCTATAAGTTCTAAAATTGGAGTGTTTCATTTTATAAATAACATTACTTAGTCATTTACTTCAGCCTGATCTTGAAAACGCCATCTTAAGAATTTTTTCTAAGTGTCTGTTAAATGTGATTTTCCCCACTGTTCTTTGTCTGTTTTCAAGTGAGCCTTTCTTTGCAAGTAATTAAAAAAAAATACTAACAAAAACTCAACTTCACATTTGTTCTGTTTTGAATTCAAGTATTTGTCTCTGACCTTTGCTAAAACTTGTAAAATCACAAGGAGATAAGCATGAAAGAAATCATGTGCTATTCAAGTACTTAAAGTCCAGAGAAATGCACTGAAGTAGAAAGGGGATTAAGAGAGGAAGGAGGGTGAGGCCAAGCCACACTGTGTTGGTGCAAGAAGGATTAGCAAGCAGACTGAACCAGGAGAGAAATTAGCCGTGCTTATTTCAGGTTAGACAGTCATAGGACGTGCAGAGATAGAACGAGGTCTCAGCAGTGGAGAGGTACCAGGAGAAGAAAACAGGTACAATGCATGAAAGTATAGTTTCACTTTATGTTGGAGCTAGCACTGGAGAACAGCAAGAAAACAGAGGGGAGAACAAGATATACTAGTTAAAAGCTGAGAAGGCATGAACTGGGGGAGGGAAGGAGGGGTGAAAGAAAAATGTTTCAGAAAACCGGTGCCTTAGACAGGTTTTAGAACTTTGTGGTAGTGAAGCAAATGTGCCTGACAAGTGTAATATGTGAATGAACATTTTGGAAAATTTAGAAGTTAATGAACAAGTATAGATCTACTTAGTTACTATCTTTTGTGCAGGTAATGAGGAGAACATTAGTGTCTGTGGTGAGAGTTGGTTGTCTTTTCAGATAGAGTATTGATGTGTAGAGTTAGAAGGAATTTTCTGGGGTGAAAGGGGTAGCCCAGAGATTTGTATCACTTGTTTTTATCCTGCTTTCTCTCTCTCTTTCTCTCCATAGAGGGAGCTGGGTGTCTCATCACAGGAGAGGGAATCAGCGTGTGTGGACAGCCAGCTCTGGGAACAAGCCGGCTCTGCCTGACCCGCTGCCATGCGGATCCCCACGCTGCTCTACCCTTCCCTGCTACTGCTTCTTACCATGTTGGGCCAAGCCAGAGCCCAGTTCCCTCGGCAGTGCGCAACCGTGGAGTCCCTGAGGAGCAGCATGTGCTGCCCAGACTATTTCCCCGTGTTTGGGCCAGGCACTGACCGGTGTGGCGTGTCCACAGGCCGGGGCCGGTGCGTGCAGGTGACGGTGGACTCGCGGCCGCACGGCCCGCAGTACATCCACGATGGGCGGGACGACCGTGAGCAGTGGCCCATCCGCTTCTTCAACCAGACCTGCCGCTGCAACGGGAACTTCTCTGGATACAACTGTGGCTCCTGCCGCCCCGGCTGGACCGGACCCACCTGCAGCCAACAGATCAACGTAGGTAAGAACATCAGAAATACCGCATGAAAATTGCTCCTTGTCAGCACTTGCTTCTAAATGTACCTAGTGGATTTGTTCTCTTTAAGGTACAAAACATCTACTACATTTATTTACCAAAGGTATGCTGCTAAAGGGGTTATTAAGGCAGGTGCCAGAGGAGCTGTTCAGCATGTGTATAAATTACATATACTTACTATCCAATAAAAGGAAGAAAAGAAACCTGTAGTCAATGCATGAAAGTCCATTAGAATAGAACATCTATATTGAAAAAAATGTATTATTTGGATTTAAGAGTAAAACCATGTACATAGGCATGTACATGTGTTTGTGAGCGTGCCTGGGAATAATATGTACCTCAATATGTTTAATACCTTGTGACTATTTTAAATGTGACAGCAGTTCCTTTCATTCAAAGTCCTTTAACACAAATTTAAACTATGTACCTGGTCTGGTAAATTTTTACTGTCCTTGCGACTGTCAATGTCTTTAAAAACATTAGTCATGACTGTGGACTGTTCAAATGAATNCTGTTCAAATGAATCAGTCCAGGGTATGGTAAGCTTTTCTTCAGTACTCCAGTTTCAGTTGAGTCTAGCATATCACTAAAAAGATCTTTAATTTTTTTTTTTTTTAATAGATATTAAATTCTTGCAGAACTGGAAAAATGTTGAATATTATAGGTAAACTGAAAAAGATTAACAGGCCTGGGGACAGATCCTTGTTCTCACCTGAAAACCATCTGAATGGACAAGATTTCAATCTTTATTTTTAAACTCAAACATTTTTAACTTCAAAGATGCTATTGAAATCCTGCAAAATCTATAATCTCCCCAAAAGAGCAATGGGTTCTGCTGATATGTTAAACACAAGGTCGTGAAACAAATATAGAGTGTTTCTCTCTGCGGAAACAGAAATCAGCACTGACATTTTCACCAAGTAAGGGAACATTCCATGAATGTAAGAGCATGTTCCAACAAGGGTTAACAAAGGACCACTTACCAAATCAAAATTTTAACAATTCCTTAATAATAACTTGTTGATGGCTATGGAAAAGATCTTTAATTTTTTTTTTTTTTTCATCCTTTGAGCATCAAGAACTAAACTAGAAAGCAGAAAGCAATGCTTGTGAATTGGGTCTGCTAAACCAGATTGCACTTTCTGATATTCTGGCCTATTCTACTTTACAATAATAACAACTCTGAAGAATAATCAAGAGAAAAATGTTGACACACAAACTTAACAATGTAAAACTAGAGACAGATAAACAGCAGTTTTAGGTGATTTTCTAGAATGTACAAGAGCACTTTTTACTTTTTTCTCATTAAATCCTTTACATTGCATTAAAATGCCACATAAATCAGACATATCATGCATGAAAACATGAGTTTAAAAAGAGTAAATTACTTTCTTATTATCTTTAAGTTTCCACATTGAGGTCACCTCTTTTTCCCGTTCATAGACCTGGCCCCATCTGTTCAGATTTTAGAAATAATTATTGGATTACAGTTCACACATCCATACTAAATTGCTATAAAATGCAATTTGGTGTCTTCATATCTTCTCAGTTCATGACTTACTCTAATAATAGTCAAAATTCTTTATTGTGGTCCAGGTATATACTTTGAAAATGAAAATGTTAAGATGCCTATGTAAATCAAAATTAGATGGATGAATTATAGTTCTCTACTTGAAATACTACCAAAAAACCCCACAAAACAACCAACCAAACAAACAATCAAACTGACAAAACAATAAACCCAACAAAACCAAAAAACCCAGTGATGAGGGCTAGAACGTCAGTTCAGTTCTGTAAAACAAAAAAGCCTGTTTCAGGATACACAGTCCTTGGATGAAATTCATGTTTCGGGAAAGACTTTAAATGTCCCAGAAGCTAAAATATCCCTCGCTGAATCACTTTTTTTTAGTGAAACATAATTCATTTTTATTCTTCATATAGATTCATGCTGAAGATCTGTTGCTTCTTGTATCAACATAATCTACCACTAATTTGGGAAATGAGTTATGGATTTTTACAGTGTATTTTATAATTACAATGAGAAAATATTGAAAAACAGTTGTGAGGAATTCTATATTCATCCTAGTCTAAACTTAGTCTGGCATTTTCTCAGACTAGACCAAAGAAGGACTGAAGTGATCTGAACTCAGTTTTCTTGCTAACATACTGCTATTTCAACAAGTCAGTTTTCTTCCTTGTTTCACTCTCTATGTGTGGACAATGATATTTTTTCATTATTTTGAGATATACTGCTAAAAAGGACTAATATGTGGCAATTGTTAACAATGTCAGCTTTGAGAGACAAGAGATAATGTCAGATTAAAGAGATGCTGTATTGTGTGAAATTCAGAATAATTCACTGGTGAATCTGCCATTTTTCCTACAAAGGTTCACAAATAAAAAAATTAATTCTTCATTAAATTGCCAAACAAAGAGTTTCTGGCTATTATAAATGGGTTTCTAGTGTTCATTTCTTGTAGAGTACTACCACAGGAAACCTTAAGTATACTGGATGAAGTTCTGAAAGGTTTGTATGACAAAGAACTGTCTTTGTCTTTTGTCTAGCAGGATAGAATGATAATCTGTAACAGTACCCCTTAAATAACTAAAATTGCAAGGATTGGGGCTTTATTTTAATTTATTTCAGCTTTTCTCAAAATAATAACATCTTCTATTTCTGCTCAGTGATTTTCCCCAATAAAAAAACAGGGTGAATACTTGAAGAAAAAGGGACTTACCCAGAATCATTAGGAACACAATAAATAAGTTCTATGAGATGAGACTTCAATGTCTATTACTTTGGTAACTTGCTTCTTCTGTATTATCACAGTCAGAAGGAATCTTTTGGACCTCAGTGCAGAAGAAAGGAATCGCTTTGTGAATGCCTTACACCAAGCCAAGGTGACAGTCCATCCTGACATCGTTATTGCCACACGAAGACGGGAAGAAATTTTTGGACCAGATGGCGACACACCTCAGTTTGAGAATATCTCCATTTATAACTACTTTGTGTGGTCTCATTATTATTCTGTCAGGAAGACTTTCCTTGGCCCAGGGCAGCAGAGTTTTGGAGGAGTTGATTTCTCTCATGAGGGACCAGCTTTTGTCACGTGGCATAGGTACCATCTATTGCAGCTTGAAAGAGACATGCAGGTGAAGTTCCTGTTAATGTTTACTGGTACTCATGGTATGTTTTCTACAGTTAAATAGCTTCACTTTGTACTAAAACAGGCAAAAAATGATAGCAACTTTTCCTATGTGTTGAAATGATTCTGCTTCAATTTCAGTAACTCGTTTTATATACTAAATTTAATAGAGTGCATTTAGGCCTCAGACTATCACTTTTATAGAGATGTTAAATATAATATTTTAATCAGAGTAATAGCAAATGTAAAATTTCCATAAAAATCTCTTGGAAAAAAGGTATATTCTAAATGTAAGACATGTGATTGGACCAACAATGTTATTTTCAGCTGTGTTTTTAATCTCAAGGCAATTATTCTTGAATAACATTAATCAAAGCAGCAGAAATTCTGAAGAAAGTGATGGCTTAGGGATTCAGAATTGCATTTAATTTGTGTAACTGGTTAGAGAAATTAGTGGTTTGTTATATCCTGTTCCATAAATCAATGATTCTCTTTCTTTCCTTCTCTTTTGTGGTCCTACTCATAAAATGGGTATAGTATTTTATGGACCATCATCCTCCTTAAAAAAGCAAGAATTAAGTTTTCAAGGTCAGGACTAAACAGTGTCTGAATCACTTCAGTGTTTACGCTGTCTTTAATTGCCTTACGTCAGGCTGAGGCACGAACTCCCTTCCAAGACACACATTTGTTATCACTGGCATTTCTCTATGTGGAAGTCCTAAGAATTTGTATCTGTCTGTGATTTAATATATATTCCTATTTATGTCAGTAGACTTGATCATAAGTCAAAGTAATTTTGCCTCGCTAACTCCAGAATTGTTCAACTCCAACCCAGACTAGAACTAAACAATGCCAATTGGAAAAGCCAGTCCCTATTCTTTACATTTCCTTTAGTTCCACAGTTGACATAATTATTATGTGCACTACAAATGCTGCTCTTGCTGACAGGCCGTTAAAAATATTTGTCTAATAAGATACTAATACTGTCTTATTAACGGGGGAGATTCAGTTCAGGAGAACAGCTCTCTGTTGAACAAAGCTATCAATGTGAAACATTACAGAAGCTTCTATGTGAATTTTCCATAGAATTGTTCTCTCCTATAAGGCAGGATTCTGACTTTTACTAAGATGTATTTAGCTGTTTTAGCATTCTTCTAGCAGTAAATACTACAGCTGTCTGTGTCACACAATTAGTAACACCATATTTATGTGGTTTAGAACATGCTACAGGACCCCACTTTTGGACTGCCCTACTGGAATTTTGCAACAGGACAAAATACATGTGATATCTGCTCAGATGACTTGATGGGAGCTAGAAGCAATTTTGATGTCTCTCTTATAAGCCAGAATTCAATCTTCTCTCAGTGGCGAGTGTTATGTGAAAATGTAGAAGATTATGAAACCTTGGGAACCATCTGTAACAGTAAGTATGAATGATGGAAGATATCTGGACACAAAATTCTCTTAATAATAAATAAATAAATATAATACTTTACATTGCAGCAGCTTTTTCCAACCCAAAGGTCTTAAAGTGGTTTTTGAATATTCTTGATCCATGTTTCATCAGTCTGTTGAGATAATACATACTATCAGGAGCTTGTAGCAGAAGGAAGATTAAATGCTTTGCCTTCCCTTCTTATGCAGTNGCAGTAGTGATTCATTTCTTGCATCATAAATAATTAAATTTGGCAGTGTCAGTTCTTAACCGAAGCTTAACTTTTCTTCTGACTACTCTACTTATCACGTTCATGCCATTCTGCTCCTAAAATGAAGAACATCCAGCAAATCCCCATAAGAACTATTTGGACCATGTTCTGAAAATGAGTAATACCAGATTCTAACATATCTACCCAAATGAAATAATTTTTTAAATACCCATAAA
>VXBB01018454.1:47527-75939 GCA_013399915.1 Illadopsis cleaveri
TATATATATATGCATTTTCATGGAAATAGGGGGAAAAAATAGGACCCCCTCCAATATTGGGTTAGTCATTTACATAAGCTTTTCCCTAGCTACTCTACCAGGACATCCTCAATAATCTTGGCCTAGGTCTCATCAGGAAATCACACTGAAAATCTCTAGGAAATTTTCCTAAATCACTTAGAGAACAACAGACTGCAGTAAGAAGCTTCTAGATAACTTTTTACATCCTAAAGCAGAGAAACAAAAACACAGGGCCCCATGAGGTTTTTTTGCCCAACATCAGGAATTGACCAGTTTATTCGGTGTAAATGTCATTTGTGATGGATTTTTTTTTTCTCTGTGGCTCAGTCATGAGAGCAATTCGTTCTGCAGTCTACTGTTCTGCACCTTGTTTTCTCTTTTCTCTCTATTTCCAGGTACTGAGGGTGGTCCCATCCGAAGAAATCCAGCTGGAAATGTAGCACGACCTACAGTACAGCGTCTCCCAGAACCTGAGGATGTTGCCCAGTGTTTGGAAGTTGGTGTATTTGACACTCCTCCTTTCTATTCCAATTCAACAGACAGTTTCCGTAACACAGTAGAAGGTAAACATGGCAAATAAAAAGACCTGGAACAACTCCAAACAAGTCGGGGCAGACTTGCCACTTTTTCCTGTTGGAAGTATGAGTTTTGAGACAGGCTATTGGACAAGAAGAACACGCTGTTCTTAGCACTAAGTATTAGCTCAGTATTAAGTGGAAATAAGCTCTAGGTAAATTACTTTATAGTTTATGTCTCTTAAAATGCATAGAAGTCTCAAAAGTCTGCTGCTGGTATACTAAGCAGAAACTAACTTCAGGTCCTTGACACATGGTTAGCAAGTTGCCTTTGCTGAAAACACAGTCCTTGCCTGTGGATTGATGCCTCTGCACCCCTAAATGAAGCAAACAAGTGGTTCTAGCAGTTATTTTTGTATCTGAATTAAAATAAATAAAACAAAGCAAAATAAATTGAAAGCTTTGGTAGCACTTAGTGCAATGGTATTGAAATAGTAATTGAGGTCTGGGTACAGGATTTACTGCTAGATATGCTAGCCCTACTCTCTGGGACATAAAACTGTTCTTCTGTAAGCTCTGCACATTTAAAACTAAACTCTCTGTCACTGATACCAGAACACACACACACCCCCAACAGAGAAAAGAGCCTAAAGATTTGATTTATACTATTCAGACAGCATCCTAACAACTTCTTCTATACCTTAATGATCCAGAGCTTTTAACAGGAAAATAATAAAAAGTGACATTTCAAATCACTGCCTATC
Source organism: Illadopsis cleaveri (assembly GCA_013399915.1). NCBI lineage: Eukaryota > Metazoa > Chordata > Aves > Passeriformes > Timaliidae > Illadopsis > Illadopsis cleaveri. The sequence goes on from VXBB01018454.1 coordinate 48,828, forward strand.
AATACCTAGATGTCCAAACATGGCTTTAGAAAATTACTTGTATGTATCCCTCTTGAGAACTATTGGCCAAAGCTTGAACGCAGGAGGAGTTTTCATGATGCTTCAGATCCTAACATCTGACTTGAGGGTTATGAGGCTTTGGGCACAAGCAAAGCTACAGCCTATCTTCACTGAAAAAATAAACAATATCAGACCATGTGAAGCTTTCCGATATGTGTTCCCAGTATGCACAGAAGTGATGTATAGAAACCTAACAGCTAGCTCTTTAGAATAAATAGCAACATACACTTGCTTTAGTAAGCAGTTAGAACACTCATGCAACTACAATGGTATGGTGAAAGATATGTAGGGCCTAAATATATACTTCTGTTTTCATGCTGTGATGCTATTTGGCCATTTTTGCCATAGAACCCAGCAGCTTTGCAGTCCACATTTTCAACATTCTTTCATAAAGGCTATTTTAATCCAAAAGTTATGCATTTCAGGAACATTTCTCAAATGTCAGTAGATAGAGAATTAGCTTCCCATTTGTTTTAAGCAAAGCAACATAACAATATGAAAGCCTTTCAGAGAAAAAAAGAAAAAGTATTCATCTGAGACTGCAACTTCTAAACAAAATCTTCATTGGTATTTTTCTTTTCTTCTTTGTTTGCATATTCAGGGTACAGTGATCCTTCAGGAAAATATGATCCAGCAGTTCGAAGTCTTCATAACTTGGCTCATCTATTTTTGAATGGAACAGGAGGGCAAACTCATTTATCACCAAATGATCCCATTTTTGTCCTTCTGCACACATTTACAGATGCTCTTTTTGACGAGTGGTTGAGACGGCATTCTGCAGGTAAGATGTTCCCATGGACAGAAGCAGGATGGGCGGTTGTTAGTCTTTTTAATCACAAGAACTCAAGTCCTTCTTGTGGGACAGCAAGATGCCCCTTAATTTAGGGGAGAGGACTGGAATTTTAAGAGTTAATATAGATAACAAAGACAAAGTAGTAACAAGCAAGCTCTCTTCCTCACCCCATTGACATCCAATTGCAGATCACTCTCTGTGAAGGGACCTGGTCAGAGACAGCAGGCACAACTCAAGAAAACAGTATGTGGCAATACACTATCTCCATAGAGCAAAGACATTGTAACCCTGGAAGGAAATTCCATTGTTTTGTGGAGTAAATAACTATTTTCTTCTTGTCAAAGGAAGAACAGATGCCATACCTATTCATTTTTACCACCTTTGTGATACACTACCAGCATTCAATAACCATCTCCATATACTTCTAAAGGATGGATACTGTTTCTGCCCTTGCTTTTTTAATTCCAAAAAGAACAGAAAAAGGTAACACAGGAGAAAGTGAAAAAGAGGGAGAAAGGAAGAACAGAAGGAAGGATTTGAAAGGAATGAAGGAAAAAAAGAAAAAAAAACAAAGAAGGAAAGAGATATACATTAGTGGACTAGAGGGAGAATTCAGTCTCTTATGTCTATGCATCATGCAGCAAGTGTATTCCTCCACACAATGCAGCAACTCTTATTCCCTTAGGATAATCTATACTCCTCTTCCTTCTTCTACAGAAGATAGCTGTTTCTGCACAACCAAGACTTCTTTGTGCAGCTTCCACAACCCGCCTCACTGAATTTTCCCACATCAGCTCTCAGAGAGCAATTGTATCCCCTTGTGGGTCTTACATAATCTGTCACAAGGTTTGGCATAATCTTACCACAAAGTCTTTTCTTTCTTTTATGTTTTGAGTTTTGTTGTAGTTGTTGCCGGTTTGATTTGGTTTGATTTGGGGATTTTGTGTTTTGGTTTGGTTTTTATTTCAGCTAACTTCTTTCTGATTTAGCATAATGTTGCAAAAAAATTCCACTGGAATTTGTATCAATTATCATCTTGTTCATCACTGCTATGATCAGGCAAAGCAAGAATGTAGAAAAGAGTCTTTGCCATATTTCTCCTTTTCCAAGTGAGAAGAAATAAAAAGCCCAACACAGGCAGAATTTTTAAAAATTTACTGGTGATTTCTATTCAAAACCAGAGATAACATTAGTGGCCTTGGTTTTGGACAGTGCAGAGACTCTGCTTTGTATCTGTCACACTAGGAAACAAATTCTTCCAGAACAACTGAAAAAGAATTCTGGGGAATCCAACTCAAAACCCTGAGTTGAAAACAAAAATTAAGTAGTGCAAGTTATTTTGAACTTATTTACAGAAATGTGATTTAACTTTCAATTTTAGATATCTCAACATATCCACTGGAGAATGCCCCTATTGGACATAACCGACAGTACAACATGGTGCCTTTCTGGCCTCCAGTAACCAATAATGAAATGTTTGTTACTGCACCAGAAAACCTGGGATACAGCTATGAAGTCGAGTGGCCAGGTAAACTGTACAGCCTAGATACTCCCTCTCCTTTTTTTCCTTTGTATCTTTGTCTCTTGAAATTTATTCAAATTTCATCAACAATATTTGCTGTCTTTGTAAAGGCCTTTTTCTCCTTTCCTGCCTTACTTTCCAGATGTTGTTTGGGATTTGCTATAGGTCAGAGATTGCTCCAGCATGAAGTTTCCACTACCTATCCTAATTTTAGAAGTTCTCATTTGCATCTTAACCTTGCAGAATGTTCTTATGCCTATGTCAAATAGCTTCATTAACTCACTAGAGAGAATGCAAATCCTCACTAACAAGGTGGCAGAAGAAAGGTCCAGAACAGATTTTAGTGTGGAGCAAGATAGACTAAATCTTCTCACATTTTTGAACAAGAATTATCAAACAAAATTTTAATTACTTCTACTCCCCAACTCAGTGAATAATGACAAATGCTGAGTTTCAGTCTGAACCTCTGATATTTATCCATATACTTGACATTTGCTTTTAATATCTTTGCCTTTTGTTTTCCTTCTTTTAGGTCGGACTCTCCGTGTCACAGAAATGATAACTATTGCAATAGTGACTGCACTGGTTCTTGTTGCAATTATCTTTGCTGCAGCTGCATGTATTGTACGTGCCAAGAAAAATAAGGATGAATTGCATCAGCCTCTTCTTACTGACCAGTATCAGCACTACTCAGATGATTATGATGGCATACCAACACCAAGCCAGTCCGTTGTTTGAAGAATTGGCACTTTTTTGCATCTGACTGAAACTGGGGATCTTTTCGCTTTATTTCATAAATGGTGGTCATCCACCTGCTTTAAAATAAAGAGCATAAACTGTCAGCTGTCTCAATACGTTTCCTTCAAGTTTCACTTCCACTTTCATCACATCTAGGCATCAACACTTCATCTTTGCAATGCTAATTCTATGTTGATTAAAATAGAATCTTTCAAGGTTCTCCTGCAAGCCTTTCCCATGCGTATTTCTGTGAAATCTGGCAAATATTAGTTAACTTGCCAATAGCCAGTGCCATCTGACTTCATGTAACCTTTATACCTAGAATTCTTTTATGAGGTACTTTTGTGAAAAGGTTAAGTCTAGCAAAGGACAGAAGAAGAATACAAAATACAAGTACAAGTAAACACCTTGGCTAGATAAGTAGAACGTGTTTCAAAATAGTCTTTATGCCAGACAGAGAGTGACAATAGAATTCAGAGGAGACAATTATATTTTAAATCCAACTTTATTCACAAAATACAGTTATGAACAAATTTCTGCTTTTAAGTGGATCTATGAAAAGGGATTAATTGTCAAAGCCACACCAGTATGTGGACACATCAAACAGGTGTTCAAACACAGCTGCCCGGAGGAGCATGCAGTTGAACGGACAGCTGGCAGCAGCCTTGCCTAATTTTTATTTCTATTTTTGACGTTCTCACTTCCTTCCTCTCTCCAACTATTCCCAGGGCAGAGCATTCTTCTGAACGATGAGTGAATTTGCTTCTCAGTTGTCTCATGCTGGAATTTAAACACACTTGGACTTTGAGAGAAGGCCCTAGGCATTAGTCTGTAGAAAAGACTTTGAAAAATAGCCTTAAGCAGCAGTGGTTGAATTAATTCAACACAAGCCAACAGGAGAGCGACACCTGCCTTTACAGCCTGAGGTAGGGCTTAAGGAATCTGGCTTCAAGCCTCACCTCTTCTCTCTCATCCTAACCACATACCAATAAATCATCAGATTGTCTTCCTGTGATCTGTTATTGAATCTAATTTAGTAGCCATTACCTGAAAACAGGGATGTTCCTGGTTTCAGGCTATCGAATCCCACACCATGTACTCAACTTTAACTGAATGCAACATCAAGATGTCCTTTGTCTCTCTTTCTGTCCAAGCCCAACTCCACAGAAATGGCAAGTGACCTGAACTGAGCTCCTTCAGTCTGAGGCAGCCCTCCTAGACACAAGTTACTAGGTAGAAGTAAGGGTCACATGCCATGCTAACCCCAGGGGTTTAAGTGGGTACCAGGTGTGTTCAAGGCACACACACTCAGTTCACAAGGAGACACACTGAGAATGATGCAAGCAGGAAGGCAAGTACTCTTGACTAGGCAAGTGGAAGATCATATCAAGTTATCATCTCAACCCACTTTACCACTTTACCAAGCATGAGTTATGGACAGCAATGAAAATTTACACACATAACTGATACTGAGAAAGAAAAATTTCACCTGTAGCATCCACGGTACAGTTAATTAGAAACAGGCAATTTTTGTTGTGCTCTTGTTTTTATTTACAGTCTAGCCGCTAACTATTTCACATATATAAGCACAAGCAGCTTGCGTTCCAGCTTAAATGCCTTTTCCTGCCATTCTTTCATGTCCTGACTAGAAACTTAACAAGTCATCCACTTTACTGATTTCCATGGATTAAAGTAGGGTGATCCAACATACTTTGGGTTGGGGTCAAGAGACCTGGATTTTATTCTTAGCTGTTACTGACCTGAGGAATGTTCTTAGCTCACACATTTTTACCTCTGTGACTCATTTGACTCATTTATAATCTGGGATAAAACAGAATTTCCTTTCTAAAGTGCTTTTACTTCAGTGGATGAAAAAACCATACAGAAGCTTGACAGAGAAGGAAAACGTCAAGGCAAAATCAGATATTGAGAAGAGGATGTTAGTCATTAAAGCTGTTCAGTCCTTAAAGTAAAAGCATACACTCATGTTTTGAAGAGGGCACAAGTCTTGAGGGTCAGAGATTGAAGACAACTGCTTGCTAGTTACAGCTGCCACATATAAATGAAAGAAGAAAAGTAAATTTTTGTGACAGAGTTAAAATAAAAAGGACAACAAGCATAGGAATTAGAGAAGGAAGAAAAGCAGAGAAATGTGTACTTGACCCATTCTTGACAAAAGTCTCATAAGTCCTTCGTTTGGTCACTATTCTCAGTACTTGAACTATGTCTGGGTTTGGAGAAGTTCCTGCCATTCATTGAAGCTGCCTGGTGCTTGTTCCTGAACTAATATGATGGTGAAAGAATAGCTTGGATTTGAAATCTGAGATGGCCAGCATATGAAAAAAAAAAAAGAAAAATAAATAAGAACCAGAAAATGAATTGTGTCATAACTATAGCCTTTAGGGGTTTTCATCTGGAGGCAAAAAAAAANNNNTTTTCATCTGGAGGCAAAAAAAAAGTAGGAATGGTCACAAGAAGAGAGGAAAGGAAAATGTGGAAAAAAAATACTAACTGAGAAGTCCTAGGTGAAGCAATTATGAAGCACACAATGTCATTTTCCCCCATGACTTTTCTTTCTTGTTCTTCTCCTGAATGTTTGTACATATAAGAGTTTTATAAAGCAACTGTAAAGTATACCTGGAAATGGTATTCCTGGAAATGATGAGAACATAGAGCAAAGTTCATGGTGAACTGATGACCATGACAAAAGGAACTGTGACATAAATAGCAAAAAGTTGGCACCGTTAAGGAAAAAGTGAAAGGAGTCTCAGATTTGGCTACAAATATAGTTCAAGATGCACTTGTAGATCAAAGATTTCAAAGACTTGTCAGGCAGGAGCTCCCACACAAGTTAGAATTGTGAAATTTACATAAAATTTGAAGATTACTGAATGAATAAGTATTGATAATGACACTAAGGGGAAAAAAACCCAGGGATGTAATTCCTGATAGATCCTCTTTCCACAAATAATTATTGGCCTAATTATATACCTTTTGGGGGTTTTTTTACTTATATTGCAGTGACTGTATCACAAAACAAAATCATAAAACCAACCAAACACACAAACAGTTTAGGCCTCTTAGACATCCCCTGCAACTGGGGATATTAATGAGTTTCACATTAATTAGCCTTCTTAGCTCCCTCAGTTTGGTTTTCAATATTTATTTCTCTTTCAGAAAACCAAATCAGTAGACAGAAACTAGTGAATTTAAATAGTGAAAGAGTAATTCAGGTTCTTTTCAGACAACATTAAATTAATAGAGGTTTTGAGAATATTCAAGACAGAAAAGGAACAAGGTCGTGAATTTTAGAAACCAAAGGAAGGCTGCCAAAGCTGCACTTGACCTTGGAAAGGAAATATTGAAAACATTCTTTAACCATCTAAATTAAAATGCAATAAATGCAGAGTCAAGATTAGCATGATACAGATAAAATTTTCCTGTGTCAATGATATTCTAGCTCTGTTTTTGTAAGATAATCTATGCTTCTTGAACAGAAATAATTAAAAGCTAAAGGAATGATAGACTGCCTAACAAGACAGTCACTAAACAATACATCTGCATCAAGACAGCAGGCAATTTTCATCCAAGAGACTAAAAATTAGTTATGAGAGTAAGTTTGTAAGTCCATCTGTAAAGTGTCTGAATAATTTTATCAGGTCACTGGGCATATTGTGCAATTGGGGGTATAAATATTTCGTGAGGAATGGGAAGTAAAAATGTTCTGTGCAATTATTTAATAAATTAGACTCAACAGCAGACAGTCTTCAAAACAAACCATGGAAATACGATTTGGATCTATTATGACAGATTTATCAAATTTAGACCATACTAGTCAGCTTACCTTTCTTTGATAAGATAAACCAAAGATTTTATTTAGGAATTATATTGACTCTGAGGACTTCATAAAATGCCACGTGCTTAAGCCTGAAAAGTTAGGAATTGAAAGACGAAGTGTATTAGTGAGAGGAGAGGTAGTGATGCATTACTGAAAGATGTACCAGGGCTACAGGACTAGTTCCTATAGCAGAATTATAAAGACTGAATCAGCCTTATTTAGTTCTTTCAAGAGAGATTTCATGCACAAAAATGCACTAAGTGGATGGTCATCCCCTTAGGACAGTACTGGAAGAGACATACAGAGGCACCATGACAACCTGCAAAATACTTGGTGAACTTGAAATTTGAAGAAAGGTGACAGGGAGCAAAACAGCTCAGCTATATCTACTCTCTTCCTCTAGATTCCAGTAAGAGGAATTTCTATGCTCATATCCAAACTTGTCCAGTAAGGAATGAAAGTATTGCAAACAAGCTTGCAACAGCAAACCTAATGCCACTGAAGTGGTACTCAAGTGAAAACAGCAAAGGCAGTTGGCCCTAAGATATAGCATTTTCTGTTCAATAAATATACTGTATAACCTGGAAATGTAAGAGATTCTGTGAGCTGGCTGCCCACACCAAAGGCAGCATCTGGGGAAAATTTTTCCTTAAGCATTGGTACTTCTACATGAAAGAAAAGATTTCCAAAGGCAGATTAAAGAATTTAGTGGAAGCTGCTAGGTGATTAGGCTGTCCAGTTAACTTCCTCTTCATGGTGTGTAGTAAAATTATTACTTTTGTAAACATTTGCTTTGGGCACAAAGCTGAACTATTTTTGTAACGTGGATAAACATTTCTAACTCCAGAAGTCTCACCTCATCTCTGAGTGGGATGGTTAAGCAGCCCTTATTAATAATAGTTTTACTGACAGAGAACTAGAGTGACTCCCAAAACAAGATTTATTGCCAAAGTGTATTCTGATTGCCACCTTAATATTTTTAGTGTTCAAAACATACCTACCAGATGAATACTTGACTATCAAAAGAATAAATTGCAAGGAAGTCTGAGTAAAACTGAGATATTTAGATTCAAAATGTTAATTTGAAACAAAATGTATGAATCTCCTCTACAGAAACTAAATTTTAACTTGGTATCTCATTTAACCTCCAGTTCAGAAAGAAAGTGCTGGCTTTAGCAGATGCTTTGTCCAGGTAAAGTGAAAGGGAAATTACATTCATAATATTTGCTGCTTGGTGCTCACTGGAGAGAATTAAATTAGCACTTTCAACAAAAATAAACCTTGTATTGATTTCTGTGTAGATTATTAAACATAGAGCATATTGTGCATTGTTTTGTGTCATCCTCCCACACCCACCCTTAATACCTAGGTATTAAGGTGTTTAGGTAAGGCATTTCCAATTCCAATTATCTGCATGCCTGTTCCCTCTTCACCCCTCAACTGATAGGGGCAAAGGACAGGATCTAAACAGTAATTTTACACTATGTTAAGTTTTCATGCACAAAGAAAGTGGCTTCAAGACCTTTGGCAATCAGCCAAGAATGGATTTAGATTTTATAATTCATAACAGCTCTTCGAGGAATAAGAGTGGTATCTTGCTAAGTCCATGCCCCTGTTCAGTACAAGAGCGACCCGCAGTTCTTGCTTGAAGCTAAAAAATCTGCAAAGGAAGACAAAAGCGATGCTGTAGAATCTACCAACCTTAATTTGAGGCTGACCTGGGGATAGGATGACTGCCTAAGAGAAATTTTAAGTTGACCATTCAACCTTTATGTTTACCACTGATGTTAAGTTTTATTTTGCTTCAGTTCAGAAAGTTTCACAGAAAACTACTGATATAGATAAAAGGCCTTATGTTGAAGAGAATTTCTCCAAATAAAAAAGCCTTGAGGGAGAACAGAGAAGATTGATAAAATGTTTGTACAGAAACTTAAAATTGTGTTATAGCTGAAATGGACTCAGGGTATGAAGCATGTAGTTTGCACGAAGAACAATATTTCTCTTTAGAACAGATAATATACTAGGAAAAAAACCCAAAAAATTCTAAACCAAAAAAACCCTCCAAACAATAACGTTGCATCCAAGACCTCCAACCTTCAATGCTCTTGTAACACCTTATAGGAATCAATACATAGGAACACTGCTCAGTATGAGCAGCATAGTTAAAGACAAAGAATGAAATAAAATTAAATAGCCTTGACTGATTGAACAATTATGTCTATAACCAAAGCAAAAATGCTGGTTTCAGCCGGACTTTGAATGACAGGGATCATCTGCACTTCTTATTTTTTCATTTAAATGGGGGGAAAACATCACCCTTGCTAACAGCTACTAAGAAATTGCATTTAATATGACCACAAAGCATAAGTCCTGTTTAAAACAAGGTGACTTCTACTTACACCACGGCTCCAAGCGCGCATTGGTACTTCTACATGAAAGAAAAGATTTCCAAAGGCAGATTAAAGAATTTAGTGGAAGCTGCTAGGTGATTAGGCTGTCCAGTTAACTTCCTCTTCATGGTGTGTAGTAAAATTATTACTTTTGTAAACATTTGCTTTGGGCACAAAGCTGAACTATTTTTGTAACTTGGATAAACATTTCTAACTCCAGAAGTCTCACCTCATCTCTGAGTGGGATGGTTAAGCAGCCCTTATTAATAATAGTTTTACTGACAGAGAACTAGAGTGACTCCCAAAACAAGATTTATTGCCAAAGTGTATTCTGATTGCCACCTTAATATTTTAGTGTTCAAAACATACCTACAGTGAAGCCCCAGGAGGCTGCTGCCGGCCTCGCGGGGAGCGCACAGCGCAGGGCGTGCCGCGGGACACAAGGGAGCGCTGCGGGTCACGGGCAGCGCTCCGCCCGACAAGCCGGGCCGTCCTCTGTGAAGGAATAGAAAAACCACCGAACCAAACAGGCACTTCAGGTTCTAAACACAGTTTTCTGGAGAGGTAGTTTAATGTCCTTCATCTTCCTATTCCAAGAGAAACCTGTCTTCTTTTTCATTGGGACATTATTTATATTGTTGCCGATCCACTATTTTAGGAACAAAAGCTTAACAGAAAGAAGTCATGCCCAAATGTCTTATATTGTAACTGCATTACTGGATCACAACGGCAAGTAAACGCTGCCCACTCAGGAATGCAATTATTACTGTTGTTGTTGTTATTATTGTTAATAATAATAAATTATTTTTTGACGGGCATAGAGAAGTGATTGCCAGTGTCATTTTTTTTATCCCTGCATCTCAAGTGATAAGAAAATGATAGCCTACCAATTACTGACACCGTTTGATATCGGCAATTTAGTATCTGAATTTGTTATTGTAATACTTCTAATGTGGGGTTTTTTCTGGCAGTGTTGGGAAACAAATCACCAGCTGAAGAAACAGGGTCTTCAGAGAGAGCAAAACTTCTTTAAATGACTAATAAGTGCCCCCATTTGAGTAACTTTTTCAGATGTTCTGTCATCAGTATCTTTATCTAATTATCTTTAGTGACTCTTTAAAATGTCTTTTCTAGTAGTGGAGATTTGGGGTCAGAGAAAAGAGTACTTCATACTTCACCTTTCCACACACAGAAAATGCGTATTCTGTTCAAAATTACCCCAAAACTATTTCTGACTCAGACGAAAATAGTCATAAATGTTAATTATGGCTCTTATCCTTCAGATGTTAGTGAAGTGACAGGAAAAATACGTCCATTCTCTTAGCTGGGGAAGGTAAGATAAGGCAAAATGACAGACAATGAAGGGTAATGATGACATGGAAAACAGAGTTCAAACATCGTTCTTGGTAATCAACCAATAGTGGATTTCTGGAATGAATTCTGTGAATCTTAACATCTCAGGGTCATGTCCTGTATCATCCTCAGGGGTTGCATTTTCTATGATTCTATAATTTTACATCCCACAGAGGAGCCTCAGCTTTGACATTTGCTTGAGCCATGTAAGGCTAGAGGGGCTTCTTAGGCCTGACTGGTTGGTGACCAGTGGTTCACCTGCTTTTACTGGGGTTTTTTTGTTTGGGTTTTTNGCTTCATCTCTCAGCCTTTATTCAGATGAAGCTCAGCAGCACTGAGGCTAAGGGTCAGACAACAGGAACAGCAAGGGTTTGCTTTTCAAACCTGTCTCCAGCCTGCATGTTGGAAATCTCTGCAAAAAGTTACTCGTCATGTCAGTAACAGAGAGATGGACAGGTGAGAAGAACTCTATAAACAAGGGAGAGAGGAAGACAGTAATTATTTCTGGGGGAAAAATTTCTTCAGTCATTTTCTTCAGGAAGAAATATATATTTGTGCATGATGTTGCTCACAATCCATATCTTCAAAGGACTTGGGATAGCTGGCACCCCGTCTTACTGAAAGCAGGCCCTCTGAATGTGAATGAACTTCACCTATTTTGTCTTCTGAAAAAACACTTTCATCCAAAGTTTTGACTTGAAAATTTCCATCCAAAGTACAATATTACATGTTTTGCTGACCAATGAAAAAAAATATGGAAAAGAAAGCAAGATTAAAAAAGGAAAGAACAAAAAAAGGACTATTAAGAAAGCTTGAGGGATGGGGAGCCAGAAAGAGAAACAAGAACTAAAATCTAAATGAGTATTGCTTGTTTTAATCAAGTTTTTTGATTATGTTTAAAAAAGCATGAATGAGTATTCCATTGTGGAAATACCTGTATTTAAAGTGCTGTCGGTTTTTTCCTTCCTGCATAGATCTTTCTGTTTAAGTAGCTCTTCCAATAGCATTCTAGTGTAGCCTTCTTTTCAGGATAGCAGATAATCCTGTTTAGTGTGTCATACGTATGTGTTTTGTGCAAAAGATAATGTGCTTTGCCTTCCATTAAATTTCTCAAAAGATGCAAATCCAAACTGAAAAACAGCCTCTTCTTACCACCCCTTTCTCCAGGCAGTAGCATCTCCTACAACCCCAGGGCAAGGCAGACAGGCAGCACAGCACTGGATGTTCATGGGTCCTCCCCAGGAGCTGGATGTAGCAGCCTGAGCAGCTATTTTGTCCAAGGCTGCTTTCAGGGACACAGCCTGGGACTCTCCAGGCCCTCTGAATCCTGTTGTACAGCCATTAACAAACAGACCAACTTCAGCCCCTGTGCTCAGGCACTTCTGGGCACAGTTTCTGGTTTCTCAATCACCTTGTGTTGCTTCTCCAAACAGAGAAGAAAACGTAGCCCAGTAATTCTCAAATAACATTGTGTTGATGTTCCAGGTATGCAGAGTCTGAAGAAAGAAATCTTTATCATCTACAAGCAGAAGTTGGTGACATTGGAATTTCTCTTGTAGCCACCTGTAGGATGCACTGGTGGTAGTCCCTAAGAGATGAGCACATGATAGATGATGGTATGTGCTGACATGGCTCCTCCACCATCTGGGGGAAGGAGACCAAGATACCAGTGTGAGGTCATGACTGCAGCTTAGCTTCCTCCATAGGAAGAAGGGTCTGGTAGACATCTGTGACATCACAAAACTAGTCAATGAGGTATCACATTTTGTTCTGGATTTGCACTTAATTCAGTGAGAAAGATCTACAGATCAAAGACTGTATTTTAAAAATAAAACAGAATTTCAGAGTAATACTTTGGGGCCTCAAAAGCCAAATGTTTTCTTGACTATTTGCTTGACATCATCAAGTATTAAGTGAATAGATACTTCCTTAAAAATTTAGTTTTTTAAAATTGCTTTATCGTTGTATAAGGAATATACTGTTAGTCTCTAAGACAAAAGACTTTCCTTATGTTTAAACAGCACATAAAGGCAGCCTGTACAACCTTCACATTTCTCTGCCCCAGACTATTTATTGGCATCAACCGTGTGCCTGGACCTCTTTTCAGGAAGCACAGAGGGTAACTTCCATACAAAGGAGAAAAACAATTTAAACTAACTAGAATTAGAATTAGGTTAGAATTAGGGCTGACACATTCTTCACCTATGGCTAAGCATGGTGTCCTTCCATCTAAAATTAGTGCTGTTACCCACCACCTTCCTAGGTACAGCTTATCAGAGAAACAAACATAAGATGGAGAAGACCAGCTATAGGAAAGGCTGGTGTCAGGAGATCCTTCAATAACTGCATTTAGGGCTATCTCAAAGACAACAAAAGTAGGCTTGAAATATCTCACTTTATTTTAAGACTCTTAGCCACCTGGAAAAAATTGTATCTGTTGTGGTATCATCTGGCTGCAATTAACCTGAGCCTGAACTCAAACCTGATCTCTAGGCTTAGTCACCTCCTGAGGCTGCAATTCACCTCTTCTCCGGAGGCAGGTAAAGTTTAGTTAGGATCAGGAAATATCAGGTTAGGTGATTGGTTAAGGCTACAGTCTCTGCTGTCATCAGAGGCTGTTAATGTTTTTACTTGCTTAACTAAAGCAAGCTATGGCTTAACCATTTCAATACAGTAGAAGGGTATCAACTGGAGTTGGAAAGTTGGGCTTCATAGGGGCTGCCCTGGAATTTAATGCTCACAGTGCCTTCTGTTAATGACATGATTTTAGGCCTAGGCCATATAAGCACCACCAGCTGAGGCAAAGCAATGGGGATGATATTGCAGTGCCTCTAAGTGTAATTGCAGATTACAGCTGACAGTCTAAATCCAACTGGATCTAAATCTAGCTATATCTGCTCAAAAGTATGGGGCTGGACACTGCTAGGGGGCTCCAGGAAACGAGGATTAATGGCTTGAGTCATACTAAAGACTTAATGCAGACTTCAGTAATTGTGCACAGTATTGTAACTGGTTTGGAAGTCTTGATCCATGCTTTACCTCATTTTGTAGAAAATCAATGGGTTAACTTAATGATAGCATTGGGATTAACACTTGTTCTGGTAGGGAAGAAAAGCAGCAAGAATTACTTTTTTGAAGAGAAAAGTTTCCAAGACTACATGTTTGCTTTGTAGAGAGGTATGTGCCAGGATATAGAACATGCGAGGAACTGATGTGCTAATATGGATTAAGGTTGACTGTCCAAACAGAAAATATTAAATCAAATCAATATGAAAATAAATAAATCAAATTATAAAAGCCATAGTTTACTATGAGGTTAGGTTTCAAACCATCAAGGACTGATCTGTGGTTTTGGCAGTCAGAATCAGGTTTACCAGCTGAAAACATCCCACATGCTAAATTTACATTTTGTGCCTTTGGCTTCAGAGCAAATAACACTGCTAGACCCATATTCTAAATGGCAGATAGAATGGCAAAGAGTGGTTTAGGGCTGACCATTGAGACTAGGGATCAGTCAAGGACCAAGGTTCAGATGAACATGCAAAACTGGTTACTGGAGGTTACTGGGGGTTACTGGAACAGATCCACAGACTATCCTGCTTGAACTTGCTGGTTGGATGGAGCAGAGCCACTGTGAGGCACGGAGCTGATGAGGTTGGAGGTTGCATGCTTATTTATATTTGGAAGAGGTCTCCACTTCCTGCAAAACCAAAGAGCATCACTGACAAAGAATGATATTTTGCTTGATCTCAATGGACACTGGTGATTGCCATTAGTTTGCTTATACTTAATAAGGGAAAACTGAAAGTATTCAATGAAAATTGTTTGTAACCAAGTTGGGAATAGGCTAGGGTTTTGGTGTGCTTTACCAATCTAGGCAGGAAATAAATCAGCCTAGAAATTTTAGAGTTTTTTACCCCTTGCTCCCTACTCATAAATGTTGGTGAAGTTATTCTTAAAAGGTCACAACAGAGACACTATTGTTGTCACTATGTTTATTCCATGTTAAATATTTTCCTGGTAGAACTGGGAGGGATGGAAAGCAATTCAAGACACTTAAAATAATGAGCTATTTCCTCTCCTTATAGCACTTGAAATAATTGTCTTGGGGAGGGTGAAGAGTCATTCCTGGCAATAATTTAATGTGTTCTCTTTGTATTATTCCTTTCAATGATATCAAGGTTGTCTGTAATAAATGACTCTTCTATAGCTGACAGCTTGGATAACACAGTTCACTTCCCATAATAAATAAGATCAGCCTTCAGTGCCACTTTCATTGACATTTATCTTGTGAGACTATAGGTTTTTCAATCAATGCAAGGCCAAACACAGACCTTACTGTGTTTGTGAGAGGTTCTGAGCCTGACTGTGTAGCTGCTATTGTAGTGAATAAACATCTGCTCCCTACCTGATAAAGCAAAAACTAGCTGACATCAAGTGGTGTGCAAATAAAAAAGAGGGGAGAGGTTGCATGAGCAACACCTTTAAGATGTCAAAAGTGAATATTTCAACAGCAAGATAAAAAGTAGGACAGCAATCATGACCTGCTTTGCATGCACTTCCTCACCTCCCAAGCTTTTGCACTGTCTGCCTGGGGATAATGTGCTACAAAAAATGAGTATGATATCTTTCTAGGAGAGCCCAGAAGATTGATGCCAGATCCGGGTTTGAGTTACTGTAATTTCCCTTCGAGACCCTACTTTCGAAACTCAGAACTGGCTGAAGAGCTATTAATAAGCTACAAACAAAAGGACTGCTGTTCAGAAGACAGAACCCTTCTGCTATTGTCTTGAAGAAAAAAGGTTTACCTTAGCAGCAAGCCAATACATAGTTAGTAGCTGTTAATATACAGTATGAAATCTGTAAATCCAAGCAATTATTTTATCTTACATACTGAAAGAAATCTACTTCAAGGCCAGATTGGATGGGGCTTTGAGCAACCGGTTATAGAGGAAAGCATCCCTGCCTGCGGCAGGGGAACTGGAACTAGAGGTTCTTCCAGGTCACTTTCAATCCTAACCATTCTAGGAGTCTATGAATTCAAGAAGTGAACTTATAAAAAACTAAAATCCAGAGGAATTAATAAATAAAAGAATACAATATCTTGTCTCAAAAATTAAACAGCTTCGTTAACTTACAATTTTAACATAAAAATTAAGGTCCATTATACTTGAATTAAAAATAACTTTTGTTCAACAGAAATTTTGTGGGACTGGAAATTAAGTACACTTTTAGAAACTGTGCAAATTGACTGGTGGTGTCAAAAACCTTTTGACCCTTTGGAGCCTTCCTTCCACCACCTATCCCTCAACCCTCCCACAGTGGATGGGCACAGGAACACTTGTGTTGGAAACTGTACCTATTAATCTGTTTCTTGCTGATGTTAAAGAAAATAGGAATTCTTCCTAGTAAAGTTAGACATAGAATAGACTCTCAAAGTTTTCAGCTATTACCTGGGAGCCATGGCCTCACAAGAGCAATCAAATGTTGTGAGGATGGAAGACCAACAACAAATCTAGAGATCTGTTGAGCTGCACTGCATAGAGGCCCTCCTCCAGAGAAAGGGTTAAGAGGCAGAAGGAAGTAGTGTGCAAATGATCAGCAGCTTCCTGGGACAGCGGGGAGAACTGACAAGAAGCAAGGGGACAATACCTAATTTATGGAGTACACAAGTTTTTACATGGAACTTTGTGTGATGGGCAGCAACCCTGAAAGAATTTAAACAGGCTTAATGGGTGTCTGTGTCAAGCTACACACTGTCTTCACTGTGCTAGGAGTTTTACTGCGCAGGCCTAAATAGTTTATTCATATACAAAGAACTGGAAATACCCTCTCTAGAGACTGAGTTAATGGATCCTGAGGATAATACACCTTAGGTCCTGTTGAAACTGTGTTGAGTTCTGGTGATATAGTTTACCCCTTTATGATTGTGATTCTTTGAGTTATTTTTGTCTTGAATATGTGACCAGCTTCTACTGTTAGGAATACAGCTAACCTGATTTTTTTTTTTTTTTAAATTGAAGTCTAGAAATATGCAGAAAGCTGATGATAAATATATCATTAAGAACAATCATATCTTCCACTCCTTAACATGACAGATGTGTAGAATACCTTACATCTTTGCTGCTGGAACAACAAAAATAGGAATGAGCAGTTTGTTCTCTGACATTTTCCTGAAAATGAAAATAAGCACCTTCACATTACTCAGTTTCATAAGAGAGAAAAATTTCAGGATCCTTAATGTCATCATGGCTCCAGACATTAGTCATGCACTACAACTGGCTTACAAAGCCAGAAAGTTTAAACTGGCCATCCAGGCTGAACAGCAACAACAACAACAAAAAATTAATGGCTTTACAAGTCCTGTGTTCCTTATGAACCAATTTAACAAAGAGAATCTTACACTAGCTACCCTTTGTTTATTGGTTGGATTGGCACAATTGCATGTGCTATTACTGTAGCTCTCTTTCACATTAATACTGTCACTTCACAGGCTTTCCTCTTTTAATTTCTATTTCATTTCAATATAATATGAAAAGATGCTTCCACTGTAAATGCTCAAGGGGAAGGTAGGGTGTGGAATCTATAGCTTACTGAAATACTGGACCTAACTTCCCTGTGCTTGAACCCAATGCTATATAGATGTTTTGGCATTTCTCACACTGCTAGAATGGCTATGCTCCCAGGAATATGCTCCCTGAGCATAAGGGTTCCTTTTAGCAATTCTCCAAGCCCTGAATAGAGTCATATTTTCTGCAGTCTATGCCAGCAGCACTGATAGCCCTTTCGTAAAATGCAGCCTTCTTTTCACCTCAGTCCATCTTGCAAAAATAGCTGAAAATTAATATGCAAACTTGCAAGGGTAAAAATGGCTAGTTATAAGGAAAATAAGTTGTTTAAACTTCTAAGAAACCTATTATATCCCAGAGGTATAACTTCAGTCATTTAATCTTAGTTCTCTCCAGGGTTAAATCACAAATCCTGAAGCCACAAAATGGGTTTTATTTCTATAAAAAGACTGAAACCTGGAACAATATTGGCATCACTAACGGAGGAAGCTAAATACAATGGGTATCTGAGGTGGCACAGGGGCATCAGTCATGGCACTGACATTTGGCCTATTGGGCACAGGTCACCTGCAGCAACCTTGGGCAACTGTGTGTAGCCTGACAAAATAGTAGATTTTCATGGCAGCCACTTAAATAAGGAAAGTTTTAAGGGTCTGGGGTTTTTGTCTCTTTTTTTAACAGAGAGGCAGAAGAGATGTGGAAACTCAGAGAAACACTTTTTTATCATGGGTTGAAAGTGGGGGAGATACTAACAAAAAATACAACTAAAAAACTACAAATCCTTTTTCTTTTAATATATATATACAGTATTTTTTCTTATAAAATGTTGCTTCTCTTCTCACAACCCAAGTAAAATATGTGTAATACACCCAAAAAACTTATAGGTATGACTGTTGTTGAAAATATTACCGTACCTATGCTCAGCTGTCTTTCTCTGCCCTGAACCCCTAAGGCCTTTAATGACTTCTATATCCTCATGCAACATGCTCCTTCAATGATCAGAGGGTCTTTGCTATACCCCCTTGCAACCAACTGCAATGAGAAGGTAGATGCACCCATTAATCCTGTCACTAACTACTAGGACAGACCCTTACACTTGCTTTTGACAAGTCCAACTGTGTAATCAGATGCCAGAACTCAAAGTAGAAAACTACTCTTTTCTTCATTTTTACTGAGCCCTCCAAGCACAAAAAAACAAAACAACAACAGACAATAAGAGAGCACACCTCCAATCAGCCCTGCCTCCCCTCAAAAAACTCAAACCAAATAAAACACAAACCAAAACCCTAGAAGTCAGATGTAGATTAAGGAGACTGGGAGAGACAGTGGAAGGGAAACAGGCAGACAGAAGAGGAGTGGAAAAGGTGTTATGTGATGAAAAGTGAAGTAGATTCTGAAGAATTCAGCAGGTAGAGAGTGAACTAGAATGGATCTAAGTTCAGGCAAAGAGAGATGGAAAATAAATGGCTTCTTGGTCTTACATGATGGTTCTTAATGTCTTGGAGTTATAATGTGGAATTTAACAGCTGACTTTTCACTGTAAGTGAAAGAAGAGAGAGAGAATAAATTAATTTTTTAATTATTTTTGGCAACCTATTCACTGGAAGGTATCCCTCCGCAAGACAGGAGTGAACTAGGTCTTCTTTAAGGTATTTTCCAAACCAAACACTTCTATGAGTCTGACATCATTGGACTTCAACTGGCACTTCAGTAACAGAATAGAAATTAGACATCCATTCATAAGCTCAAGACTAGCAGAGTAAAAAAGTAAGATTGAAACAACAAAGCTTAAAAAAGAGGAGAACTGAAAGACATGGCTGAGAGAAATTATGTTGAGACAGGAAGTAACTGAACGTGAGAAAGAAAGCAACTGAATGTGAAAAGTAAGATGTGGTTAAAACTAAAGCCTGTGATCACATAATTAAATGTAATACCAAAAAATAGAGTAAGACAGTTTGAGCTGTGCTTCAAAGAGTTGAATTTCTTCTTGCAACACAGTCCAAACTTCTGAGTACTTAATTTCAGGGTCTACTATTGGAATGGATACATACTTTTTGCCGAAAAAAGGTAATTTTCCTAACAAAGAAAGAGATAGCAGGCCTAAATCTTAACTGAATTCTCCTGCTGCCTTTTGTCTGCCCTTTAATTGTAGTTGTTATGGCAGAAAATACGCATTTGTTTTGGATGCAGTTATTTTGGAGAAAAGCACATTTTCTCCAAAAACTTGAACCAAAGTTTAGGGCACTGAGTTCCAGTATTATAAGCCACATGGTTAAGAATATTTTCATCATATGCTACAAGGGCTTAATATTTTGTCATGTGTGTTAGTTTTGGAAATGGTAAGAAAAATTTGCAGGTTCATTTACAAAAATATGTTTGTCCCATTACTTACCTTCCCAAGTCTTTTTACAGAGAAATACTTCTCATATAAGAAATGAAGTTGCACTAACAACCATGTTAATTTAGGTAACTAGTAATTTAAAAAGCAAATTCAATTAAAGGAACTATTTTTCACAGTTAAAAATTGTAGAATCGTGGAATTGTCTAGGTTGTAAAAGACCTTCAGGATTGTCAAATCCAACAACCCACAGCAGGTACAGAAAGATGCTCAATGGTTGAGTCAGGTGCAAGGAATCTGTTATAAAAAAATTATAAAATCATTGCACAATAGTTGCTTTCCCCCACCAGTGCTATCCATGTGCGCTGCACGGATGTTGGCAGAGACCCTACTGAGAAAGCAAGATAGGGCTGCATACAATTTATCAGCATCCTCAAGCTCTACCAGGTAAAGCTGAAGATCCAACAGGCACAGATGGACTTGTACTTTGGCAAATGACCAGGAAGTTTAGAGCACCTAACAGAACACATGAAAAACACAAACTCTCTAGAAATCTCGGCCCCCACAAAGCTTCATTGCATCCCTGAGCCAATAAGAATTGATACAGCATTTTTCACCCAACCATGACCCATTCACTCAGCTGAGCCAGGACATAGCACAGGCCTGCTCATGGCCAAGACTCAATTGAGTAAGGCTAAATTTGAGTATGCAGCACTGCTGACACACTCTGAAAAGAAGGACAATTGGAAAAAGACACATAAGGTGTAAATTTAGCATATTCCTATGTGCTCAGGACAAGTTCTCCAAAATAATTTCTGTTTTGTGAACAGAACAGTGTATGGTTTCTGAGACCACCCTCTTGTACTGTCAGCCAATTCACCTGTTCCTTTTCTTTACAAGGTGCTAAGGAAATTTTAGAGAAACATGCTTATTTTGCTATTTCAGTTTGTCTTGCTAGAAGGACTGAAAGTTGTATCGATAAAAACTAAATACAAACTGTTGCTACATGTAAGAATATTTTTTCGTACTTGGGTGGCATATTTTGATGCCATGAGCATTATGTGAAGAAAGACACTGATGGTTTGGGTCACAAAGGTGGTTGTGCTTTCAGTCACAAGCAAAATCCTTCCCTGTGGACAGAGATAAACAGATTATATTTTGGAAGCAAAGTACCAGAAACTGAAGTAGTGATAACCTTTGATAACAACAAAATATTTCATCATTCAACATCCAGATATGCAAAAATAAGGTTTGAAACTTTCTAACTGAGAGACTAAGATAAATTCACTCTACAGATAGGAACATGATACATAAAGGCCTGAAGTGATTTTTTCTGAGAGCCTCAGAATACCTGGAAAGAGAACTACACTCTTCTGAACACTAATTCAGTATTGACTGTATTATGTTTATGCACCTTGCTTTTTCCCCAGAGGTTTCTTCCCCTCTTCAAGACAAGAAACTATCATTATGTAACATTTCTATATCAATATGTAACAGACTAAAAATTGTCCCCACAGATTTTCTCTAACTAATGTGTAAAATATCTTTCTTTCCACTATGGATGCTATTTTCTCACTCAGGGTGAGACTTTTAACAGAATAAAACTACCAGTGCTTGTGTGTAGATCCAACTCTGTCAGCAGTAAACATGAAAATGGCTCCAGAAAAGTGCTGACATTTGGAGGTGATGTCACAATAAAATAACATTCAATTTCATAGCAAAACCCATCCTCATATTCAAGCTTTATGTTATGATGTATCTGTGATATTAGAAGGGCAGACAGTCAAAGGATTTATAAATATGACTAGACAACTCTCATATTTCCTCCTGTAATGTGTCAGAACTGCAAAAGATGAGCATGATTCACAGGATGTTGTTACTCTTCTCCTTCCTTATGTGTCAGATCTGACTGATTCCAGAAGCTTAATCTGGGGTTTTTTTATGTAAATGTGATGTAGCCTAATGCTTGGGCCTGGTGGGAGAGTTGTGGTACAAAAACATTGAATGGTTGAACATTTTTTGTCCCAAGGAAAAAAACTTTTAAGTTTAGGTTGTTGCCTTGAGTAACATTCTCTTGTTCACTTTATCTATAAAATGACACACATTATTAATTTCACAACAGCTAAAGGACTATATTCTGTTGGTGCATTGGGATCACAGCTCAATGAAACAGTTTTTCAATCAGTGGCTTGAAATCTTTGGGAGATCTGTGGCCTGTTTCTTAGGCTTCCTTTACCAACTGGTCTGTATAAACTACTGCCAGTAAGTTTCAAAATATTTTGCAGCGATGGATCTTTCTGCAGGAAAATATTGTGAAGTTCACAACTGGGAAAACAGATTAAACCACTGAACTTGGAAGTTGTTGAGGTGGTTGCATGCTACTGGGTGTTGAACAGAATTCTATACACAGCCTCCAGTGCTGATTACAGCCTCACAAAAATCAATACTACTGTAACTCTGAGGTGAATGTGTACCACAGCCTTTAAGGCCCTTACACTAAACTTGACCTATAGGTGCAGTATTTAAAAATACATGTTCCGTGTATTTTTAAAGTCAAGTCCAGATTGTACAAATGGTATTTACAATCTCTTCCCAGGGGCAGTAATGGCTAAGGCAATCATATATGTGCATAGGTAAAGCAACAGAGAAAGAATAATAATGCTTTAGATACCCTTATATGTTCTCTGTGTGAAATGATGCCTCTGGAGTCAGTGCATAAGCAGTTGCTCTGAACACACTGAAAAACTGAATATGTCTTCAGGTCTGATTCGTCTGGGTTCTTGTACAAGCCTGTGAAACACCAAATGCAGCAGTCTCCTCCCCTCCCTTTAAACAAAGCCAAGAAAATAATAATCACTGTTTTTGAGTGTTTTTTCTGAATTCCTTTTTCTGCTCACTTCTCCCACATCATGGCAAGGAGTTCCAGAATGGCATTAACAGCTTTTAGATGTCACTGAGACAGTGTGTCAAAACTGACAGAAATAAAATGCCCGGCCACTTTCTCACCACCATTGTTCATGTGCCACTGTTCACCAGATTTTACACATGGACAATGCATAGTAGTGATATTCCTCCTGAGGCTGCTGAGGTGGTAACAGTTTGTCAGTGTAAGGTACCTTTGACAACTATTTCAGACTTTCACAGTTCTTTTTCTTACAGCTGCATACAGTCTTAAATTTGAGGAAAGACTGCTTTGGGGTGAATTCCCTACACAATGCCCCAGATGAAAGTTCTGACTTTGGTTGTTATGACCCAAACTTCTCCAATTCTATAAACATGCACTATTCATTTTGTTAGTGGATTTGAGGAATAGTCACCTTGATGATAATTATTAATTCTTCCTGTTAGTCTACCTGACCATACCTACTACTCACTAGCTTTAGTTCTAGAGTATCTTCATTCCTTCTAAGGGAACTACTTAGGAAGCTCAGCTTTACTCCCCCCAGGTAGAAGTCACACAATGTGACACTGAAGCATGACCAATGAACATCCCTCTCAAAACACCTCACCCTCCTCTGGGTGTTGGTTTGAATAAACTAATAAAGATTGCTTCCTAGAAGCGTCTGACAAAGAATATTGGCACTGTGAGGTAACTGAATGAAAGCAGGTAAGGCAGGACTCCTGTGTACCACACCCTATGTTGTCGTGTACTTGGAACTCTTTTAACGCCCCTGCAGCCTTTGAAGGAAAGTTGAAGATCCCATTTCTGTAGCCCAAATTCCACATGTAGGTTATTATGAGAAGTACATTACCACAATATGAGAAATAACTCCCACAAAACTGGCTATCCTTAAGGAAATTATTTTCTTTTAAAATCTTTAAATATTCACCATGTGACATGACATAATTCCAGGTTAAATATCAACCACACTCTTCCTGTACTATGGGAATCTGCCTGACAGATTAAGGAAATAGAAAACGTCTACTGGCCTAAGGCACCTGCTGTCTGCCTTTCAACATATTCTTCCAGCATTATTTTTATAAAGGGGAGGCAGAAATGACAGCATCTGAGCATTCAGTTCAATAGGGTGGAGCATTTTATGTTGGCCAAAAGTTGGTCAGTCTGATTGTCCAATCCGTCAACTGAAAACCCTGAGTAGTCTTTGGACTGGGCTAGTATTTCCACATCACTGAGTCAAATTCATCTTGGATGAATTCTAGCTGAGAGAGGGCCTGACTATAAGTGCCTAGCTTTGGCAAGATTCCAAAATTTCAGAATCCTATTACAACATTTTTGGTCCTCTAAGACATCTAAGGACTGTATTCAATATAAATGGAAAAAAAAATATTATAAAGAGATACATTATTATTAAAATAAATTATGTAAATAATTTGAGGTGCTCTGCCTGATCCCTTAAATATAACATCACTGTAAATAAATTTGCATTTATGATGAAATGTCCATCACACAGCTACTCAAGTTCATTATACATTGGGAAAGCAATTTGCTGACTCAAAGAATTATGGTAAATGTGGTCAATATGAGGCTGGCAGCGAATCACCAGTGGGGTTCACCAGGACTCAATTTTAGGCCAGTGCTCTTCGGTGTTTTTTATAAATTATCTGGATGTGGGTATTAAATGTATATTAAGGAAGTTTGCCAGTTACACTAAAATAGGAAGAACTATTAACTTCATCAAGGGTAGAGAGAATTTACAGAAAGATGTGGATAAACTAGAGAGATGGCAATCACCAACCGCATGAAATTTAACAAGAGCAAGTGCCAGATTCTCAGCCTGGGACAAAGTAATCCTGGTTATATGTAATTGGTGGATGAGAGACTGAAGAGAAGTACCAAAGAAAGACACCTGATGGTTTAGGTAGATGGCGAGTTGGATATGCGTCAACTATGTGCCCTGGCAGTCAAAAGAGACAGATGTGTCCTGGGGTGACAGATCATCAGCCGGTCAAGGAAGGCGACTGTTCTCTGGTGCACTGGTGCAGCCCATCTCAGCCGTGTGCAGCTGTGGGTGCCTAGGTACAAGGCTATCAAACTATTAGAGTGTGTCCAGAGGAGGGTGACCAGAGTGGTGAAAAACCTTGAGGACAAGGCATTCAAGAGCAGCTGAGATCACTTTGCTCACCTTGGAAAAGGGAAGGTTGAGGGTTGTCCTTATCAGACTACAGCTTCCTCACAGTGGGCAGTGGAAGAGGTTGCTCTGTTACTCTGGTGACCAGTAACAGGGCATGAGGAAATGGAATGAAGATTCATCAGGGGAAATTCATACTCACATTAGGACAGTGTTCTTTATCAAGAGAGTGGATGGTCACTGGAACAGGTTTCCCAGGGAATGGTGACAGCCCTGGCAGAGTCCACAAGTGTCTGGATGATGCTCCTAATCATATGGTTTAGGCTTGCTTAGTCCTGCTTCCTGCTCCCTGCAAGGAGCAGGGCATTGGATTAGATGATCCTTATGGACTCCTTACAAGTTAGAACACTATGATTCTAAATTGAAGACAGAGGATCTGTCCCACGAGACGAAAACAGAATTTATATACTCTTTATGGTTTTGTTTACCTAAAGAGAAATCTGTTTCCTGGAAACACTTATCAGTTTAGCAAATCTGGTAACCTTGAAGATTTAACAAGGTGACTGCAACATAGGCGTATCTTTTAATCTTTGTAATTCAAAAGTATACCCATTGACGTGCTAGCTGCTATACTAATGCAAGGCCAGTCGGAGGTAAAAAACAGGCCATCAGATGGTAAAGCATAAATTCATGAATGCACAAGATACATTATGTAATCTACATTCTGAATGTTGCTTATCCAGAATAACAGGAAGGACTTATTTCCATTATTTTTAGATTTACTTAGAGCAGGATTTGGTGAATTTTTTTATCATTGAAAACCTTTTTTCAAACTAGCATAGATTCTTTATATTATTTTGTTGGGATTTAAGAAATCACTGAATTAAGGCCTTGGGAAAAATCTCCCTAGTTAGGGTGAGAAAAATTTCACCCTCAAAGCCTCATGGGAGTTCTGTCTGTAAATAGGATGAGAAAGTTCTCTGTTCTCCATTCTACAGTTGGTTGTTTTTTGCTGCAGTAACATACACAATCATTATAGTGCTACTCTGTTGGACCCTATTCCTCAGACTACGCCCAGACCCTACCTTATATAAGCCGTTGTAACCTATGGCTTTTGCCCCTTTTGGTGTGTCCCCACGTCGTGTTCAGATTGCTGTTTGTTGTTTTGCTTATTAAAACAGTGTTTCTGTTTCAGGTTGCATCGAGGTGTGCCCGTCCTTCTTTATAATTAGCCACTGTGGCTCTCCAGAGATCGCAGATACTGCCGAGCACTGTGATATTATTTCTCTTTCATTTTCATTTTTAAAAGCTTGATAATTCAGGTCATCTGAAACATTTAAAGAAAACACTTCAGAATTTTTCTTAAGTTTCTTCAAACAGAAACTCTGAATATAGCTGAACCATGACTTTTTTTATAGGATGCTGCTTACAGAACGAAAGAGTTCTACAGTTCAAAGTTGTAACAACAGTCACGTAAACTTAAACTTTTACTTAACAAGATGTTCATAGCTCACAGAGGAAGAATTTCAGTGTGATCCCTACTAATTTACAGAATGGTATAAATCAACATTAACATGAGATTATATAGAAGCGAGTCTGTAAATATCAATATATTAAAATAAAACTTTGGGAAATACGGGAAATATTTGGGGGTGGCAGCAAGAAAGAAGATTCTCATTTGCTGTGAGCAGTTGGTTATGGCTTTCTTTTCTGAGAAGAATATCAATGGAGTTTTTGTCATACGAATTAAATATTTAGGAGAAATATGAGAGAAATAAATGTCTTTTCATATGTCTCTCAAACAGGATTTCCAGATGGTTATAGTGATAAAATAAGGGTCCTGGTCTAAGGACCCTATGGTCTAAAATCAATGCATCTTTAAGATACTAGATATATCTGAAGATTTTTTACTTGACTGTACTAAACCCTTGCAAGATTTTCAAGCACTGATGGAATTATTTCAGCAGAAGCATCCACTTTGCTGTAAAACCACTTTATTTTCCCAAGATGACCAGACCACACTTTGTGATTCTAGTTGTTATACAAGACCTGATACCTAGAGTGGCTAGCCTCACTTCCTCAACCCCCTTGACATGTGTCAGCTGTAGCTCCATGGATGCAGCTATCCTAAAATGTTTTTCAGAGCCACGGGACAAGGAGCATTGTGAAACAAGGAGCAACAGAGCACATCCAGCACTGCTATCTGCAGAGCCAACATCTGCGCCTTGCTATCAGCTGGGACATCTGACCCAGCTCGCAAGCTTTGCTTCTTAAAGAGGAGGGGGACAAAAAATAATAGATATAATAAGGGGGATGGGAGGAATGCACTTGCCTGGAATAAAATCTGTTTGAAGCAGGAATACCACTCATACTGTACTAATGCTCCTATCGCTGTTAGAAGGGGTGACTCTTTTTCTCATGTTTTTCCCACTTTCTTTCCCTTTTTCTTTTCCTCCCTATGGTATTCTATGTCTTCAAAGT
>VXBB01018454.1:114631-126783 GCA_013399915.1 Illadopsis cleaveri
GAAAATGTTTGAGTAGACCTAAAAATAAATTGCATTGAAACATACTTTGGTGGGTTTGATTCTGTAATGAGTAGGAGAAGTTCAATCACCATACATAAAATTTCAAGAGATGTAGAGATTGGTTCAGGAATTCTGCAATGAAAGATTCAGACCTATTTTTCTGTGGTTTTACTGAATTATTCACTGTTCTTGAGAAGTGGTTTGCATGCTGCACTGTCATAGACTTTTAGATGTTCACTAGAAAACCCAAATATAATGATTCTTTTGTCAAAATGTGTTAGGTGCTTTTTCCAATATCCCAGATCAGCGATCTTATGATCAATGATCCAAGGGTTTAAATCTGGGTAATTTAGAGTCTCACTTATAGCTCCCAAAGAAAGGTACAAAAGTTTAAATGCTTGTGAAGCCAGCTCTGTCTTAAATCTTTTTTCAGACCTTGGACAAGTAGTTCCATCTCCAGAGCTTCCATTTGGTGATATAAGAGTTCATATCTATAAATCACTATGAGGTAAAATTCAAAAAACACTTTTTGTTAGGTTTCCATATGGATTGCCTCACTTTTTTCCTCATGGCCTCAAAAAAGCACCTTTGTTTGGTTCTACAGAGTTATACGTGTACAGTGGGGCACTACCTCTTGCACTCTGCAATATATACAGCAAGAAGCTTTTGTCCAACATGCAGATACAACCACTGTCACATTCTTTTTACCTCCGCTCTTCCCACCCATATGGCAAAATGGAGTCTGTTTTCTTCTCCTTTCATTTTCAAAGGAAAGGAAAGTATAATCTGTTTTCCACACTGTTTCAACTAAATGCAGTGTGTAAAATTTCAGGCCAGTGTTATGTGCTCTAAAGCCCTGTGTTTCTCGAAGCATTCAGAGAGAAAAATATTTGCAGGAAAGATTGCACCAGGTACGTTTATTGACATGCAGCATTTTGTTTTTCACATATGTTTGAACAGCAATGTTTGAAGAAATATTTATATCCTGTTTGAGCAGAAAGTGCTGCAGAGTAAAACCCTGGTTCTGCATCAACTGAGGACTACATTTTTTAATACTTAAAACAGTGCTGCAGAGTAGGATGATATCTTCATGGTTAAGAGAATCAGGCCAAGAACATTTTTGGCTCAGTTCACATATTCTGATTTTTAAAACATACCCTATAATTAGTATAGCCTCTATTGAACAGACAAACTGGGTTTAAAAGATACATAGAAAAATTTCATCCAAGGAAAAAAAAATCATCCACCTTTTTTTTAAAGAGGTGATCTTTGATTTAAGAAGAAGCTAGAGTAACACCTCAAATACAGGCAGAACAGAGCAGCTGAAGAATATTAGGAGAAGGAGAAAAATGCTCTTACACTTTATAGCATCAGTAAGGCTATTACTATGTCTGAAAGACATATTTAAAAGCAATATATAAAATTGGAAAAGGTCTAGTGAGATGGTCTGAAATCTGAATAATGGACTATGAAGGGTGAGATTTAAGATCCTTCTCCTGTGGAAGATTTAAGGTATCAATCCATCAAATGATCCTACAGGAGGTTAGCCTGTGACTTGATCTCATTTTCAAAGTATCTACATAGGTGAGATTTATGAATTTTAGCAGAAAAGAAAGAGTAAAGAGATCAAGGGAAGGAAGCTGATGGAGGTGAATGCCAACTAAAAATAAAGCACTGTATTAACAGTGGAATAATTTCCATGCCACCTGAAACTCCTAAATCAATACAAACTGTCTTTTCAAAAGATAGACTGTAATTCAAAGAGAAATGATGAGTTTAGTGCAAAAATACCAATGTTGCACTGTTGCTCACAAAGTAATTTTTCCTTTGTGTACTGGGAAAATTTCTGATCATGCTTGAGAGCTCAGCCGATTGTAGAGCTTGTGGCTGAGATTTCTTTATTTTTGGTGTCAGCTTATTCAGGAGGCAAAAAAGACACAGACCAGACGTCCTGCACATTTTTAGCAGGCACATTGCAGTTTCTCAGGTCTACAAGCTGACATTGAAATTATGACACAGACAATGGGTGCTCTAGTTCTTGCATGTTACCCATTAGGCATGTTGTCATTCCAGAGAAGAGATTGGTCAAACTATAAGAAATTCCTGGGGGTTCTAAGATATGTCATGAGCTTTGCTCTCCTGAACTTGAGAGAAAATTAAGAATTAGCTCTCCAGTCATTCAAGCTTGTATTCCTGTATTCCACAAAGCTGAGATAGTGTAGGTGAAATGTGGAAAGTCTGTTCTGAACTTTGGAAAACATGATTTCTGTGGGAGCAGCAGCATTGTATCCCAGGGTTTTTCCCCTTCCCAAACTGCTATTCATTTCCTCAGCAATGGGTAGTTTCTTTTTAAGCTTTAACCTTTTAAACAGCTTGAGGCTCCTGAGTGGCTTCCTCCAGACTTCCTGAAGACTTCCAGGCTTCCAGGATCAGTCCTTGCTTCACAATTAAAACATTTCTGATGTTAAACAACCCTTCATTGTTGTTTCAAGAATAGCTGCTGTATTACCTGTTAGAGGTTTCCTGTTTATCAGTAGAGAGCCTAGAGACCACAAAGTATCTCCCTTGAGTATTCGGAAGACTAAAATGCAACTTTCTAATAGCTTTCTTTAGCTACTACTGCCGTAGACATTTTGCACAAGTACAAAACTTTGGACAACTAATCTCAATAAATGAGTTTTATATAGATTTTTTTTTTTTTAAATCTGTTTCCAGGTCTTTCTAAACTACTCAACAAAAAGAGACATAACAATGTTCTAACAGACAATATTCCATAGTCAAAACATATGAAAAATAGAAAATAATTTTCTTTTTTTCCTTCCTTATTTCCTTTAATAAACACTTCGGTATTTATTATCTGAAAGTTCGTGTTCCTAATCCCTTTCTTTTATTTTTATATTATAAGCCTTGTCTTTTTCAGAAGTTTGGATTAAAAGACAGTAAAATTTTCCAAATATGTAAGAATTACTGAGTTCCTGGTAGAATGTGTTGGTCATAAATTCGCAGATAATTTTAATTATATGGTGAGAAATGATGGAAGGAATAATATATAAGGAATTAATGCTGTATTTCTGTTTGTCAGTGGCTTGGTGTTGGCTTAGTATTCCAAATCAGTAATAAGGAAGTTAAAAAATAATAAACTAAGATAGTTTAACCCCTACTCATTTGTCCTTATTAATGAATGCTTGTTTGTAAATTGCTCTGATACATGCAATTGAAGGCACAATTATTCAAGTCAGTAGGCCAAATCTTCACATACAAACAAGAATATAGCAGAAAGGAAGGACTGACAGGTAACTGGTCTCTTGAGGCTGCTATCAAAACTGTTTATCAGGGAACATTAGAGAGGCCTTTCCTCCAGTTAACAAAGTATAATTATCAAAACTTGGCATCCTCATGGCTGGTGAAGGAGCTAAACAAACCAGATGCATTGTATTCCTTGGTTCCAGCCAGGGGATTCCAGTCTTATGAAAATCATGATTTTAGGCAAGGTTAGTTTAGGTTGAAGTGCACACATGAAGGTACTTAATGCAGTTCTGTTTCCCATTTCAAGATTTATCTTTTCTCTGTTTCTTTCAATTGGTTTTGTGTAATTATTATTTTGTCCTTCTGTCCACTAAAAGATAAAAATCTTATGCAAGGCAAGATGATAAACACTATATAAATAATTCTTCATTTTATCATTTCCTTTGGCTTTCATAGAGACAAATGTTTTTGTTTCCTGACAACACACTGGTAAGGAATAACAAAATTTTTGTTAACAATTTGTTCCAAGTTTAATCCACATACCTAGGATCAGATAAAGAAATTTTTCGAGGACATCATATAGATGTTCCTCTTAACTCAGTGGAGAATCAAAAGTTGTTTACTGCTTTGAAAGCTTTCCTTTGATAGCCATTTAATAAATAAGCACCAGCAACTACATTTCTTGTACCATTTATAAGTTATCTGTGTACAATACCTTCTCAAACAATGCATTTTAGAAGAGAAGAAAGAAAGCAGCCACACTGTCATAAATGGTTTTTTCCCCATCTACATTCTGCAGGCAACAGCAGAAGTTTGTAGATGATCTTTACAAATGTGCATGGTGGTTTCACTTTATGATAGTTCAAAACTAAGAGCAAAGCCTCATCTTAGTAAATGATCTTGTTATCACTAAATAGTATGAGTTAAGCCCTTCTTCCCTTCATTTCTGTGTTGAAATGATTTGTGCAGCTTAACCTGAACCATGAGAATCCCTGATGAAGTCAACATTACAGTCTCTTCTGTGGTTCAATTTCCATTATGTTCCCCACAGTACACACCTAGGAGACATGAGGAGTTTAAAGTCCAGTGATAACTGAACACATTTCACTTTACATCTCTTTAGTAGATACAGGTGTTTTACTTGCTGAGTCTGTAAGAAATAGAGCAAATCGGAAATCATTATAATTCAAAAATTCTTTGAATGTACCATGGGAGTGGTCCTTGTTTGTGACCTACCTCAATGCAGAGTACAGCAGCCCTGAACAGAAACAGAACTGTTTATACTTTGAGGAAGAATGCTTGGGAATATTTAATAGGGAGAATACAAGTCAGAACATATTGCTAAGTGACTGTGCTGCTCTCTTTCACATTCTTTCCCTCCTTTCCTCCCTTCATTCTCCCACTGCCTCTCACATCCCCTCTCACATTCCCTGGAATTAGTTTGCTGTTGCTATTTAGATCCAGATCAGAGAGAAACTGTGGACATTCATGCTTTGGGGTACTTTGAAACAAAATCTTAAATGTCCACCTATGTGTTAATCCTCACTTTTGAAACATATGCATAAAAACCTGAAAGAGCCCAGATCTGTTCTCCATGAGTAGCTATAAGTAACTATTTTCTCTCTTCTTGTTTATATATCTGTTTTTTTCTATAATTCTCAGGCATTAGCCTAAGCCTAGGGTAGCAAATAGTTTTAATTAAATAAGATTGCGTAGACCTGTTGGGGACCAGGCCCCTGTTAGGGATCAGGCCTCCGAGGAGGATGTGGAAGGAGCAGTGCAGTTGGTCCTTTCCTGGAGATCCAGCACTGACTAGCACACAACAAGATACCCCTGTTTTTATNGACCAATGAACTGTAACAGAAAATCCTTGTGAACTAAGAGTCATAGTAAACCTGAATAAGTTTTTTTCCTGTTTTAAACAGGAATGGATTTGTTCTTATCACTGATCTTTGCTTTCAGAGCACATGGAATGCTTCTTTATTATGCTTTACTTTTTATAATTCATTTCAAAACTCAAAATGTTTTGATCATTCTCTGGAAGGCTGAATATTTGAAGCCCCATATGTCACCTCTGTCATCTGTAAAATTGTGTTTCTTTGTTCAGGCCTGTGAAAAGACAAATAAGATATGTGTTTCTAAGGCTACAAAAGGCTAGGTCTATTGTACAAGCGTAACAACTCAAGCATAATATATTTCTACTTATTCAAAGAATTTTACAAGGGTAGAAATTCCAGTCACAGTATATCCTTAAGTCAAAATCTACAAATACAAAAAAACCTATACAAGATTAACAAGATTCTCTAGGTTGTGACAACACCCACAGGCCTCTTCTCCTTCTTATCTACCGCTTTACGTAAAGCAATTATGTAGCAACATGATGAAAGTCTTTCAAAGTAAGAATTATTCAGCTGTCTCAAGGCAAACCAGGGTTGATTTTCTATTCCCCAAGCTTTTATACAACCTATTTTTTTATCAGTTTCTGCTGTCTGCAGTTTCTTAAATCATGAGCTCTGGATTACTAAACTCAGAAATTAAATCAGTCAATGGCAGTAGGAAGATGTGGACTCACAATTCTCCCTTACAGAATGAATAGGAACACCTTGGCCTGTTCTTCAGCAATGCAGTTGGGTGAAATGATAGGTGTTTTTAAAAGAAATCACAAAAAATGTTTCATCTGTGACAAACAATCCTATTTTAGCTGAAGGATCCTTCTTGTGAATGCAATTTCCATATCCAGGAAACACTACTGAGCTGTTTTCCTGCAAAAGATGTGTGTTTTGTTTTATAACAATACAGATTTTATGAATTCAGATTTGTAAGCAGCAATTTGTATCCCTTTCTGATTTTCAGTTTTGTAACCAGTGAACTTTGGTATTTGTCAAATGTCACTTCCATTTTTCTCAAACTAAAATGGGTCTTGTGCCTTTAGCACTGGAGACCCTGTTACCAGTTAGCTGCACTTTCTGCAGAATGTCAAGTAATATAAGTTACTTCAGGTCTGAGGTAGCAGAGCTTGGTACAGCACTTTACAAGTTTTCTGTTGTCTGAACAGCCACAAATTATAAGGAGTATCAGACTGGGCAAGGTTTTGAAATCATTGATCAACAGCATGTTTATTAAAAACACCTTGCACTTGATAACATAGTCCCCACACAGTGGTTTAGATATTACAAAGTTTACTCTGATGTATAGTTTGGTGATAAAGAATGTAACTGTGGTTCTGGAGGGAACTGGTAAGAGAAACAAATTGACCAAATCAACTGGAAAAAAATGACTACCCTTACTACTAATGGTATAAAGCAATAACTGTGTTCTAGACACAGTTTTACTGCTTTCTGTACGGTCCTCCCAAGAATCCTTACCTTATATGCAAAGTGTGTTTTATCTCTTTTAATAAATACACATTGTGGAATGCAAACTACTCTTTATCTTTTAACCCCAGAAAAAAACATAAATCTTTAAAATATTCTGAAATTCCATGTTTCCTCAGTAATCTGTGAACTTGTGTGTTCTTGTTCTTGAAAATGCCAGCATCCCATACCAGCTCCCTCAGGAAACCTCTAGAGAAGAGTAACTGCAATATTTCCTTCAGAATCAAATATATAATCAGGAAAAATAATCATATGGGGTCCTACTAAAATAGTTATTTCTTTCAGAACTCATTATTGTACATATAGATCTGAACATAAAAATTACAAGCTTTTAGTTAATTTGCAATTCAAGCTGAGGCCTTATCCTTCATAAAAAAAATTACTATTAATAGTAAAATTTTTCAACCTTTTTCTCTGGATTCATTCAGATTTGGTCATGCTGGTTTCAAGACCGAATGGCAAAGACTATGGGACATTTGTATTATAAGTTCTCTTAGAAGATGCTCATGTCATTACACGGGGAATCCAAATGGATTTCACCTGGCCCATTAGTATATCAACACATGGTTGATACCCTCAGTAATACGAAAGAAAGGAAAAGAAATTTTAGACAAATGTATTTGTTTACATGTTTAAAATGGATTTAGGTTTTTGAAGATTTTTATTGGCCCACAGTCAGATTTTGAGAAACACCTTGATATGAATTGCTAAGATATTTCACTGTAAATTAAAGAATGCATCAAGAACCAGTTAATC
Source organism: Illadopsis cleaveri (assembly GCA_013399915.1). Classification (NCBI taxonomy): domain Eukaryota; kingdom Metazoa; phylum Chordata; class Aves; order Passeriformes; family Timaliidae; genus Illadopsis; species Illadopsis cleaveri. The sequence continues at coordinate 122,008 of VXBB01018454.1, forward strand.
TTGAACACCTTTGTGAAGTTTGACTCCGCATTTTTTAAAAATTACTATTCACTGAGATACATCTGTAAGTTCTTAAGCATCCGGTAGGCATAAACTTTATTTAGTCAGTAATATTTGGACTGAAAGAGTGAGCATCCAAAGTTACCTTTCATTTTGAAACTGCTTTTCAATATACACATAAAAAGCCCTCCTTCCAGATACACCTTTGCACCATGCCTGAGAAGCTTCCCTTTGCAGCCCCATAAGGCCCATCTACCACATGAAATATTTCTAAAACAGTGACTTTTAGGAGCTCTTGTGCACTTGCTCTTGTGCACTTCTCTCCCTGTTTCTCCTTTGTTAGTAGCCCCACAGACAAACACTATTCCACAAAAATATATGGCAATGGAAATTGTATTCAGTAGGATTAAACAAGTGCTAAGAAGCTAAATCTTCACTAAATGTCTCTTTAGGGATTCCTTCAAAGCATTGCTGTGTTTAGATGTTTGGTGGTGCACGAGCCTCATAGCTTAGCAATGTAACAGGAGGAAAAAACCCTTCTGTCAGTAGGATAAATGTGCTGTTTCTTTCTTTATACTTTGTTTTTCGATAACTAATACAGCTCACTGTGGGAACTGGAAGTCTGAAAGGCATACCCCCTCATTACTCTTTTCCATTGAATCACATGGACTGAAACTCCACTCTCTATATAAACACTAAAATACCAGAAATGCCACTGATGAAGAAGCTTACCCATCCTGAGTTTTACAGTGTCTGCCTGACTGGTTTGTCAAAGAGATTTGCAGATAAGAGGAAAGCAGAACAGTTTTCATGCCAGATTTCTCAAAAGAGCAGTCAAACAGTTGGGATGTGTGTGAAATAAATCAATCCTAACTTTTCCCTTTCCACTTTTTCCCTTTCTTTTCCAACTCTTTGGCACATTTACGTCTCCTGAGCAGATTAAGTTACAGGTTCCTCAGTTTACAGGAGAGGAAAATCTAAACTTTTCCACATAGAAGGGAGTTCTTGCAGTCTGCAAATGAAGTGTATGTGACATAGTTGGTTTCTCCATCACTGTGACTTTAGACTGGCCTGAATTTTATGAGAATTCTTCTATGTTGTAGTATTTGCCAGAGGTTTCCAGTTTCCCTAACTATTGAAAACCTGGAAAAGAGAGGTATACTTTCAAGATGGCTCAGAAGCTAGTCTTAATCTGTGAAGGGAATGTCTTCAGTGTCTGAGAAAGGGGAAAGCGCCAGAAAGAAATAAAGGAGGAAGTTGAGGAAACTTGTATTTTTGTCACTTGAGATTGTCTGTCTAAAACTCTGCACACAGCAGGGTATTTTGTAATTGCACTAAGCTGAAAACAGAGCTGAAAGAGTTGTCTGGAACTCATGAAACAGTAAAATAGCCTTTGAATTTGTAAAGCAAGGTAGAGGAGCTGAAATGCCATGACTTGAGAAAACTTCTAAGTAACCATGAGGTTGTGGAAAACTGTAGGATGGTTTATTAAATTTGAAGAGTGTGAAGCAGGAGAGGCACCAGTGACATAAATCAGGCAGCTGCCCTGGATGGTCTGGCTCTCTGTGCTGCAGCAAAAAGCACAATAACCATCCCCTTCCTGACAGCTGGTGAGTGAAAGACTTCAGGGTGAACTCAGGTAAAGACATGTCGGAAGCATCTAATCCTCTAATAAATAGATTTATTGAAAAAGTTCTATGCGTGGTGACCTCATACTTTATTCAGCAGGTACAAAATTCTTCTGTGAATCTTTCTAATTTCCAATTATTTCCATTAATAAATACTCTTTTCTTTTTTAATATTCATATGCAGAAATATTTTCTAAAACTCTTTTCCTATGCACCATTGAGTGAAATGTTAATAACTATAGTTAAAATTATAGTGAATTATAAAATTCATCATCATAATATTCACTTTAAAGTGACTTTAAAGGGATATAAACTACAATGTGCCTGAATCCCTTTTCTACTTTGGGCTAATTAAAATATTCAACTGTCACAGCTGGAAAACTAAAGCAAAAAATGAAGTTTTACATCTGTTATGAATGAGCTTTTCTTCTAAGAATCTTTAAAAAAAAAAAAAAAGGGTAATCCACTGAAAGTAGCAGAACCAGAATCTAGGACACAGAATTATTGTGCTGCAAGAGCACTGATGTGGATGAAATGCTTTGCCTTCATGTGAGCCAGTAGTGGATATACCAGTACAGACACAGAAACAAATATCTGCAGCAAAATCGAAATAAACTGTAAAATTTCTCCGTGATTAACAACTTTGAAGAATTTTTGATTCTTTGCTGACAAAAGGAATTAAGTTTATGGAGCTTAACGTAGATGTTTCTCTCTATTNCTAAAATTTTAACTACTCGTTTTTATTCTATGGAACAATTTAGAGATTTATTTGTCAGCAGGTTCATCACAGATTAGCTTGTCTTAACATTTTATTTCATTATGGGGTTTTCCATGATAATAAGTCTGCAAACACTGATGACCTCCAACAATACACTTGACCTCTTACATTTTCTGTATTTTTGCTGTTGATACTTTCCAATCCAGCATGCATCACTGAAGTTATAAACAAAGCAGAAAGGATGTACAGCAGGGCAGATAGCTAAGTGGAATTTGTAATCAAAAAACCAGATGTTCTTTGATGGTATTTGTGTTAGATACTTGTGCTGGTTTTGGCTGGGGTAGGGTTACTTTTCTTCTCAGTGGCTGGTATGGGGCTGTGTTTTGGATTTGTGCTCAACACAGGGGTCGATAATACAGAGATGCTTTTGTTATTGCTGAGGAGGGCTTGCACAGAGCCAAGGCCATTCTGCTTTTTGTATTCCAGAAAGCTGAGGATGCTTGGGACACTGGGAGGAAAGAAAGCAGGGACACGTGACCTCAGCTGACCAAAGGGATATTCCATACCATACATCATGTTCAGTGTACAAAATGGGGAAAGAAACACAAAGGAGAGGGGGAACATTTGGAGTGATAGTGGTTTTTTTCCCAGTTAAGCATTATGCATGATGGGGGCCTGGTCTCCCAAAGAAGGCTGAACACCTGCTTGCCCACGGGAAGAAGTGAATTAATTCCTTGTTTTGTTTTCCTTCTATGCATAGCTTTTGCTTTCCTTATTAAACTGTTTTTATCTCAATCCATGAGTTTTCTAACTTCCAGTTCTCTCCTCAATCCCACTGGTGGGAGAGTGAGTGAGTAGCTGCATAGGGCTGTGGTTAAACAATGCCAGTAATTTAGGGGCACCAGAATTGGAGAGGTTCAATATTTTACTTCAGATTCATAAATAGGGGAAACGAAATTATGCTGTGCATGCACATGCATATCTACAGTACACAGGTGAAAGACAAACTTATGCCAACACACTGCAAAACTCCCAGAACTGTGTTTTATTACACTGGCATTCTTTCAGCCAGTGAATGGCATAGTGTACAGGAGCCTTACAGCCTGACAAAATATATTTCTTTTCTCTTCAGAGATTTTCTTTGCAGATGACTAGACCATATGGTATGAAACCAACATACCTTACTGCAATACAGCTATGAAGCTCCAGCAGTTTTTCTCAGTTGACTGCACTCCCCAAGGTGACATGACATTGGGGAAAATGGCAGGCAGTACCAAATCTGGAAAAAAAATTGTCTCTGTTTAAAGAAACTTCAGTAACTTCTGAGAGCTAGATAGTGCTTTATTTACTTGACCATGAGCTTCAGATACATAAATCATTTTATTTCTTGGCACACTGGAAAGACCATAATAAGGTAAAATCAATCTGTGGTTTGTATTTGTTGATCTCCACAACACTATGGGGCATGATGGGATTAATCCAAGAACCTTCAAGGAGCTGGCTGATATCTTTGCAAAACCTCAACTGATGACTTTTGAGCCACCTTGGAAAACTGGAGCAGTCCCAGCTGACTGGAAACTGGCAAACATTGCCTTGGTTGTTGAGAAAGGCAAGAAGGAGGACCCTTGAAACTACAGGCCTATCATTCTTACTTCTGTGCCTGGTAAAATCATGGAAAAATTATTCTGGGTAGTATTGAAAAAACACTTAGAGAACAAAGAAGTCATTTGCCACAGTTTGAGCCAGAACACTTTCATGAGGGTAACATCCTGCTTATCAAATCTGATTTCTTTCTACAACAGAAGAACCCACCTAGTTGATCTAGGAAAGCCAGATGATGTAAACTTTTTAGGCTTCAGCAAGGCTCTTGATGCTGTCTCTCACAGGATCCNTCACTATAATCCTCAACATCTTCATTAGGGGAAGTGGAAGGACAGGGACCAATTTCTTTACTTGTGACCAGTGTCAGGTCTTGCAGAAATTGCATGAAACTGAGTCAGGGGAGGTTTAGGTTGAATATCACGGAAATATTTCATCCATGTGCTGGCTGGGTGCTGGAACAGGCTCCCCAGGGCAGTGGTCACAGCATCAGGCTGAGAGAGTTCAAGAAGCATTTGGACAATGCTCTCAGGCACACAGTGTGACTCTTGGGATGTCCTGTGAAGGGTCAGGAGTTNTAACAACCTGAATGCAGGACCTGTAGGAATGTTGCCAATTGAACTTTACTTGAAGTAATGTTGCCAATACTAAATTGAGCTGTTGACACCCTGAAGGGCAGAGAGGCCCTGCAGAGAGACCTGGACAATTTAGAAGGCTGAGAAATAACCAACAATATGAAATTTAACAAGGGAAAGATGCTGCATGTGGGTCAGTCCTGGATGTAAAAAAACACTGGGGAACGGGAGGCTGGAGAGCAGCCCTGTGGAAAGG
>VXBB01018454.1:127013-153722 GCA_013399915.1 Illadopsis cleaveri
GGACAATGCTCTCAGGCACACAGTGTGACTCTTGGGATGTCCTGTGAAGGGTCAGGAGTTGGACTTGATGAACCTGATGGGTCCCTTCCAATGCAGCATATTCTGTGATTCTCTGATTCTATACAATTACTAGTCCCTTGAAAAATACAACAAAAGATTAAGCTAGATAGGCATCTTAGTGGACATGTTTACTACAAAAGTTGTTCTCTACTAGAATTAGAAAATATCTAGGGATAGAAGACGACATAAATAATTTTTTCTAACTTTTCATACTCATATTTATGGCTATCATTATTACATGTACCAAAGTTCTGTGGTTTTGAGGGTTTTTTTAGGGAGCGTATTGAAAATAATTTTGTTTTTCTTTCTCAGTCATTTACATTTACAAATATGAATGATGTAATAGTTTTTTGTTCCTCATAGAAGGAACACATTTTCTCTGATCAACTGTTCATGAGAATTGCCAGTTCATTGGTGATGAATTATTGGTTCATTGGTAATCACAATTACTGTTTCTTGCATGTTTGTTTTTACCTAGGCCATGATCTAATTGAAGAATGGTTTCAAACACGTTAGAAGTTCTGCTGATAGCATTTCCTGCCAAATTCATAATGACCTTCAAAAATTATCTGACATCCAAGAAGGAAAAAACAAGTAAGTATTACAGGAAAGCTAGTATAATCTTATTATTTTTAACATGAGGGCATTTCATTTTCAAACACCAAAGAAAAATCTCTTTCTAATACCATTTCGTATGACTATAACTTGAAACCAACCAGAAAGAGTTTTAATCTGACTATATCATTATTTAAGCAGCTTTACTCTTTGGGTAACACATATACCACTTTGTATTTTCTCTCTGTTCTTGTCTCTCTGCAGTGAGACTGAAGAAATTAACACAACAAAATAAATGAGCTTTTGTTCTGGCCACACAAATGCAAGATCCTAGTGAGTATAATTTTGAGGAATTCTGTTGTCTGATTTCCATTTATAGCTGTCACATACACTTATATATAGAGCCAGGGCACAGCAATAGCAGGCCATATGAAAAACTGTAGGATAGGTATTTTTGATAGCTGAAACCAAGCAAAATCTAAGGGAAGAGTCCCAAAAACATGTAAGGTGCATTTTGGTCAGGAAAGATATTCTTTAGAATATCTGTTTTTATGTACTTTTGGGGAAGAAAATACTGTAAATTCAAACTTTTCATATTTTCCTTCCTTTTTTATTCAGAGATGCATAGAATGTAATTGTCTCTAGGGAACAGATTTTACCTGGAAGATGTGCAGATGGAATGAGCAAAGGTTCCACGAGGGGAAAAAAGTTATCTACATTTTCTGGAAATTAAAGAGAAGTCTTAGCCATAGATTTGAATCTGCATCTGCTTTTATGTTACTTTTATTCTTCACTTGAAACAAAATTGAAGACCTTTGCTTCCAAATGAGTTTTCCCAGGGCCTCTCTTCACTCCATTGCCATTTAGTCTAACATCTAACATCTAAGATGCTAACATCTCTTTGACAATAAAGTATCTGGAACCAAAATTAACCTTGCTGTTCACTAAGATATTTATGACCACATTTAACTGTCCATAATAGCCATGATAACTGTGTTGGAGAAAGAGAAAAAAATGAAATCCTGTCCTATAATTTAACCCAGTTTAAATATGTGATTCACAAATGTAAACTGTGGGTACTGATCTGGCAGATATAGTCAGAAAGTGTGACAGATGTCTGTATTGCTCTGCAGCTTTGCAGCTTTAACATGGACCCTTTTATAAGGAATTCTGATTTTATAAGGAATTCTCAAGGTCACAGATGTTAGCTCACATAGGGTTTTCAATTCATTACCAAAGTACGCAAAAGTCTGTAGAAATGCATGTGGGAGTAATAGCTGGACTCAATGATCTTGGAGGTATTTTCCAACCTTAATGATTCTTTCTTTCTATGAAGTTACTCTATTCCACATATTTCTGTCTTCTGCAATGTTATTTATGCTAGAACCCTTGGCATAGCGACAAAACCTTGCTTTCTGCTTTGGATCCATTTATATAGATTTTAGTTTGGTGAAGTAGGAGAGCTAATGTTAGCATTAATCACTGTTTTTCAGCTGTCTTGGAGCTCTATTTATTAGATAATTTCTAGGCAAAGTGGAAAGTTTCTGCATGATCAATAAACATTTAGGCAATTGTAGTTTATATTCTCTTATCTTTTTTTTTTCCCCAGCAGTTCATTTAACATCTGAAGGTGATCTGTTGTAGGATATGCTGATTAATAGTGTTTCTGTTCTTTTGGGAATCTGGAGCTCAGCATGAAATGAACTGCTTATAAAGTGAAGACAATGAGATATAACTTCTACAGAGCTGATTTTGTTTGGGGCAGCCAAACTCCTCTTTGCCTTTTTTTTAAAAAGCAGAGAGAGAGAGAGAGAGAGAGAGAGAGGAATAGATCAGAGTACATAATTATTATATATTTCTTACATATATATATGTGTATATATGCTTATATGCATACAATGACACTGTATCCCTATGCTCCCTTATGCATTGGCTGCCAATTACATTCCTCAGGAAAACTGCCAGTATGATACAGTATGGAGGGAACAACTTATCCTGAATTTCCTCCAAAGCCAGTGCTGAAAGAAGTTTAAAGGATTTTAACACAGATACTGATGCTGTCAAGTTGTTAAAGGTTTGAATTTTTGGTTCATTTGAAAATCGAACTCTGACCCTTAGAGCACTAGGAGTTTTTTAAGGTATCTTTCCAGAGATTCAAAGTTCAGTGGTCCACATATTTAAGCCCAAACAGTTGTATTTTCTATTGCATTCCTTTTTTCCTTCCTGGCATTTACCTTATCTCTGTTTCAATATTATGGTTGAAATGGCAGCCAATACCACGATTACTTTACTCATAGAAGTGGAATAAGTCTTTGCTTCTCTATTCATATTTGCCTAGAAGCCTAAATTTTTTTTACTTCAGCACAGGTCAGTGTTTTAGAACTGACTCGGAGATGGGACTCCACATATCAGATTATGGGACACCATAGGGTGATGTTGTTCTAAATGCCTATTCTTTTTCTGTTACTCTCTGGGGAATCTGCTGCTTTGTAAGTTATGGCCAAGGGTGAATAATTCCTAAATAGATCCCTCATTAATTATTTAATTTTTCTGAATATGATTTAAGTTTTTAAATGGTATTAAAGTGGGAGTTTTCCCATTCCAGTAGGATTTGTTCTTTTCACATGAAACAACGTGCAGCAATCTCCACTAGCTATTACATGTGTAGTGCTTTTTACATCATCTTTGCAGAAAAACTGTCTTATAATTGTACAATATGCCAGCACAGATCAGCAGGAATTCTTTACTCAAAAATTATGGCATTTCAACTTGGGGCCAAAAATTTCCAAGTCCTTTGTCTATGAAACCAAAAGTATAATTTTTGGGACTATTGAAAATGCTACCTCAGTAGTTGTTTGAAAAATTTCATCTTAATTTATGATATTACAATAAACTTATGCTTAAAGAAACCATGTTTAAATGTGAAGGGAAAACTTGCTGAACACAATGTTTTAATTCTTGTAAGGAAAAAGTCTGTAAATGAAAGTAAGAAAATCTAATAGATCCTGCAGGAGCAAAGTACAGACTGTGTGACCTAGCAGTTTACCTACATCTGTATCTGTAATAATTTAGCCATTGTCTTGATAATGTTGTTTAGCATAGTCTGCAGTGTTACATTGAAATATCTCATGGAATAAAAGATGTCTTTTGCCCCCCTTTAAATGGGCTTTCCAAGACAGATTTGGAGAAAATAACTTCCAAAAGTTTTTTGTGTCCAGCCCTGAAGTTAAGTTTAGTTCAAGCATCCTAAATTGCAATGAAATCAAATTTCCTTAGATGAGCAGGGTATATATAAGATGCCAAGTCTGTGCTTTTTCAAATGCATGTATATTTTTTGTTCATGATTATGCATCTAGGGATTCCTATTGACTCTACTAAGAAGTTTTTAATATATTTGGAGATATATATGTATGTATATATATGTATATACACATATATATATACACATATAGCAAATTATACATTTAATTATTTGCTTTTATTTATTTATTTTATTTTGATAGATTACATATCATGAGTTAAGGAGAATTTCTCCTGTGAAGGAGAAAACTTAATTCACATTACAGCCTGAACATATGCTGTTATTTTACTTTCTCTTGTAGCTGTCAGTTACTGGTATGCTGAGTTGGTCCTGGTTTGCAAACAAGCCAATCAGGTTTTTTTAGCTAAAGTATGAAATGTTCAATGTGAAACTGAGCAAAATTCTGAATCTCTCTGATATTTTGATGTACTGATGCACTTCTGCTGGAAATGTGCCTTTCAGTGCAGAAACTCCTGTAGTCACCTTGACAGATACCAACAGCCTTGTTAAAGCTATGTGGCACTGCTGTCAGTTGCATGGAGACATCCCTGAGACATCCTCTCTTAGACATACTCTAAAACTCCCTGGGAATTTGCACTTAACAGCTTGCCAGTTACAAGGCTTACCTACTAGTTTTCCTTTTTGGAACATCTCTCTGATATTTACAACCCTCTACGTAGCTACAAGTAAGGACTGATTTGTTTTGATGACGAACTTCATTAAGCCTAGTCAGTGAAAGCAAGCAGCACTGCTTTACTTGTAGAAGGTTGCTCTGTATGAGCAGGGATACAGCAGCCCAAACTTTGTCTGACTTACAAGTTATCAGTGATAGATTGAGCAAGGAGAATCTTATCAGTGATAAGATCAAGCAAGAAGAGTCTGCTGTTTTTAATGCTGAAAAATGCTGAGACCTGCTTGACCATACCATCAAACCCAGTAGTGAGGATATGCGAGAAAGACGCTCCATGATTGAGCCTGGGAGCAGCAAGGATATGCAGACCATCATATGGAAGTGAGAGTCAAAATTTTCAATCAGCAAAAAAGAGCTGATAACACCTTTTTCAGCAGCAAAGAATATTTTGCTGAGTAAACATGACAACACAGAGTCTAAAAATGTATAAAATAACAAAAATGACAATCACTTAGTACCATAAAAGGCCAGTCCCATTTTTGCACAGCAAGGACTTCTAGCACACCTCCCAAAGGTGAAAGGATTTAAATAAATAATTTAATATATTTGTAGGGTTACTGTTAGGGTTACTATATATGTAGGGTTAGGGTCAGGGGTTAGGGTTAAGGGTTAGGGTTAAGGGTTAGGGGTTAGGGTTAGGGTTTGCCATTCTTAACTCTGTGGATAAAATCATATAAAGGTCCAATTAGACCTGTATAATATTTAGACATAAACTGTTGACTAAATCTGTGATTGGATTGGATCCAGCCTCACCTAGACTCCTCTCTAAGGAATTCATAGAGCAAGGGATTGCTTCCGAACCATGTGACTCAATGAAAGTCTTTGCTAATACACTTTATTTTAAGGTCCCCATCTGCCCACCACTATGCCCTAACGCAGCGTTTTTCAGTGTGGAAGACTTGCCCATCCCTCTGCAGAGGGTGGGAGCATGCCAGCACCAGGCAGTGCTGGCATGAGTGACACCACACCTGCCCCCAGGGCAGCACCCCAGCCCACAGGGGATACCTCAAAGGTCCAACTAAGGCTGACATTTCTGAGTAAGTCAAAGGCTGACTGATGTCAACAACTGTAACAGTAAGGAGAGGTAACCTTTGCAAAGGAATAACCTGGGATCAAACAGATTCCCTGAAGTCAATGCTACAACTTGCCTTCGCCCTTCATGAGTAAAACTTTCTTCTAGCAGCAGTAAGAAGAAGCTCTTGAATTTTATATTGGACAGTAAAGGCCACAGTCTCTGAATGCTGTGTGACAAGCAGTCCCAACTAAGACACAATGAGTGTCAAAAATTATCTCAGCTTTTTATTAACACCATGCTTACCTAAAAGACTGAATGAAGAATAGTTTTTTACTTTGGATACCACAATGAGTTCATCATTAAATTTAATTTGTTACTGAAAGTAATGGATATTTTTAATCTGAATATCTACAGTGGAACAACCCCTGTGTTGACCAAGACCTGCATTCGTTCAGTGCTAAATCTCATCATTTTTTAAGTTAAATTTGAAACAGATAGAGCCTCAGACTCATTTAAGATCGTGATCAGTCTTTTATAACTTTTACACCAAGTTTTCTGTCAAGTCACAACAAAGAATTTCTTTTTCACAAAGCTGGATGCAGGCTGTTCAATGATGCCTTTGGTGATGTCACCCTCTCTTCCAGATCCAGTTTGTACAGAGTAGCAACGATAAACGGAAAAGGCACGAGGTATGTAGGGGGACTGCTAGATGTTTTCTGTTTTAATTTTTACTTCTTGTTGTCCAGTCTGGCTTTCATCAGAATTAATAACTTATTGTTTTTCACTTAGCACTGGCTTTGGGGCAACATAACCATATATTAATATAGGGCTCAAGATCGGTAATAATTTATAACTTGTAGCACAGGTATGAGTACTGAGTCCTCATCAATGACATTCCAGTTACCTGTGGGTCAGTTTTACTAGGCCTGAACATCAGCAGGACAGATTTCTTAAATCCAACACTTTTCTTTAGGGGTGGAGTTGATCTCACCCAACTTCAGCTGTTTAAAAGGACATTACCTGGGTAGATTCCTGTTTAGTCATCAGCAAACATCATATTTAATATCCAATTCATTCCACTCTGAGGTAAATCAGTCACAGGAAGTGCAAATTTCAGTGACTATCTCCAAAAAACCAACAACATCTCAATGTTTGGTATCACTAAGGCTATCTTTCATCCTGGAAATTCTTCTGAGCAAAAGCCAGAGGTCTACACTGCTTTTGTGGATCGGCTTTGAGAACGAATGCACAATGCACAGAAACTGGTCCCTCAGAAGGCCTGTCAGACAGTTCCTTCTCCTGTTGAGCCTATCCTTAAAGTAACCTCTGATAGCTTAAGTAACATCCAACTTCCAGTTTTTCTGCAGTTAAAAACACTCAAGCATAGGGGCTAAAATTCTTTTCCACTGGGCTTGGGTTGAATGTAAAATAAGTTTTGTCCAGATGCGACCTCATTTCCATACAAGACTGCTTATCTGGTACCAAGGAATAAAATAAATTGGTAAAAGTTCAAAGGTCGACATTTAATATCCTATCCATAATATAAGGCAGAACAGCAACAGGTGATTGAAAAATTTTCTTTACAGATTGGAAGATCTGCTTTTCTATCAGTACATAGAAGATCTGTATTAACTTAAAAATATAAAAACCTTCAGCATGATGTAATGGAATTTTTAAATAATTATTCCATTTTTATAAAATTAGATTTTAAAATTTATATTTTACAGAAAAACAAAAAGAAAAAATAAACAAATACCCTGAGGAGTTTTCAGCTGCAGACAAGGAAAACATTCCAACAATTAAAATCTTATGTATGAATTTTGGAATACAAGAAGCAAACACATAAACAAAAGTTGTAAGTAGATGCTAGTCATAATATATGCAGAGAGGAGGCCTTTTGAATGACTCAGTAGAAAGAACAATGATTTTCTTATCTAGGTTTATGCTCTCAAAATATTGACTATGGTCCTATATAATCCAGCCAAACTTCACTATCAGAACTCCTTGAACTACGGAAAATTTCAGTTTTCTAAGTCAGTGTCTTCTAATTCCAAAGCACATGAAAAAAACTGATGAAAAATAACTGGAAAAGTTATTCATAGATCAAGACTTGAACATGTTTGTTTACATTTAAGTGCTTGAATAGTTGAATACAAAACATGAGTATGTTTTTATCACTGTCTTAAAAAAATGTACACTAGAAACAATGGGAAGCAATAATCAGCAGAAGATATGATGCTGGTGTTTTCAGATGAAGTTTCTTGAGCACCAAGATGCCTCTCCAAAAATATCACCCTCAAACATAGAAAATAAATGCTAATAACACCTATCAATGTTTCCCAACATTCGGATTTACTTAGGAACACATATTTTTAATGAGCTAACTGCTTCTTAGTATTTAATGTTGAAGTCTTTTGCTATTGGAACTGTTTTAGAAAGTAAATCCTGACTATGAGATCAGCAAACTGGAGATCATTGTGTCTTACAAAAATTCTTGTAACATAAACGTGCCCCTTAGCTGACTTTTGCTTTGATAGTGACAACCAGCGTAGTATAGACCAAGCTACTGGAAAAGAAAATTCACAGGATATACCATAATCCAACTGTAACAACCATCATTTCAGATGAAAACTAATTTTCTGATAATCAGCTCAATTTGTTGTCTAACTGGAAGGTTCTCTCTTCTGTCCTACCAACCCTCATGCAAATCATTCTCTGTTACAACTGATCCATCATCTGCTGTCACTTGTATGTGGGTTTTTTTCACAAGTTATGAGGATTTACTTCAAAAAGTTAAACCTATAATTTTTTTGGAAAGGAATATTATTTTTTTATTCAGAAGTATTCCCTTCCATTAACCACATTTTTACAACAAATTGAGTTTTATTTACTGTTGTCTTGAATAATTTCAATGACTCATAAATTGTTATCTAAGATACTATCTGAGTAATTATCTTGAAGGAAAATCTGGCTGTGTTCTTCTCCTTCTTGTGTATTTTCTACTTAGAATACATATGAAGTTGCCAGACTGAAAGGGACAGTGGGGAGGTAATAAAATCCATCCTGAAACCCCTGTCAGACAGAGAGTCATTCCAGTAACTTTTTAATCTCCACTCTTATACATCTTAAAACATTTTTAAGAATGAAGATCTGAAAATTCATAATATGTAAGCTTTCAAAGTGGTGAGAAACTGAATGATGGGCCTCTTCAACAATGACTTGTCTCACAACTCTTGTGATAATCCATTGACTACAATGTAGCAGAATTATCAAACTCCATAGAAGTACTGATGAAGCTCTGTTTGCTTTTCTTCCCTGTACTTTTTTAAGGTATGTCACGTGGGAGCTAGGTCACTTCCCAGGTCATGTTGTTGAAAGAGATCATCAATAATCTCTGGAATTACATCTGCAGGTTTTTTGACCTTAAAATAAAACTGCCCTGCCACCTTCTTTGTATCTTAAGCAAACTCTAGGTTGATGAAGTGGGATGGTCATTTTACATGGGTAAGAGAGTATTCAGGTTATTTTGTCAGTGAGTGAGGAAGGCATGAAACAAGTTTTCCTTGAGGGTATCCCCCACATACTTTCTTAACATCAGTACTCAGGTTCTCATTATTTCAGACTCCTGAATTATTCATACCATCATCAGGGTGTAATCAATCTTTTCCCTCCAGAACTGCCTGCTGAATGTCTTCCCTCCCTTCAGAACATTAATGTACCAGCTCTTTATTTCTGAGAATGAAGAACATGCACTGAGGAGAAGTTATCACATGGAAAGGCTCACAAGGACAGAGAACCAGAAGCTTCATTTTGCTTCTTAAAATGTACAGTATAAAAATTATAGAAGTCACTGGAGGATGATTTTTGACAGTTCTCCTGTCTTTCAAAATGTAAAGATTTTTTTAAGCCTTCGAGTGACTGAAAGCTTCAGCACTAAAATACATACCAGATGTAATTAAAGCTTTTTCTTTTAGGGTTGTAGTTCAAGAGACCTTGAAATCCAGCAATGTGCATCTATATAGCTCAAACATGGTTAGCTTTCTAGAGCACAGGGGCCTTTGCAGTGAATATTGATGCTCTAATCTGAAACTACATAAAGCACTTCTTCGTTGCAGAGCACACATTTCCACTTAGACTAAAATAAGTCACAGTCTGTATATTCCAGGCCATGTCGGTATATGCTTGGCTGATTGTCTCAGTTTAAGGCTCATCTGTGGCTCAACTGCTAACATGAGTGTTATCTGATTCTTATAACCTGTCAGTTGATAAAGCAACCCAAGGACAAAGCTTCCAAACTTTGTTGTACTTTCAAGGCAGCATCACCCTCGACATCACAGGCTCCTTTTGGCAAATAGTTTCCCTAACAGAATGAATGAATATGTTAAAATCTACATTACTTAAAAGGTTTGTTCTATTTCAGAGATCTTATGAGGAAAAATGAGCTAGCTGACATACTTTATGTTTTGGCCTCATATATTTGTGTTACTCTTTCTCTTTATTTGCAGGTAGAATTCAACTTAGCACCCGGAGACAGAAGACTTCTGGACTGGTAGTTCTCAAAAAAAAAAGTAAGAAAAGTAATTGGCTGAGCTCAAAGGAACAAAAACCAGTCAGAGCTCAGTTCAGCTTACTGAAACTAAGAAAAGGATCACAGTGATAGGTAGTTGAGGACTACCACTCTCTCAGAAAGACCACTAACAATAAATGGATTTCTGACATTTTTTTAAACCCATTTTTATTTTCCTTGAAAAAAAAAATGTAGTATTCTTGTTTTATAGAAAAATAAACCACAATGAGATACCTGCTCTCAAACCTCAAACCTAAGCATCAGTAGTCTCTGATGTGTTGGTAGATGTATATGTGGTTCTGACTATGTCCCCAAAGGCATAAACAGACTCACCAACACTATTATTTATACATTCCTGATGTCATCATGACATTAGTTAAACCTCTGGACTGGAATGGAATTAAAACTACACTTTTTCTTCTAGGCCTCAGACAGGTCTCAAAAAAGTTCAGAATTTTCTCAAACTTTAACATTTTGTCTGTCCTCATCTGCAGCAACAGATTTTAATTCCCCTCTGCAATAGAATTTACAGTCACTGGAACTTCTGGGGTAATCATAGTAACTCCTATGCTAGCAATAAACAACTGAAAAAGGAGGAAGCAACTGATATATAGCAGTAAAATATTCACCTGTTGTCCACAGTAAACATGAGTCAAAACCTTCATCGTTAAAACACAATCACTTTGTTTATTCACACTGGGCACTTGGACCCAAGTTCTGCAACAAGTTATACTAATATAAATTTAAAGTGAGCTCCATATGGGTGCAGTTAATAAAAAATCACAAAAATTAAACTGAAGGTGGAACTTAACCTGGCCAAACTGCTTTGTTTAGGCTCCACAGAGTTCCGACTGTCTCTCCAGATCTTTCACTAGGTGTGACCTGACTGGAAAAATCCCATGAAAATGCTGCCAAGGATGTAAATAAAGCATGTGGCAGAGCTGAATTCTTAAATACTTATACATGCAATACTTTGGGTTTTCATCCAATTTGGAATAAGGCCTAATATCCTGAAGTTTGGCTTCCAATGTCAAAATATGTTCTTCTGCAAATACTTCAATTCATCATAATGACTTCCATGTAGTACCATAAACTGTGTGTTTTTCTGTGTTATCATAAAATCAACTCTACTGAAGCAATAGCCTTTTTAACCTAGAAATTTGATTTCAGCTCATGAAAATAAAACTGCTAGGGAAAGCCTCTCATCTGCCTAGAGAATATGTCAAGAAAAGACAATTAATTCAGGGCTTCAGGCTAATTCAGGCTATTGTACCTTCTCCCCCTTTCCCCACCATATTGCTTCCAAAAGGGATCACATAAAGGAATTTTGTGTAAAATATAAGCATATTATTTCCTAAAAAATAGTCTTAGCCGTGGCTAGTGGCCTTCATTTCCACTAGAACACTTAGAAAAAAACAACTTAGGATAGTTCTATCTCTCTTTTTGGAGTTTCAAACCAAGATTTTTTCCACTGTGTCTTTATATCCATCAATCTGTATCACCAAATACCTTTAGTGGCATTAACAGTACAAATAATTGTCTTGCACAAAGAATGCATCCTTATAAGCTGCCAACCTACTCCATGATTCTGCTGTATTCCTTTACAGCAGTGCTGTTCTTCCCCCACCAAACACAGCATAATACTGCGCTGGATCTTGGTTTAGTCTGCTGCTTATCCTGGCAGAATACAATAAACACAGTGCTGAAATATCTAACACGTCACTTGTGACTTTTTGTTTTCATTTTGTTTCTACTTTAGGGCAGTGTCCAAGAGCATCAAGGACTTTTGAAAGAGGAATATTTTCATAGCGATGTAAGAAATAAAAACTATCAAGTATGTCATCAGAATCTTATTGCTGCATTGAAGTAAGGAAAATACTGAATTAGCTGAAGTAATTTTGTAAAAGCTGGTGAGTATTTAAATATCAGTTGCTACTTTAACAACTGAAGTACCCTGGAGAGTTCAAAGACAGCATGTTTTCCAGCTTTAAGCTATTTGAAATTCAGGGTAGTGTTTTCTCATCACAGTTTACCATAGGGTGTCTGAAGTTCAGCTGTTTTTCCAATAAGAAACAGGAATTAAAGAATACTCTGGGCACTTTGGAGAATAGAAGTGCAGTTACTCCACGCACAACTCTTTATTTGAGATAGGTTGTGAACCCTCCCCTACAGATGGTTCTTTAACCTGCTTTCCACAATTAACTTGGAGAATCAGAGACAGAATCACAGAATCATCAAGGTTCAAAGAGATGTTCAAATCTTGTAGCCCAAATGTCAACCTAGCACCAGCATAATCACTCTTTAACCTTATCCCCAAGATCTGCACCTCTTGAACACTTTCACAGATGGTGACTCACCACCTCCTTGAGCAACTTATTCCAATGCCTAACCACTTTTTCAGTAAAAACATTTCTACTATCTAACCTGGCACCACTTGAGGCTGTTTGCTATTGTCCTTTCACTTGAAATGTGGAGGAAGAGACTGATCCCCACCTCTTTAGAACTTCCTTTCAGATAATTGTAGAGAGCAATGTCATTCTCGTAGTGATGGTTGCAAAATTGACCACGGGATTTGGGGTGTGGCCTCATCCGTGCTGGGTACAGGAGGACAATCCCTGTCCTGGTCCTGCTGGCCACACTATTGCTGATACAGGCCAGGATGCCATTGGCCCTCTTGGCCACCTAGGCACACCCTGGCTCATGTTCAGTCACTGTCACAGCACCCCCAGGTCCTTCAGTGAACAACTTTTCCAGTTACTCTGCCTCTGGCCTGTGGCACTGTCTGGGGTTGTTGTTGCCCAAGGGCAGGACCTGGCACAGGATCTTGTTTAAGTTCCTATTGTTGCCCCCTGCCCATCAATCCAGCCTGCCAGGGTCCCTCTGCAGAACATTCCTGCCCTCCAGCAGACCAATATTCCTGCCCAGTTTGGTGCCTGAGAGTTTACTGAGGGTATATTCAATCCTAATCCAGATCGTCAGTAAAGATCTTAAACTGAACTGGCCCCTGTAGTGAGTCCCAGGGAACACCACTGGTGACTGGCTGACCGCTGGATATAGCTCGATCCTCCACCACCCTTTGGACCCACCTATCCAGCCAGTTTTTCACTCAGCAAGGAATGCACCCCTTCACAGCAGGAGAAGCCAGTTTCTCCAGGAAGATGTTGTGGAACCTGCATTACTTAAGTCCAGAAAGACCACATCCCCAGCCTTTCCTTCATCTATTAAGTGAGCCACTCTGACATGCAAGTTAGTAGTTTTAAATTTTGGTGTTTCACTCAAACACACAAAAAAGGGAAAATTTTTAAACAGGGCCTAGTTATTAAGTCCAAGCAACAGAAATAAATCTATTGTTCCATTTTTACAATGGGGAACTCCTGTCTTTCATAGCTAAAAACATGATGCCTGGGGTGTCCGATTAGTTTCATTCATATTCTTGTGAATTTCTCAAAAACATTTACTGTAAAAACTCATTTTATACTCATTTTCTAATAGCTATAGAAGAAAAGTAAGCTGTAATAAGATGGTGACTTAGATTTAAGGCAGTGAAATGCCTCTCTTCAGAAAATTTCTAATATCACAGCATTGTCATGATAAAGTTGAATGCAAGATTAGAGGCAGAAGTCTAAATTCAGCATTAGTCTGATTCAGCAGAAGAAGTCTTGAATAATAGAGCAGAAAAATCTGGAATGCCAAAATATTCCTTCCCCTTTCATCTTCTGTTTTGGTCTTCACCCTGGAGTGGTCCACACAATATTCCTTTTTTATCCCTTTTTTCCAAAGACTAGACATCTGCAGGAAAAAAAAAAATAAACAAAAACAAAACCAAAAACAACCCCAAAAACCACACAAAACAAAACAAACAAAAACCTCCAACCAAAAAAACAAAAAAAACCAACTTGAAAAATACTGTTTTCTTCATTGACCCATATGCTGACTAGTACAATCTCATTTGTCTTATGTGCTTAGGATGACAAAGAGTTAGCATCTCTATTGCCTAAAGTAGGATGATTAAGGAATTTGGAAGAAATCTGAACAAACCATACATTAGTCACTGTTTGTAGTTCAGTGTAAACTTTTCCAGGCTCATCAGAAGTGAACCATAAAATGTTCACACTTAGAAGTGTGACACAGAAAATGGAAATACAAAAGAAAAAATATAAATCACTGGTAAACTTAGCTCTCTCTTTCTCGTATCCTATATCCCATCCCAGTTATGTTTAAAATGTTCCACTTCATCTTGAACATGCGAAATGAAAACTGTCAGCCTGAAAATGCTTGTTCTGTGTTTCCTGCAGATTCAGGTTTGTGCTAACAGTAGCCATAGGCCAGTAATATATTCACATAAGCTTCTCTCTTTAGGCACATAACTAATCCCACTGAAACAAGTACAGCTACTCGTATAATTAATGCTTTGTTTGTCAGATTACCTCCAGTATATGGCAGTCATCTTTTATCATGTGCTAACTAAAGGAATATGCATACCACCTTAACTCTACCTAGATTATATTATTAGTTTGAT
The DNA here is from genome assembly GCA_013399915.1 of Illadopsis cleaveri. Classification (NCBI taxonomy): domain Eukaryota; kingdom Metazoa; phylum Chordata; class Aves; order Passeriformes; family Timaliidae; genus Illadopsis; species Illadopsis cleaveri. Next base: position 141,722 of record VXBB01018454.1, read on the forward strand.
GAACTTCCAAAAAAATGCATTCTGCTGCGAGTAGAATGAAAAGTACATAGGACCATTATTGAAGACACCTGTTATTATAAGACAATATATGAAAAGTTTAAATTTAAAAATCTGTCTCTTTGTTTGATCTCTGAGTCTAATTATCCTGCCTACCACAAGCCCAAGAGAAACATCTGGCTTTGCTTAATAAGTCTGCTTACAGCTTAGCATTCTAGACATGGAAAAAGTGCATTAAAAACATATACTAGTTATTTGAAGTCAGTTCAAGCTAAAGAGTGTACCAATGAGTTGTTTTTGTTTCAGTTTTGAACCACATACATATTCAAATTAAATAGCTCCACCGTACATGCACAACACTCCCCTTGTCTAACTCAAAGGCCCTGGGCTTCCAAAGTTGGCTCTTTGAAACAAAACTCTTGTACATCTGCCCTTTGGAGTTTTGTTGTAGACTCTGGGCTTCTCTGAGCTATGCCAAATCCTGGAAGTAAGCCTGGAATTTCTTACTTCCTAGATGAAGCAGACAACATCTCACAGGTTCATTGAACAGGGAACTGAAAATTTCACCATTGGCTGAGTCAGTTGGGAAAGGGATTCTGCCCAAAGCTGTGAGAGTCCAGGTATGCAGGGATAACCTGGTAACCTGGAACTGTTTAGGTGAGCTGTGACTACTCTGTAAGCTGGTCTCCACGGCCAGTGCAGTTCAACCAGCCAGAAGCTTTGAGGAACTGAAAGCAATGAACAAGTTGCAATGTGTTTTGTGTAAAACTGTACCAACTTATTCACAGACTGTAGGAGAACAGCTTCTCAAGATGCACATGTCTACTGAACCAGTTCAAGCATGAATCCTTAGTGTGTTTTTAAAATGTATTTTCACAGAATAGCATGCTATGACGTTATCACATAATGTGCTGGAAACAAGTTTTTTCTATGAGGAATGCTCTTGCTCTTGGAACACGTCACAAAGATTTTTAAAAAAATCATGCCTAAAAATTACATCTTTGAAACACCCGTTTGGGCTAGAATTGCAACAGTAACCTAGACGAGTTATTCTGAAGACAGTGTTTTTACAGCATTGTTTCAGCATGACTTAAAAGGTAAAATAGAAACCAGCCATACAGCAGCAGTTCATTGGAGTCTATTAGCCTGAATTAGGACAGCAGAGAACATAGACCTCCAGGAGGTCCTGGGCCAAGACACCCCAGAAGGTAACCAGCTTGCCATCTGTATGCTGTATTCTGAACTCTTCTATCCCTGATTTATCTAGCTGCATGCTATGTTTAGACTATATACTTAAGAATAATGACTGTGTATCAATCATAGCCTATGAATCCCCTCACAGAAATATGGTGCTCAGTAGAGGAAAGGAATTTTCCATTGCCACCTGCATTAAGAAAACACTATGAGAAGCAGTTTCTGAATCACATGATGTTCAGAAAATATTATGTGAAGAAACTTCATGTGCTTTCCAATTCTGTTTATAAGTTAAAAAAAACCCAAACCAAACCAACTGGAATTTTAAGTTAAAATAACAGGATAAAATTTCCAGAGAAGTGTAAGTCCTTGACTTAACTCCTTGTTTGTTGATAAATTTCATCACTCAGTAATCACCTATAACTAGGATTGAGAACAAACAGACTGCAGTAAGTTTCAAAGACCTCAAGGATAAACTGGTCCAACCTTTCCTGGCAAAAGCACTGTCCAGATAAGATGGCCCAGCATTTTGTCTGGATGAATCTTAAAATGTTCAATGTTGAGGAATCCACAATTTCCATAGGGAGATTATTCCAATGGTTGATTGTTCTCACTATAAAAAAATTTCTCTTGTGTCTAATCAGAATCACCCCAGAAGTAACTTGTACCCATTGGTCCTCATCTTTTCTATGCAACTCCCTGTAAAAAGGGAATCTCCATCTTCTTTGTAGCCATCCTTTAAATATGGGAACATGGTGATAAGGGTTGCCTTCAACTTTTTTTTCTCAGCCTTTTCTTTCTCAAGCTTGAAAAGTTAGATGCAGTGTATATCCACACCAGAGGCTAGGTAGCCTTTCATGCTCCACAGGGCACTCAAAAGCCATGTCCTACCTTTCCTTCCTCCCTCACTGCTTCTGCAGTCAGCAGGCTTGTCCATGGTCAAATAGACATCAAGCAGGATGCTCTGTAGCATCTGCAGAAGGGAAACCCACGCCCATGTTCTCCTCAGGCAGCCAGCCAGCCAAGGTTCAAGGTTACTTGGGAAGGGACAGTCATCTGTGGGCTGAGAGGCAGAATTTGCTGAAAAGGGTTCGTCTCGGGTCAGTTACAGCTTTAGCCTGCTGTTGGACTGGAGGTCCCAGGGGAGCAGAGAAGCAGAGTCGTGAGCCAAGCCTTAATTCACTGTGCAGAAAGTCAAACAGTAAACTAGTTTGAGTTAGATAATGTGAACCCCTTTTAATGACCTGCCCATATGTTGCTGCACAGATCATCTATTATTAAGTAAATATACTCTCTGGGATTTGAACCCCAAAACAACACCAGGTAGCTATTTATTAATGAAGGGAAGTTGTACATTAAAAATTTACCAAAGTTAGGTCATATAAGGTAAAAATCCATGAACAATTTTCTGTTTAGATAATAGTGGAGTGAAACTCTGTTACTTTTATTGTATGTGGAGGAGATGTGCTCAAAAAACTAATTTGGAATCAGGAATAACAGGACATAGCTGCTACAGGATAAGAATAGTAGAAGAAAAACATCACCCACTTCTGAAATGCACGCTCTATCTCTTTTGTTTTTTTACCAGCATTGTAGGGAGGAATCTAAGCACTAAGACAGTTCCAGCTTTGCTGTCCAAGAATCTATGTTGCCAAATAAATACAGGCACGGGATTGTCTGCAAAGCATATCTCAGTCCACAACTCTGGGACACTTTAAGACATCCGCTGACTCAGGTTAGTGACCAGAGGTGGCTGAAAGTATCACTTGAAGGCAACGCAGACTTTTAAACCATGTATCAGATGACATGAATTAAACCTAATTTACTACCAGATGACTGAAAAGTTAGCGGAGATTAAACACAAGCCTTCATTTTCATTAAAATTCTTATGAACTCAACAGCACTGCTCTTCCAGTGAGATTGTTCCAAGTGAACCAGAACCAGAAAGTGCTGGAGAGATGTGAGCAGCATGTTGTGGTTGTGGCTGTGTTTGAATTTGGATACCTTCATCCTTTATATAAGAGCTGGGTGCTCATACCTGAGCCTTGCGAGCAGTCCTTGTTCCTTCCTTGAAGAATTTCTTCATCTTGCTATGGAAAGCCACATGTACCAAACACAGACTCAGAATTCCAGGTTAAGCACAAATCCTGGTAGATTCTTTGGGATTGGCTGTCAGCAGAGCAGGTTCCCCTGAGACAATTGCATACTGACCTCCCTTGTCTGGCCACAGGACTGCATCAAGTCAAACACCTCCCTACATCCTGGCTGTTGCACAGTAGTCATCTAGACCAAGAAAATGCACAAAGGCTGCTCAGGAATGGCTGCAACTTTTTAAAATCTGGATAATTAATCATGGTAACAAGCTGCTGAGAGAAATGAGCTGGCATCGGCCCTGGTATTGACTGTCATGGAACAGGCACTGAGACAGAGAGAAAAAGCCACCATTTGTTAAACCTCAGCTGCCCAAAGTTGATCTTACTCTCTCCAACCCAGCCTGTCTGTCTACCACTCTGTTAGTTTTACTATATGTGGAGGAGATGTGCTAAAAAATTAATTTGAAATCAGGAATAACAGGACAGGAATAATAGGAAGCTGGCAGAAGGCTGGAAGACAGAGGGGCTTTTCCTGTGACAGAAATCTCCATCCCTCCCCCACTGGCAAGAGCAGCAAGTCTAGAGGGTGGTACAGGTCTCTAACAACTTGATGATCCTGTCTGAGCTTGGTTTCTTTTTCTGACAATCCTGTCAGAAGAATTCCTGCCAGAAAATTTCTGACAATGCTATCCTGTTCAGATAACTCCTGTCAGCAGGAGTGGTCTCCCACTGAAGTAAAAGGAACACCGGAGACATGTGATGAACTGAGCACAGCCCCCACTCCCTGTCCTGTTTCAAGATTTAGTTTTTAATTCTCGTTATCCTACTCTGATGTGATTGGTAATAAATTCAGCTAATTTCCCCCAATCAAGTCTGTTTTGCCTGTGACACTAAGTGGGAGTGATGTCTTCCTGTCCTTATCTTGACCCACAAATCTCTTGTAATATCTTCTCTTCCCTGCTCACCTGATAGAATGATATTGATGGTCACATGGCATCTAGTCAACCCACCATACATCCATTCTCCTGTCCCAGGAGAGCTCTTAAACTCTTCCCACCACATGACACACAAAATTATCACTGACCCTTCCCAATCCTCAGAACCATGTAGCTACATGTTCCCACACATCCCTGTCCTTCTCCAGGAACACACTGACTTGCCGTCTTTGAAAAATATGTACAGATGTGCTGTTGGCAGGATGGCAGGATCCAAATACACATTTTGTTGGCCACTGAAAATTCCTTTGCAACTTAGAAATACACAAACCAACTTTGAGTGGAGTTTAAAGTAGTAATACTAATGGTTTTGTGACTACTGACAGGGTAAAGCTCTTTTTGGGGGAACCTAGCTCTGCAGACAAAGCATAACTTCTGTGCAATTTCTCAGACAGCGACTGTAACTTTTCACTCCCTTTTGCAGTAATTCTGATGGCTGGTCAATTCCTGCCTCAAAGGGAAATATTCCTCCAAAGCAATGGTATAGTAACACAGTGCTGATGAAAGAGCAAAAGAATATCTCCATTGCTAACAAAACACCTTCTTTACTCATCTCAGTCATGTTCTTCTGTCTGGAGGAAAGGAAAATGAAAAATCCTCACACATGGGCTGATGGCAGAAGCACCTGAGAAGAGAACCTTTATTTTAGACCCTGCACTGAATTCAAGACCCTTCTTAACCTCCTGCTGGTTCTGCCCGTATTGGGTGTTGGCATGTCCACAGACATCATACTTTTCATCTTTGAAATTTTTTTTCCTCTTTACTGAAAACCATCCTCATCTGATAGGTTCCCACATCATCAACAGGGAGACAGTTACCTTTAAAAATCTCACAGCATCCTTGAAGGTTAGATAGGTGGTCTAACCACTGACAGAGAAATAAGATTATTCATCTTTTAGCAACTGAAGCAAAGAGGATTCCTGTGTTTGCTGTCTTTTGTCATGACTAGGATGTGAAATGAAGGCTGGGAAGAGAAGAGGTTACTGAAGCACATTTTACCTCAGTCTGTTGCTGCTGTACTGTTGGTAACAGTCCTGCTCTAGTCACAGAAGAAGGGAGGTTTCTGTCATGCTGGTTTGGGTATGTGCAGTGTACAGGTGTTTATCTTGCCTTGTACTCAGTGGTGAATGGATGATTCACTTTGACTCAATGTTTTTTCAGTCATTGAAGAGAGGTGCTGTGTATTTCCCATATTTGCCAAAGACCGATTTTTAAGAGTTGTTATGGAACAGTTTGTACCTTGCTTGGGGATTGTGAGATAATAAAGAAGGAGAGAGAGGGTGTAACTTGGTACTTCACAATGTTGGTACACAATGCAGAAATGCTGTCACTAAACTGGCTGACAGCCTAAAGCAGTAAGACAGAAATTTTAAAAATTAGGATCAAAGTCCCAAAATTCCTATTTCATTGTGCCAGAAAGCTGAGGGTACTTCATATCCACCCCATTCTGCAGTTCCTCATACAGAAAACAGGACACAGAGAGTCTGCTTACAGTTGTAACACAATAATCCATCCATTTATCCTGAGTATAACTCCTAGATCCAGTTGACAGTGGCAGAAAATAGACAGAATTTTATATCACAGTATGTGTTTACTATTCAGGGAGAATTTAACTATGCCTTTGGGCATATCAAAATTTTCTACTCCTTCTGCAGCGTGTGCTGCATACCAGCCCCCATTCTTTTCAAACACACCTCTCCATTCAAAAGTTATGCCACACGGCTGTGGAAGATCATTATTTTCAAACTTCATTTCTATCACATTTTAAAAGCAGTCCCTGATTCCCTCAGAAAGGGATATAAAGGTTATAAAGAATAAATATTTGAAAAAAATGAAAAGCTTTTACTTCACCACACCGTGTGAACAGCCTGCAAAATACACTGAATTTTTACTAAATACCAGGTTTTACTCAGGGGAAATCTATGGGAAAAACAAGGGAAAAGATGCCCACTGCCATTCTGTTTCTCCCAATAAATCAACATTAGCATCTATAAAGAGAGAAGAGACCTCTTGCCTTCATTTGTCATGAAAATTACCCCATTCATAGGAAGATTCTTACCCATTTTCATACAGATTGCCAGTGCTCACAAGTGTATACTAAGCCCTGAACCAAACTTTCCCTGGAGAAATCTCTTTAATCTGAAGTGCAACAGCCACTGTGGGCTCACTCTTTTCACCACAGCATTCTTATATTGTGCCCTTGCAGAGTACATGAGTGTCTTGGATGTACAGCATTCACCCGCTCCAAATTGTGGAGCTGTGTAGTGGTGTGGTTTTGGTTTTATCAGTTTCATGTATGTATTTGTTACTTGTTTTATATAAGTTTTTTATAAGTTATAATGGTTTGTCCTGTGTTACCCATATTTAACCCTTCTTGGTTTAACCCCATCCCTAATTATGTGTCAATCATAAGTGATACAGCCCCTGGGTCTTGTCTATCACTTTGGAGCCTCTCCCAAAAGTCTAGAAAGTTCCAGTGAGGGCCTCAAGTGATTGGACAAGGCTTTGGCTGTCTCTCCACCTAAGTTATTGATTTGTTCTAATATGTGTCCTTTACCTGCAGAGCCATACCCACGTGATCCCTGATCTGTCTTCAGGTAAACCCATCCCCTGGTTCCTGCCCCCCAGTAAAAGATGTTGCATTCGGGTGTTTCCCGCCCTTTCTGCTAAGGGCTCCTTCTGCTGAGGGGGCTCTGCTGAGGCAGACACCCTGAGCTGAGGTTGTCCCCACTGTGGGATGGACAAAGCCAGTGGAACCCTGAGCAGACTGACTCCCTCTTTCCTGCTGTTGTCGCTTCACTCCTGCGGGCAAACCAGAACCCAAGGGATCAGCAAGGTTCGTTCTAGCTACCAAGCTGTACCCCTTGCTGCCATGGTGCCAGGGCTGGTCGAGGCAAAGAGACACTGACACTGCGACAGAGCTACTTTTGTACTCTTGTGCTGTGCAGGATGGGCAGATGTTCTCATGGGGCTGTTACGGTGTGGTTTACAGTGTTTGTGCTCTGAACAAAAAGGCTCAGCAGATGTTGTGCTGCTCTTCCACATGTGTCAAGAGGTTTGCTAGAAAGGAAAACTGTACAGCCCACTCTGTAGAGCTCTTGTTAACTACCTCCAAAACCCTGATTTTTTTTTTTTAAAGAGTAGTTTATGAAGCCACAATGTCCTTGAAGGGATTGTGTCTAAGTTCCATAAAATGTGTAATACTTACCATACATTATAACATCGAACAAAATAGTCAGCCTTAGTCTAGTTATCTATTTGTGGAACAGCTGCTACAATTAAGTGTGAAATACAGAGCTAACTATAGCTCCATATTTAACCATTACACATTGGCAGTAAAACTGTAGTTATTCTGTTTTAAAAAAACCTTGAATTATAGATGTATTAACTTAAATCACCAAAATCAAGTCTTCCCACAGCAACACTGCATCAGCATCAGATACTGGTCACTTGAAATCTTCTTTATAATTTGCAAGGCCAGCAATATGTTTTTATTAGCTTGACAGTGTTATAGGAATTGAATTATAGAATAAATTATCAAATCCATGACATGCACTCTGTTCAACAGGTGTTAAATTTCTTATAATATAAAAGCCAAGCCTTCCAAAAGCAGAGGCTACTAGCTATGCCTTTTTTATTTCTATAGTTTTCATACAAAATTGCAGATGTATTTCAGTGCTGCTGTGTTGTACACTAAAAAGTGATGCTAAATATCCTGACTATATCCCCCTCGATACCATACAATTTGCATTCCTCTAAAAAGGAATAAAGTAAGGGGCTACTGTTGTCAATTGCAAAAATCAGTGTGCAGATACTAGAAGGGAACCTGATTCAGACTAATGCTTTGGCAGTTTTTGAGATTGTCACCATGTTTCCCTGTGCAAAGCAGTATTGTGCATTGTACAATAGTGCAACTGAAGCCCAGGACTGAAACAGCCGTGCTCTTTGTGCAGCCCCCTCACATCCAGATGGAGCACATGGTCTTTTCCTTCATAGCTCTCCACCCACACAGCAGAGAATTGTCAGGGAAGGCCAGAAGAAATGAGCTGCCCTCACGGTGCTTTCACCCTTGCAGCATGATATTTGTATTGATTTCAAGTGTTTATTTTTCGTAAAAAGATTTGACTGCAGCCTGCAGAAAGCTTTGATGTTGTTAATTTAGCTTAGTTTATCTACCCAATTCTCCTTTTTCTTTGATTCAACAGTCTGTAGCCTGGTATTTTAATGTTCATTATTCTGTCAGTGTATTTCAGTTGCTTTATGTTTTATAGGTAAATAAACATTCTCAGTAACTGAACAGAATTGTTTTTCATCATTGAAGCTTTCAGACAGAGCACGGCCTCTAGCAAAACAGAGTTCTCATTTACATAGATCTGGAGTTATGGAGTTTTTATAAATCAGTGAGGGTAATACCACCACAACAACCCCCAATGAAATGACACGTTACACTGGCTTGTAAGGAACTTCTAACCTTGTTAACAGTAAAATATCATTTCTGGAAACACAGCCTGCTAGCCTTGGACAAGGGATAGCTTGAAGACTAGCTATTTGCTCTGCCTAAAAATGTTTTAAAAACCATTTTTTTTTTCATTCCTGGCAAGAGATATCTCTAAGAATGTTTTGTCTGAGATAAAGTCAGCAGACCTGAGATACAGATCCAAACACATTTATTTTTTTTTCTCCCATACTAGGCTTTTTTTTTCTTAGCCTTCGTAAAATTATTGGGTTTTAATGTCAGAATAATTATGAATTATTTTTAATGAAACAGGGAGTTTCATGTGTCCACTAAATCAGTTTGCAATCAAAAATCTACAAGTTAAAGGTCATCAGCAGGAAAAGGAATTATATATAACAGAACCATAAAAATACAACTCCCTGTTGCTGTAGTGACAAGACAAACAAAAATGAGGCATGGAGAAACACTTTCTAACTGAGATTTTTCTCTGTCCAAAGTACACATGAGGTTATTTGGAAGCTGTCTTATCACTGGGGTGCTCTGAGTGGGAAAGGAGCCTGAGCAGCCTCTACTCACCCTGGCCACACAACAAACAAATTACTGCAGCCAGCAGCCTGAGATTCTTGCAGTCACAATCAACAGCTGCAGGTAGCTGGGGGATGAAATCTGCATAACAGAGGATTGGTTTGCATTTTGGCATGTAAAAACAAGGAAAAACGAAGCTAAGATGGAGTCCTGCACCAATTGCCTTGCGATCAAAATCGTTCATCAGGTGTAAATGTCTCTGGGAAATGAGATCTCCCTGTTGTCTCTATTTATTCAATTATTTTTTAAATCCTTTTTTAAAAAAATTCATTATCAGGGATGAGATTTTGCCTAGTTTGAAATAAATGCACCTTATGATAAAGTCAGTGTGAAAATCAAATTTTCATTGTATGCTTATCTACCTGACTGATTGCCAGAGACATTACAGTCAGTAAGCTGACCTAGATGGCTTTATAAAAATACTAGACAGGGGAGCTGTTATCAATTGTCCAGTAAAATAATGCTAAAATTAAATGTCATTTTACTGCATGCAAACTATTCTAAAATGAGTTTATTTTTATTTCTTTATATTTGATTTTTCTCTTTCAGAAGAACTGTCATGGCATGTTGTAGTGTGGATTTTTGGTGTTCTCTGTTTAATGCTTCATTTATTTATAAGTTTTTTATGTAGTGGTTTGTCCCATATACCCACCCCCCCTGCCCCCCGTTCACTCCCCTTTTGTTTCCTGTTTGCTCTGCACCTGCTGCTCCTAATCCCTTTGTTTTTTCTCAACACCTGCCATGTGTCCATCTTATTTTGAGTAACCCCCTGACCCTGCTAGTCACTCTAAAGCCTCTCACAGAGTCCAGAAAATTCTAGGGAAGACATAGAGAGATTGGACAGGGACTCAGGCTTCCCCCTCCCATTTTTCCCTGATTTGATATAACAAATGTCTATTATGTTATGAGCCACCCCTGAATTCTCCTTATTGGGCTGTAACTAAACCCAACTCTGTGTACTGCCCTCCTATAAAACCTGTAATTTCCCACGTGCTCCTTGTCTTCATGAGGCTGGAGCCGTGGGGTGAATAAACTCTGCTGGTCTCCCCCTCTTGGAGTCCCGCCTTTCTTCTCCCTGCCTTCGCCGTGCCCAGCTCCTGGTCGGCAAGAACCTCACACAGTGTTGCCGTGGTGCCCAGGGCTGCCCGCAGCCGTGAGACACGGGGTGACCCTGCAACAATGGCATGTTTGCCTTACTCTGGGACAGATGTGATTAAAAATATTTTAAGAATAACTAGGCGTCAGTTATATCTGATATTATTTTAAAGAAATTTTGATTTAAACAGAAAAAATGTAAATCATCCTGGTTCAAAAAACAAAACTGAAAGGAACTAAAAAATTTATGATAGTGAGAATGTCTAACAAATAGGATTTGTTTGTTAAAGCTTTGTCTCTGATTTAATGAACATAAAATGTTTAGGATTTATGCATGCTAACAAGGTTCTTCCATTCAACAAAAAAACTCTAAGACATTTCAGGTCTTCAGAAATCTTCATATTTCTACATATGCTATTAATTTTTTTCAAAAGTACAAGGAGACTCCTTCTATCATCAGAACTTGAAAAGAAAAATGCACAGTATGGTATATTTTGAACAATTAATGTGAAAAAATGCACATAAAATCCACATAAAATGCAAGTAAAATGTAAAGGTATTGAGGAAGTAGGTGTATATATGAACTTTTCCAAAATTATGTTATAAAAACCTGAAAGCTGCTCATTCTTCTTTTCTTTCATCTCTGTAATATTGCTGTTGTAATGTTTTGTTGTCAATTGCTATTTTAAAAAGCTAAGGCAACAGATCTTCCCAGTAATACAGCCATTAAATTGTCTGTTTCTAAGCAGTAATGTGAAAGAGGACTACTAAGAAATAGCATTTCAAAAATTTAAACCCTCATAAATTTAAATATAATTTTTAGTATGCTCTATGTTATAGAGACATTTAGTGTCCTGTAATCCTTTCCAGATATTTTTATAATTTAGGCCAGGCAAACTTAAAAGCATACTTTATCTATCAGACATCTTGAAAAATATTATGGAGAGATAGAAATGAGCTATAAAAACATAGAGGAAAAATTCAAGCATTCTGGTCTCTCAGCTCATAACAGGTTATGGTGCCAAACAGACAGAAAAAAACGAGTGAGGTGGAATCTAAAGCATTCATACAGCTGCAGAAAAAAACCCAAATAAAAACAAATGAAACAATGGAGAGGGGCATGCCATTGATCTGGTGGTAGGACATGTAGCATGGAGAAAAAATATCCACCTGCACCCTCTCAGTGTGTGCAGCTGCTCAGGGGCTAGCAGAATGCATGTCAACAGCCAACACATAAACAGAAGCTTTTCTGCTTGACATTTTGTGGGGACCTTGCCCCACTTATTGGCTTTCCCTTTCCTTTACTTGTGGGCAGGTGCAGTGCCTTTCAACCTCTTCATGCTCTTGACCCATGTGTCTTCTTTTCCAGAGCATCATTTCCCACACTCCATGATCAAAACACTTCAGAGAGCTTTTGTCCCTTGAAGCCCCAAGTGTGTTCATTTATGTTCTATTCTATTCTATTCTATTCTATTCTATTCTATTCTATTCTATTCTATTCTATTCTATCCTATCCTATCATATACCATATCATATCATACTATATTATGTTATGTTATGTTATCGATCACAGAATCACAGAACGT
>VXBB01018455.1:0-75573 GCA_013399915.1 Illadopsis cleaveri
GCACGGCATGGCATGGCATGGGAGGGTGGACAGGGCAGGGCAGTCCTGGCCATCACTAACCTGGACATCACTAACCTGCCCCCATTGCCTTCTAGCCCTGTGTCCGTGGGGTGCCCGGGCGCAGCTCCCGGCCGACGGGGACCTGCTGCTCCCCAGGTGAGAGCTGGCCGGGGAACAGCGGGGCTCTTCCTGGGCTGGCTGGGTGGGTGCGCTGCCTGGGCCGAGCCAACCCTGCTCTTTTCTCCCCCCGCAGCCGAGGCAGCACCGCGGGACCCCGGAGCAGGGGCGGCCTGGCCGCGGCGGGGCAGGTGAGGATGCGGGGCGGGCACCGCGGGGCCGGGCACCACGGCACCTCAGTGGGGAGACCGGGCCACCGGGATGTGCAGCTTCCCGCCGGGCAGACCCGGGAAAGAGAGCATCCACCACCTTGTATCCAGGGCTCAAGAGGCTGATGAGTTGAGGTGGTGCCAGGTTCCCCAGTGCTGCTGCCCGGGGAGACCCATCTGAGGGGGGCTGGCGGTGCGGGACAGGGGGTGGGTGTTCTGGTTGTCATCAGGATGATGCGCTTCTCCTATCTTGCCAAAATAATGGATCTTGCTGGTGTAAATTGGTGTGATACCATCGGTATTTTGGGTTGCCATTCTACCCTTGGTGATTCTTCAGGACTTGCCCTCGAGTGTGTTTTTTATCCCAGCCACGAGGACTGTCAATCCTGAACGAAAGTTTAGTATTAAAGCAGTGAGAAAAGGTTGTGTGACTCTAGCTTGTTCAAGAAGTTATGTTGTACAAAGCATCCTTGCTCGAGGAAAAGCTGAGGTTTGATCTGGCTCATCAGCAAGAATTGCTTTGTGAGAGCCTTTTTACTTCTCGATAGAGGTAAACGAGCTGGCAGTGTCGGGTCACTGCAGCTCAGCACTCGGGTTTTTGGATGTGGTTTATCTTGGCAACTCGACTGTGTCACTCATGGCACGCTGCTGAAATGTAATTAGGGTGTGTGGCTCTCACTCCCTTGTTCGAGGGTGGGAAAAGGAAGGATTGCTTTGTAGTCCTTGTTCGTGGCTCCTCAGAGGGAGTCACCTTTCTCTCTGCTTTCTCCCTGCTCTTTCTGGGAAAAGCTCAGCAAAAAAAAAATGTCACATAACTGCAAACAGGTAACCGAACCAACCACCAATAATAGCGAATGCTCCTGGATTTAGGTTTTCCCACCAAGAATTCAAGATATAGTAATAAAATTTTTATTTCTTTCTGGGCTAGCGTACTGAGCAGAAATCTTCAATAAGAAGTATGTTTAGGAGGAAGGGAGAAGAGAAAATATTGGAGTCTTAAGTAGAGTATACTTTTTACTTTACAATGGCATTTTTTGAGACCTTTATAGTAAGCCAATACAAAGCAATGATCTTTCTAAAAATGGTAAATTTACCGACAGACCAAAGAGACTTTTAGGTACCTTGTTTATAGATGCTGATTTCTTTGTTTTTTCTGAAAGGAGTCTGGAATGGCAGTTTATAACACTTCACCTACAACATTGTCCTGGTCTCAGAACAGGAGAATTCACAGTATGAAATGTGGACCATCCAGTAAGTTATTTATGTTTCTACATGAAGTGACTTCTCTTGTCCCTTATTTTCTGCATTGTTTAATCATTCTTAGGAAGAAAAAAAAAAAATCCTAAAATAGCTATTACAGGCCTTAATGGTAATGAGGCTCTACCTTGTTTGGTCTCAAAGGTACCCAGGAGTATGGAAATTTGTCATGGAGTTTCACCTTGCTTTAAGTTTACACTTGGTTCTGGTTTGATAATTTGAAAGACTGTTCCTAACTGCAGGTTTTGTAATAGAGTTTTCAAAAAGGAAGTTTTCTCTTATAGTGGTACACCTAAAAATGTGGATTGATGTTTAGACACCATTAAATTGCATGTCCTGTACTTTTTTTGTGCTTAGAGATTGCTTGTTTGTTTGTTTTTACTGGGGTAACCTGCAGGTACTTTTTGTGTGTACAATCTATGGGTTAGCAGAATAAGGTCCTTTTCACCATCAGCTTGCAGTGCTGGGCATTTGCTTGAGGAATGTCCATCTTTGGTTTTTTGATTCTTCTTATTTTCAGAAGTGAAGTGGACAGGCTTAAAATATCTTTGCAAAAGGGTAAAGATTTTCTGTGTTAACTCTGACAAGGGTCTGTGTCATGCTTGCCTTGTACAAAGGAGACAAATGAGGCAAAATAATTCAGAGTAATTTTAGTTAGTGATGCAAACCCTCTAGTTTCTCTTCAGTCAGCCTCATTGCATTAGATGTGGGACATACTTTATAGTGAATGGGCTCAATTTGCATCCCATATCTTTACAGCTGAAAAGGCAAGATGATGTGTGGAATGGACTCTTAAACATGATTAGGGTTGTGTCATCTCCAAAAGCATTTAATGTGTTTGACACACACTGTTTTCAGAAGCTTTTGGGAAGGGTGTAGCTGAACATGGAAGAATGATACAGGAGTTTATAGAAGCATAATATTGCTCCAATAAAAACTATGACCTATGAATCTCTCTCCAGTGTATGAAAAAAATCACAGATATATTGTGTATGATAAAATTGCTTTAGAAACCTAGCACTCCAGACTGATAAAAATTCCTTTATTTTTGAGGATTGCACCATTTTATTGACCAACAAGTTGTTGTGCCTTTTTTTTTTTTTAATGCGAAATAAAGTAGCTTACAGAGAGAAGATATGCAGGTCATGCTGGGAAATTTGTTGTCATAATCACTGTTTGTTTCCCTGGGTTTAGTCTTTGCCTAGTGAAAATTTCTTTAATTGGGACTACTAGGCTTCATTTTTTGCGTCAGACCTAGAAAAAAGCTTCTAAGATGTGTTACTGTTCAAGTGTGCAATAAAACCCACGCACATAAACCCTTTACAAGACTTCTATTGAAGAGCTTTTGTCAAGAGTTCATGTGCAAGTTTATTGATTCTTAAGTAGCGCTAATACTTAAGAAATGGGAGAACAAATGTGGAGCTAGGCAGAACAAAATATTTACAAATGTCTCATGCTAACTCATCATGTGGCTAAGCTTCTAAAGGAGGATGCAGTTATGATGGCAACAATTAGGTTTTATTTCTCTCTGTAGATATAACAGTACAAAGATTTTGTTTCCTTTCTAATTTGTATTTCTGTGAGGCAAAAATATTCCATATGGGTTTTTCATTTCTGATGTACTTGTTTTGGAGAGGTGATGATGTTGAAGACAGGCCTTAAAAATTATTGATGGTTACCCATACTTGAAGGCAAATAAAATCAGCATTATTAAACTCTTTTAAACAGTGGAATACATAAGTTTGGAAGTTTCTTTTTTAAATCACAGTAAAGCGTGTGACCAATGGAATCTATTGTTGTCTGTGTGTGAAAGACACATTAAAAAACAAAACAAAAGAATAATCTGATCTGTTTTGTACTGTGCTCCTAATACTTAGAAAAACAGTTTTCCTTTGGTCTCTCCAGTTTAAAGAGAGATGCAAGCTGCTATAACTCTGCCCATGGAATGGGATTTTCAAACATCCGGGGATATATGAAATAATAAACCCTCTTTGTTTAAAAACCTGAACAAATGGAAACCCAAATCAATGACAAAAACCCCAAACCAAAACAGCAAGGTAGGCTGTCAGCTGCTTTCTCTACTTTAGCAATGTCTCTAAGAAAATTATTCTTTGAAATACTTGTAGAACTGTCTGAATTACTGACTGTACAGTATTACAGTCAGAACTGACTATATTACAGTCAATTCTTCCTGCAATACCAGTTTTTCATGCATTCTCTAACTCTATAAAGATAAATCAACGTGTTTTATGTGGAATGAGTGCAAGAGATCTCTTTACCTTGTGTTGTTTTAGATGTGTTGTTTTAGTCAATTGAAAGCATTTCAGAAAGTGATGTCATGTCTAATCTGTCAATGGAACAAAAAATTTGCTATAGCAGAAGCAAATGCCCAGAGAAAAGTTCTGTGTTAGTTTCTTTTAGCCAGAGAACATAGGATTTGAGATGTGTATCAGAATAACTGAAGTTAACGTGTAGTTTGTGTAGCTGTTAAACTTTTAACTTCCTTCCACACAAATCTTATTAATGCAATATTAAAAAAAACCCCCAAGCCTGAAACAGGAAACTCCTGAATATTGAAAAAATTTGGAACCTAGGATAAAATACTATCTTAATAAAAATATTAAGAACCTGGGACAAGCAAACCACATTATTTCTGGAAGTATTCAGGCTACTGCTGAGAATTTCTAATATTCTAAGCACTACAAATATTTGTGTTGAATTGCAGTAGCAGGCATGAGTCATAGAAGTCATAGAAGGTACTTGTCACTTACAATGTGTGTTTGAGGGGATGTACCAGAGCAGAAACTATGCAGCTAACTGGAAGGCTCTTGGAACTGAAGGGTTAAAATTGCATTCACCTCATTCACCTCAGAATCCCAGAGGAAAATTTTACATCCTAGAGCAAAGAGGAACTTGGCCCTGGGCTGTATTGCATCCTGCTGAGGCCTGTATGCCAGGGAGGCAGGCAGGCGCTTTCAAAGACTGTGAAGTTGAAGGGTAAAAAAGAATGCAGGAAATACCTGTTGTATTAGTTCTCCCATAGCTGAAGGAACACCTAAAAGGTTGCACCTAGAGAAACATACAGTGGAAATTATGCAGAGTTACAAAGTACAGAATTTCAAGGATCTTGACTGCAAAAATTAAAATATTACATTTTAAGTGTATATTCTACTCTTTTATGTGTGGCTGTTTTTAGGTTTCTTGCAAATTCTTATCCTGATCTGCTTTGCTTTTTCAGCTTTCCATTCAAGAATAAAATTTGTTGATTTTTAAATAATTAGTCATTTTAGTACTGTGATTACTTTCTGATTCTTCAACTGAACTACTCTTCAGCTCTTGCATAGTTTATTTAAAAATGTGTAATTTTTATAGAATTTTGAAAAACACAATTCCTGTCTATTTATGTAAATGACTCCAAATTTCTAAAACTGATTGGGTCAAAGTTGATATCTAGGCAGAATCATAAGAGCTGAAGGCATGGGCCAGATCTTGTGTCTGTCTTGCTTCAGCAAAACTTTATCACTTCAGATCTCTAAATTAATCTTTCACATGTAAACTTTTCTGTCCAAGTGAATCTAGTAATGAACACCCTGAAAGGAAACCTGTTTCTACTATTTTGCATTAAGCAATTTTTTTTTTTTCATGCTGGATCTTAAATAGTAGAAAAAGTAGTACCACTAGGAAGTACTTAATGTTTTACAGAAAAATACTTATAGGATGGTGCACATCAGACACAAATCTTCAAGAATTAGTAGTGTGCTGGTGATAATGGTGTATTACTGTGAGGTCTGACCTGAGCTCATTTGTATTCATGTGATAATTAAGGCAAAAATCAAGTATTTCAAAATGAATGTATTCTTGAATGAAAGTGAAAAAGCTTTAATTTAGATGTCTCTTTGATTTAGTATCTTATCTTTTGTGTGGAATACATAGAGAAGATTCCTTTCCTTGTGCCCTGAGAGCATTTCTTTAGTGACTCCATCTCACTTAATGATGAAGGACTCCACACTGTATAAATTATTTATTTTATTCCTAATGAGCATGTTGGATCAGAAGACCAAATCGTGGATGAGCAAGTCAGGACATAGAGTTCCATTGGAACTGAAATAAACTCAAGAGATTTTAAGTATTCATTGGAGAAGAAGTAATGTAAGAAAGCAGATAAAGCTAAGTGTGCACCATATCAGAGATGCAAAGCCACAAACCAGCAATAATATTTCAAAGTAAATGTGTATTCTGATGAAGATGCAAGATGCCTTTGAACAGCTCTCATGATGCTGCTAAGGAATGTCTCTGTGTGAAGCTTGGACATTGCTCTGCAGAACCCCTGCAGTGTTGTGGACTGGATTACAGTCACACTTTTTCAAGGGCTCAAGGTTCTGCTGCTGCTTATAGAAGAATTTAGAAGGGGAATGAACTGAAAAGGAGATCCATGTGCTCAAGGGACTAAAATAATCCTGCCCATGGGGCTGCAGCCTAGTCAGTAATTATGAGGGGTTAGAATGTTTAAGATGAGAACAACAGAGGAGAATTCAGACTTGTATTATGTGATGATCCCAAGTCTTCACCTTACTTGATGAAGAAGGAATTTGAGGCTGGTTGCTTCATCACAGCAGTGGTGGTATTATCAGGGTGATCTGCAGGTTCTAGTGGGAGCACTGGTTAGAAATGCCATTATTACTTGTGTGAGTCAAATCATGCTACTTAGGCCTACTATTTTCTGCTAGAAAAGTCTCACCAGTTTTCAGTTTCAGATTCCAGCCCAGTGCACTCAACTGGCATAATGTCAAAGGGGAAGGAGGAGCTGAAGTGTTTTTAATAGGTGTCACTTTCAGGTTAATGGAGGACAAAATATTCTTCCCTCAGTTTTCCCAATTTTAACTTTCAGTTAGTCTTGATGCCTTTTCCATTTCTGCAAGTATTAAAATGTTTCTCACATTTCTGTAGGGGAGATAAACTTTTGATGTGGTCATATGGGTTAGCTTATTTGTACAGCTCATATTCCTTTAATGACAAAGATTAGAATGAACCCCTTGTTACAGGATAATTATTCTGAATACTTTAGGAAGTATTTCTGTGTTAATGGAGCAGAATGGGATTATTAAAGGAGGCCACATTTACAGTAGTAGGAGCACTAAATGTGATCTGAAACAATGCTGCTTTCCTCATTACCTGCCTAAGGATAACTGTTTGCAGACACAGCTGTTTTATGCAGTGTAAGGAAAGATACTTAACAATGATATAAAAAGGGATATAAACAAATACAATGGCTGAGATGATAATTTTTCTTAGAATCATATAAACACAGAAAGAAGAGATCTTCATAAAGAAGAAAATGCTTGTGATTGAGCCATTTGATTTTTTTGATTCAGGTTGGACTAACACTCTTTCTGTCTAAAAAAGACCCAGGGACACCCTTCACAGTGACACCAAGGGTCCCCAGGTCAGCTGACTGTTTGCACAATCTGAACAAACATGGCTTGGAGCAGGTTACCTGAGCCATGCTTGGAGTGGAATCATTCAACCTGAAACATCAAAAGGGGACTAGCTTCCTCTACAGCTCAGAGGAACATGACTTGCAGCCTAATTGCACATTATTGTGACTGGACAGGCAGCAGGGCATAATCTTAGAGAAGCAAAGAGCAGAGACCAGAGCTCTGGTTACACAGGTCTCACAACACTCAAGATGAAAGAGATCAATGTCTGCCTCTCTTGACAAGAGGAACAGGCTTCTGCATTATTGACAAGATTGGTCACTGTGAGCATGTAAATGAGATGGCTCAGCCAGTGTAACTAGGGTCCTTTCTGCATGGTGCTTGCATTATTTTTTATTGACCTGGCATTGGCCAGGCAGGGAAGGGAGCAGTATATTTGGGCTAGCAGCCAAAGAAGTATTGCCTTTTACTTTGTCTACCTGCCTTGTTCTTTTAAGCATGGCCTTCTTTTTTCTTTTTCTTTTTTATNATCATTGCCTTCTTTTTTTTTTTTTTTTTTTTTTTTTTTTTTTTTTTGTTGTTGTTGTTGTTGTTGACAGGTAGGAGACTGCTTGTTGAAACCAAGGGAATCAAAATTAATTGTTTGGGTATTTTGAAAGTCTTCAAATAATAACTTATTATTTATAATGTGATTGCAAATGGAAATTATAATGGCTTGATGTTGAAAGGGAGTAAGCTTAGATGGTGAATAATAAGAAATTATTTACTATAAGGGTGATGAGACACTAGGTTGCTCAGAGAAGTATGGATGCCCCATCCTCAGAAGTGTTCAAGGCCAGGTGGGATGGGGCTTTGAGAGACCTGGTCCAGTGGGGTAGGAATGAGATGATCTTTAAGGTCCCTTCCAACCCAAAACATTCTAGGCTTATTTTTCAAGAATGAAAACTTTTGTCGTATTTTGATAGGGATCTTCACAAGGAAAAAAGAGAAATTAAAAGAAACCAAAAAAGCAATACCTCCCTTCCCCAAGCCCAAACACAACAGGGATCTGTGTCTTTATGGAAAATGCTTGTCATTGGTATAGTTGGAAGCTGTGAGATGGCAGGAGGGCAGGCTGGTAAAGATACACAGCTGGGATAAGAATATATGTGTTTCTAAAGTAGCCTGCTCTCATCCTGGCAGAGCTTACCCACAGGGTGTTACTTGTGTGTGGACGTAGGCACTGGTCTTCTTTGTGGTGCAGTACTTGTTCACTTCTTCTATTTGTTGCCTTGTGGCCTGAGAACATGTCAGACTAACAGATGTCACAGACATTTTGATTTGGCTTCTTTAAAGGTGCAATAGATTTATTAATTTGGCTGTGTCATTTGATGCTTTCACACTGTTTCATTTTTGTGGGGCTGATTAGATTCTCCAGGATGCTTTAATGCTAAGTTAGCAACTCCTGACATTCTCAGAGTTACATTCAGTGAAAGAACTGAGTCTTCAGAAAGAAAACTATCAGAATTTTTTTTGACATGCCTTGTTTTTTCCCACTCAGATTCACTTACATGTTTTAATGGAGGTGAGTGTGTCTACAGAGAGCTGTGCAACTGCAGTCGATTTAATGCGACAGGACCAAGATGCCAGACAGGTGCGTAAAGAGAAATCTGACTGGATTTATGGGATTGCACTTGTGTTCCCACAGCTGCAATGACTACTCTCTGCCTAAAGGTTCCCTTCATGCTGTAGCACTTTCTCCCTCCTCTCTTTTATGTCATTATATTTCACAGCATGTTGCATGCACTGCCCCATCTCAACTCCTGTATCAAAATACCAGGGCTGTGTCTCAAGTGACTCTCCTTTTGTTAGTGTATAACACAGGTGCTGAAAGAGATCATATATGCAGGACATGGGGCCAATATAATTTTGAAACTTTTGATGGACTCTATTATTACTTTTCTGGGAAATCCACATATGCCCTTGTGAGACACACTGAATTAGATGAACAGAGCTTTTCCATACAGGTAGGGAATGGTACTTCTACATTATTTTGAACTGTTGTTGAACATACTAATGATGTATTAATTTTAAGAGATTAAAAATTAAGATGATAATAGGGGGTTGTAAAATGTAAAATCTAGATGGGAGTTTAACATAATGTGGGCTGCCATGGACCACAGCATAGAATGTAAACAGCTAGAATAAGACTGATGTGTGTCCTTCCAAAGCCTGCTTTGTTCACTCAAGGCTGTGAAAAAAAACCACTCCCTGACCATGCCTATGAAGACACTGCTCAGTTTTTTCCACAAGAGGGGGACCAAACTTCTTGTTCCCACACTGAGTGCAGATTTGGGGGTTTTAGTTCTGTTACGTGTTTATTACAAAGAATTTGATTAAAACATTGACTTTGTGATTTTATTTGGCAGGTGAATAATGATCCTGACTGTCATTCTTCTCCTTATTCCTGCAAAAGGTCCATTAGTTTATTCTTTTCTGGAAATGAACAGATAAAGATGAGCAGTGAAGTCACTTACAAAGGATCTGGGTAATTGCAGTCATGTTTCTAATGCTGTAGTTGCACTGGAGTTAATATCATGGTGCCATTTTGATAACAGAGGTGTAAATTTATTCCTTGCTAGGCTGAAAAAGCATTCAGACCACAGCTGCAATAATTACTTAGCATTTACAGAGTAGTGTCTGAGAAAGGTGGTACATAAATTAGTGGTATATAGATTTAAGTATAATCATTGGCATTCATGATTTTTGCTATTTGTTATTTGCAAATTCATCTGGTTTAGTGGAGTTATTCAATATTTACATCAGGGATTTTCAGTTGTATGAGGAAGGTATCAGCAAATAACTTATTTTTAATGGTTACATTAAATAATGTGATATTATTTTTGCTTCTGTGTGTTATGCCAGAGTACAATTACCTTATGTTATTGGAAACTTACACATCCAGAAACTAGCTGGATACTTCCTGGTCAGGCACCAGTATGCTTTTACCCTGGCTTGGGATGGAACATCTGCAGTGTACATCAAAATGGCACCAGAGTACCTGGGCAAAACCCACGGACTGTGTGGAAACAATAATGCTATTCTGCAGGATGATCTGGAAACTAGTTATGGTGAGTATTTAAGATACTTCCTGTTGTGTAATGTGGTGGGGTTTTTTCCTGGTGATATAAATGTTACTTTGCTTAGCTTTCAGTTGTAATGCTGATTGAATTTAAGATGGGCAATTTTTGAAATGGAAAATATGATCTGGCAATACTTCTGCTAAATGATATTTAGTGAAGAGGACCAATTTCAATGTAGGTGGGGCTCTAGGGAGGAAGATCTTAAAGCTGTCTTACTCAATTACCTACAATGGTGTTTGTACTTCAGTTTCCTGGGACATGAAAGGTAAAATCTGTTCTTAAATGTTCACTGCCCTTCTAGAGATTTTTGGCCTGTGGAAGCCTGAGGTATAACTATTGGAAATAAATCAATAATTAGTAAATCAAATTAAAGAAAACTGTCAAATCCTGTTTGATCTGGCATTTCATATGTGCTAACACTTTCAGAAATCATTGGTGATCTTTCAGTGTCAACTTCAGACACTTCCAAAAGGCTTGGCTTTCAGTAAATAGTGAGTGAAGGCATCTATAAAATGAGTAAGAAAAAAAAAAAAAAAACAGGAGGAAAAAACAGGTCCCTTGGAAAGTATCTCAAGTGGGGTCATAAAAACTTTGGGAAATCATTGCTTTGGGCTGTTTAACTGTTGGCTCCTCCTCTTGAACTTAAGCATATTTCTGTAGAGCACTGCTTCAAAGCTCAGAGTGGATGTGGTTTCCCCTGTTGTTCATGGATTCCACTCAGTTTCAGAAAGCACCAGCCCTGCACTGTTAACAATCATTATCCCCATTAATACTTTGCTCACTGAATCAAGTTGTTGATACTAATACCAAGATCGAGGGGTCGTTTCCCCAGAGACTTTTCCCTCCCCTCTCACCTTTTTCAGTGTCTCCAGCCCTTAAAGCTGCATTTGTAGCACAAGTGGATTCACTATGCATAAGGTTTACCCACTTGGCTTGGGGAGCAGTAGTAGTAAAGATGTGGCAGGATATGCATTTGTGGGTAATCCAAGCAGTAATCAATATCACATGTCCCAGGTGGATAATAATGATGGATTAGTTGGTTTAACCCTAGTATGGACATTTCTACTTAAAAATAAGAGTCACACCTGTGTTTGGCTAGTTCAGACAATCATTTTGTACCATTGCAGTGACCCAGGAATGCCTCGTCTTTCTTGGATTTTAGACTCCCAGTTGGGAGCTTTTTATAAAGTAGTAGCATAGATCTATGTATTATTTATTAGTTTATTTATTTATTTTTTATTAAAGCTTTTCTTTCCTTTATTCCATTGATGGACTAAGGCAGGCACGGTCCTTCTCCTTTAAATCCCTTCCTTGCCAAATTGCTTGAGTAAGCTGCTTTCTGCTATCTGAAAGCCCACTTCTGTAGTTCCTTTTAAAAGTATTTTTTGCTTCTTGAAAGAACCAGATTGATTTCAGCTGATTCACTTAGTAGTAGGAAGGGTTAGATGTTCTCTTCTTGCTGTGCTTTAGTTTTTGAAACGTTTCCCTGGGAAATCCTGTAGAAACACTGTTGTTCTTCTAAGTCACTGTGTGACTCTGTGTGTGTGTGTCTTGTCTAGGAAAACTGACAGATGATGTAACAGAATTTGTAGAGAGTTGGCAGGAAAATCCTCCACAAGAAACACGCCATTGGGATAAATCTCTTCTCAATGAACCACCGTGCCTGACACAAAGCCGTGAATCTCTGCAGGTTTGGATCAACACAAGGATTGTTGCCATAGCTGGTGATTCTATTTGGAGCAAGAATTTGACTTAATTTTAATTTTCAATGAGTAACTTGACAACTTTTAATGCTTTGAAGGAGCCTGGAAATATTCACATCTTTTTTTGGGAGTGATTAATTAAAACACTTGCTGCAACAAGTCTTCCCTTATCCTTTCATCACCCCACTGCCCCCTGTCCCCCTTTTCTTCTGTATTAATTCCTTATCTTTTCCAATACTTTACTGTCTGCATAGCAGCCAACAGAACTGTTTGGCTATGAAGCTCAATGAGTGACAAGTTGTAAAATATGGGATTATTCTAGAACTTATCCATAAGAAGGACAGAAAGAAGCAGGGAAGCAAAATTGGAGTCAGAGCATAATTCATTTGCCAGTGTTTAAAAAGAGAATTATTGTTGCTTTTTTCCATGACTTTGAAGTAATTTTTCCTTTAAATTAGTATTTGCAGGTTATAACCTTTAAATGAAAGTGCTTTGAAACTAAAACTGATGCCAGCTATGGTTTATTTCTCTTGCTTTTTACTGTGTAATTCAATTAACATGAAGGCTTTTTTCAGGTCATCTTGGTTTAGTTGCAAAATTGTCTGTGACCTTTTTGGGGAAGGGATATGTTTTACTACCATGGGTATGACCTTGGATAAAAGATTCAGTGTTATGGAAACTGACATAAAGAGTAATGTGTTGCTAAACACTGCTTCTGTTTGGTGAGAGGAAAGTGATTCCTAGACCCAGACAGATGTCTATTATGATTTTCCATAGCATTCTATTTTATTCTGCTTATGTTTATTTTTGAAAACCTCATTACAACAGCTGTTTCTTTCATTTCAGAGGGCATATGCTCTGTGTAATATCCTGTTACATCCCCCATTTAAACAATGTCATGAGTATGTGAGTCCTCTTTCTTTTATGGCAAGCTGCACAAATGATCTCTGCATGTAAGTGAATGTTTTGACTAATTCCAAAGCTGTTTTTAAAAACCCACGGTCCTTTTATCATAAGAATAAATTATAAATGTTAAATGAACTGATCTATGACTTTCCGTTCATGTAAGTTTTCATCTAACATTGTTTTGTTATTTTGCTGTTCTCACTTGTTCTGGTTTTACTGCTGTGGAATGTTGTGGAGTTGTTCCAGCTTTCTTCGGTATAAGAATGACCAAAGTCAGGCCCAGATATTTTCAATTGTGTTAGTCCATCTCCCTTGAATATGTCATCTGTTTTGATTCTGAGCGTGCAACATCCTTAGGTGCTTTCTGCCATTCTGAAGCTTTCTTTCTATAATGAAAAGTTGTAGTGGATGGGTCAGTTTGGCTTCTGCAAGCTGTATGGTAATCCATTGAAAAGAGGAATTTGATAACCATTTGAACTTAGGTTAACATTTCATAACTTGCTGTGCTCCTGGTCTAAGCAGTTTTGACTAGTTAAATTTAAAAAAAATAAGGCAGCTCACGAGATCATTTCCATTTCTTGTACCCTGGTGGCTCACTGGTTGAAACTTTACACTTCCTTCTTGTGAGTTTTCTGCAGGATGTTACTCCTGTAAAAATCAAGACCTTTATTGAAAGCTCCTTATACTGCTGTATTTCTGGCTTTTGTGGATTTATTCAGAAAAACAGTGTCAGGTCTCAAATGTATTGATACTTATATTGATAACCTCTCTTCAAGAGTGGCAGAAAGTTTTTATCTTTTTAAGACTCTTAACCTAGTCCAACAGCACAGTACCTTGGAACATTGTGGAAGTAAATTCAAACAGCATGGGTGAATGCAGTGCAGGAGCATTCATGAGGTTATGAGTGTGTGTTTGAATGGAGGTACAAAATAATATGTCACCTTTTATTTGTGTAAGGTCAGCAGCTGATGATGCAACTTGGTGTCGAGCACTCACTGAGTATGCCAGAGCGTGTGCCCAGGCAGGAAAGCCCCTCCAGGGATGGCGTGTGCACTTCCAGCAGTGTGGTAATGCCCATGCTCTTGTACTTGGAAATGCTGCTTGGCCCTTGTATTTTGGAAAGGGTGCCCTTCATAGTTTTACTTCTTTGCCTTTCTCCAATTTCGCACTCATATAATTCTAAATGAAGCTATTAAGTGAGTCAAACTCACTTCAAGGCTATATAAATGCAATGGATTTTCTCTTTAATATGTGCAATTTATACTGAATTTTTTTAAACCACTAAGCTCATTACAATGTGATTCTTTAAGATTATAAACAATTTTTATTTTCACAGAGCTACTCTTTCAAATATTGCCAAAGTCTTAATGACTTTGTGATATATAAAATGTGTGTCACCAGTGTTAAAAATAAATTTAAATTGCACCTGCATAAGACTTCATCTTGCAAGTCAGATAATGCAAGTTTGAAAGAGGTTATCTAATTTGTTCACCTGTCTAGAACTCAGGACCAAAACTGTTTTGTCATCCATGACAGAAGTTTTCCACTGTGGTTCCAGAAATCCGTTAATGGGTGTCCTGACTGCTTCTGATGATGGTCTGAGAATCTAAATAGCTCTGCTGTGAGAAAGTGTAATTTAAGATTATTCCTTCTTAATGCACCTTTAATGGAGAGAACGTGAATATGTAAATATGTGTCAATTCTATGTGTGTGAGGAAAGCCATTGTTATATGCAGTATTTATCTAGAGAACAGCTGAC
This sequence comes from Illadopsis cleaveri, assembly GCA_013399915.1. Taxonomy (NCBI): domain Eukaryota; kingdom Metazoa; phylum Chordata; class Aves; order Passeriformes; family Timaliidae; genus Illadopsis; species Illadopsis cleaveri. The sequence goes on from VXBB01018455.1 coordinate 14,509, forward strand.
GTGCTAGAAAATACACACCTGAAAGAAACATGCACAATCCATTTAAGCCCTGTGACAGGAGCTCTACACCTTTTCATTTCTCTGCCTGTTTCTATATTTCAGTCATTACCTGTGCTGAACCCTTGACCTACAGTGAATGCATCAACTGCTGCCCTGTTTCATGTCACCAGCAATCCCAGTGCATTGGCAGTGAGCTTCACTGCATTGATGGCTGCTACTGCCCCGATGGTGAGTTTGGCTCCTCAGATTCACACCTGATTCCATGAAACATCCACATTGTTCCTCCCCAAGTTTACATCTGTCTTGGTTTGGAAACACAGGTGCCTGTCAGGGAAAGCTGGAGCTCCCCTTGGAATGGAGAATGTAAACCCCCTCNAGATAAAGAAAACAACTGCCCAAGTGGTTTCAACAGATGGAAAATAGAATGCACACTTTTTGGTTACGTGTTGCAAACCAAGACAACATCCTTCTATGACCTGACTAGATTAAAAGCAGGAGCTCTTTATAAACTGAGTGGGTAGCTGACTTTGTTTTCCTTACTGACAAGAGCCTTTTCCTCCCTATAAAAAGTAGGAATAGGTTTCAGCTCAGATCCACATTCTAGCTGTAGAGCTACACAATTTCAGTGAAAAATGGGGTTTTCTCTGCTGTTACAGGGCAGGCATCCTCCTGGTTGTGGTGGTTGCTGATTGGTTTTTGTTGGTATGGGGAAGATTATTGTGGTGGCTTGGGGTTTTTTTGTTTTATTTTATTTTTCCTAGTTAGGTTGCTTAGTAAAGCTCAAAACCATGACATAAATAAAACTCATTCCTGTGGCCAGAAACAGGTTTTGATACTGAGGTTTGTAGACTGTTGCATGATTCTGGCAAGTGAGAAATTCAGCAGTGTGGTCTGCAGCAAAACTTTGCCCTCATCACCAAAATAGGTATTGATATCCAGTTTTCTCCTAGTTATTGGCTTCTGTTGAGTACAAACTTCTATCTAAAAGAGGACAAAGAAAGTTATGCCATGGATCTTCAAGTCCTGCCTCTTAAATGTACTCTGATTATTTATAAGTTTAATAATATTTGTCATAAATTATGCCTTTTATACTTTGGTTAAGTCTTTTTTTCTTCTGGTCCTCTGGTCAGAATAGAGTGATAACATATTATAGTAATAAGAGAAAAAAAAGAAAAAAAAAAATCAGTATAATGAGGACCATAGAGACAAAGAATTGCAAATGTGTTGAAAAATAAGCCAAAGGTACTCAAAGCAGAATGGTCTGTATGTTTGGGTTTGTTTGTGTGTGTGTGGTTTCCTCTCCCTCTCACCCAGTAATTAAGTATTTGTTATTTGCACTATGTTTACTGTATCTCAAGAAATTTAGTGACTTGATCCCTGAAATATAGTTCTTTGATCCCAGAAATATAATCCAAATGCACTTGTTTTGGTAAAAATTACTAATAAATATTCTAGAGATTTATTATCATACATGAATGACCATTGGTGGTGTTCTTGAATATAATTGTTAGTGCTCTGTCAGCCGTTGTCATGGATATTTTACTTTTTTTTGTTTGTTTCTTCCAGGCTTAATTTATGAAAATGAATTGTGTGTCAAGCCTATGGACTGTCCTTGTGACTACCATGGAAGTTCCTTTGAAATGGGTTCAGTGGTTTATGAAGAATGTAATAACTGGTAATTTTTCTTATTACATTGTGAACCAAATCCTTTAATGATCAGAAGAAACAGCTTCTTCAAGGCCTATATTAGTTAGAAATTGGATAAACTTGATAAGTACTCACTGTTTCTACGTAAAAAATTGTTGTTCTATGTATGTTTTACAATTAAGAAAAAGACAAACTATTGAGTTATTAGTGTGGAAGAACAGAAAATGACAAATACTGCAGATAATACTGCAATCTTTAGTGCTGTTTTTCACTTTGAACTCTCCCTTAAAAATAAAAAGAATCTAGAATTCAAAAATCTTAAGAGGAGAACTACGCTGACTTTGTCTCCCGTTTGTGTTGTCTCACTTGGACATGAAGAACCTAATGTAATTGTGACATTAAGCTGCTGTTTTGAAATTTCTAAGTTAATTTTATATATTGGAAAGCAAAATTCGTAGGAAGAGAGTGCCTTTTATTGGATCACCTTAACTGAAGAAAATGGATGAGCTTGCAGATGTGCAACCTTTTTTCCCTCCAACAATTCTTATCTTTAAAAGTTTTAAAATTCAATTTGCTTGTGTTTATTCTTCTCAATGTTATTAATCCTTAACTTTTCTAATGGTTATTAAGGAGCTAAAAAGAAACTGTAGTGACATTGGATGCGTATATGAAATTTCATATGATCGTGTCCTCATGACAAGCTTCCAGTCACTCTAATGACAGTGATTAACTCTGTTGTACCCTTTGGCAAGACTCAAGACACTTGGTGCTCGTTCCATAGAGAAGCAATCCAGGAAGAACAACTGAGGGACAGCTGTGTATAGTTCACAGAATGAAAGTATGAAAACTCTTTGTTTTGATTTCAGCACCTGCACTGGAGGAAAGTGGATCTGTACAAATTTTACATGTCCAGGTATGTGAACGTCTTGGATACTTAACTGTTTGATAACTCAATTCTTACTTCAGTATATATTACTTCTAGATGTTAATATGACGTTTCATTATGTAATTTGCATTTTTATTTCAATCTACACACTCTGTTGATTAAATATTAAAATGGCCTGGCTTATCAGTTAAATGTGTTAATGTTTCTGAAAATTAGTTTCAAGAGCCACAAATCAAATACCCATAATATAAGGATGGCAGATATTATTGCCTCCTTCTGGGGGAGGAGCTGTTCAGGTATCCTGACCTGCCATCAAGTAGGAATTCCATAATAAAAGCAAGGAAAAGTTTCGGTTCCTAACTGTGTTCCTAATATCTGGTTTTAATACAAATACAATTTTATAAGTTACAGAATGTATCAGTGTATGAACTCTACAGCAGTAATAATTGTGAAGAGTACGCTGTCTTTACTACATATTTACATACATTATTTATGATGTTTTGCAGCTGAATGCTCAGTTTCAGGAGACACTCACTTCATGACCTTTGATGGGCGCAGATACACTTTCCAAGCCACCTGCCAATATATCCTGGCAAAGAGCCGCACATCTGGAATGTTCACCATATCCCTGCAAAATGCTCCTTGTGGACAGGTGGGACTTGCAGCCTTCTTGTAATGTTTATATCCTGAAGGGTCTATTAGTTGAGGAGGGAAAAAAGCATTTAAGAAGAAAAGCCTGGGCATGTGTATAGCTGATGTTAGGGGCTATTAAAGGTGATTCTAACGATGGTCCTATTTTATATTTGAAAGTTTCTGATGTCGTGCACTGGCATCATCAAATATTTTGTCTGCCTTATGTCCAAGACCCATACTTTCCTTTATTTTGTATGTGCATTTCTGAGCATGTATTACAAAACTGTGCGTGTGGTACAGAGCACTGGTAAGGTTTTTGACTACAGAGTTTCATTTTTTTTTCACAGTCTTGATAGGGCTTATAATTTTCAGGAAGTTACGTCAAGATAGAACAGATCTTAAAAATTCATACATGGTATGGGAAGTGACTGAGCCAGGTGACTGAGCTTAGCTGTTTTCTGGAATCAGGCTTTTCTCACTGAGTTCTACATGTGCATGTAAGGGCAGGATTTGGCCCACCTTTATATTAAAGTCCTGATTACCGAGCTGCTGGACTCACAGGTGGAGAAGGCATTTGTATCTTGGCCAGATCTATGTTCTGTCTCCAATGGCCTTCTGTAATAATTTTTATTTAGAAGCAACTGTACAGGCACTTGAAGTGTATATAGCCTAAAATATGACTTTGCTTTGCTTTAATTCTAAACCATCTCTATATGTTAGGCCCACATTATTATATAATTCACATAAAATCAGATTTAGCGCCATTGCTTTCTACTTCTGTGGAAGTAACTACATTAGGTTTCTTTTGTGTTCTAAGTAAATGTATGATTCTGTAAGTCCTTTTACATTAATGGTTGCAATCACTCTTCTCTGCAGTTTCTATTGTTCATGCACTTGAGATTTCCTTGGGGAAATGAAATGGTTATATAAGTTGTGATGCACTTTCTAAAGGCGTATTTCAGTAGTCATTTTCTATTTCTGTATTTTAACCTACTTCTCTGGATGGCATAAAAGACTTAAGTAGAAAGTTAGAATAAAGTTGCAGTGACAAGTTTATTATAATAGAAATCATTTATTTGCAATCCAGGTAAGAGATAGGAGACTGAGTGCAGGCAGTCCCCTCATCTCAGTGGTAGAATTTGGGAGGTAAAAAAAATAACTGGATAAGAGACCAAATACATTTTGAAATTTGATGATTCACAAATAAATGTCTCTTCTATGGTTCCTAGGAGAAGCGTATCAGGATGCCAGGTGAGATATATGACAGGGCCTAGAAGTTGCCACTATTGAAAAAGTGGATTCCTGGGTAGCAAGTAAAATTGCTGCATAATGCTTTACAGTCTCTAGCTCTTTGAGATAGAAGTGTTACAGTGAGGGCTGTGGAAAGAAGTGTTGGCAAGGACATGCACATTTAAAAAACTTCTAGGCTTTAACCTCTGTGTGCATTATTCTTGTGATCATGCTAGTATTTCCAGTTTATAGGAAGATTGATGCTGTTTCAAGATGTATTTGGTGGTTGTGTCAGTTCCTCACTTCAAGTGCGTATTTTAGTTAGCTTGGTTTTATTTTTGCAAGTTGGACTGGCTTCATTCTATGCTAACCTTGGAATCCTGAGGAGCCGGTTAAGTTAGGATCATCTCAATGAAAAAAAATTAAAGTATAGCTGTGAAACAAAATATAAGCATAGGCATGCATCTGTTCAGTCACTGTCACAGTCTTAGAATTTTGCAGAGACTAAGAAGCTTGAGAAAGGTGATTGTGTATAGTGTAGCTGTACTATATCATTGAAGAAAAGCAAAGGAAATCCCTATAGAAACTGTATAGGCAACTTTTTTATCAAAGGAGAGTTGAGGCCAAAGTGACTTCTTGGAGAAGATCACACCAAGGTACCTTGCAGTATGACTTGTTGAAAAGCCCATCAGTAGAGCAAATATCTGCTGTGGTAATGGGCAGAGTATGCATGTGTGTCTCATTCCTTTGTGTTAAGAACACTTCTCTCTCTGTACAAAACAGACAGAATTGTGCTTTTGGCTTTAGTTGCTGTGGGTAATTTTTGCTGGGGAAAGTGATAACCAAACTAGTTGGCTTTCTGCCACACTGGTGAGACTGCAGAGTGCCTTGCAGTAACTCTTGCATTCCTCTTCGGCCTGACTTAGTGACTTTGCTTAATGTGTCTCTATGTCCAGGTGGTTTGTAGGTGAAAAAAACCACCCAGATTCTCTTAGCATTTACTGCATGTTGGGCTTCATACTTCACCTAGCCTATAACAAAGGTAACCTGATCAGTCCCTAACAGGTATAGATTTTACAGAGGCCTGAGTAAAGCATTCTGGATGTTAACAATCAGGTGGGTAATCAGAGGATTATGGGATATGTCCCAGGGCTACATGCTGCTAGTTTAATTATCAGTGTACAGGTGGTAAGAGGGTAGTGAGAACATTTTTTGTAGTATAATGCAAGAATGTAGGGCTTCAGAGCAGCTATTCAAGTGTCTAATTATCAGCCAGCTGGTACAACTTGGCAGAAGAGCTGCTTTTCAGTTCCCCAGGCACTCTCCATTATCTTTTTTTCCCATTTATTAAAATTAATGAATTGAAATGGGAAGCTAAAAGATTTGTAATGTGGAATCTCATATTTCTTGATGGTTTGAGATTTTACATGCTTCTTTAAAAAAGCCTTATCACTCCCATCTCATTCAAGCAGACTAGAAAATGTGGAAAGAAAATACTTGGGGAGATTTTAGCTTTCTGAATCACAAAGAATCCAGTCATCCTGAGCCTTAGAGTTGGTGACATAAACAGTCATCAGGCAACAAGTTATTTCAAAACGATGTGAAATTTTGTTTAAGCACTTTCTGGAAGGAGAATCAGTCAAATGATCAGCACAGCTTAACCTTATCTGAGTTTCAGGTGACAGCCTCACTGGCTTTGTAGTTTGTATGATGAGAAGGTCTTCTGAACATAGATTTTTTTTTTTTTTAAGTGTCTAGTGAGAGAAATGGCCATTCCTGTGAAAACACCTGCCAAAAGCTGGCAGGGGCAGTGCTGTGAAAGAAACAGTCTGTTGGAACAGAGGACGATTGTCAGGCAGAATTTCTCCTTCAGTTTAAGCCTGAAGGAATAATAAAGCTTTTGTGGATACTGTGTAGTAATGTATATACTATGGAGGGTTGTTTTCTTGGTTCTCCTCTGCTCTTCATGCCACGTGCCATTCTTTTATTTTCAGGTTTTCAAAAGACCAACAGTGTTGTCAATTTGTAGCCATTGTTGCTGAATCAAATGCACAGAAACCTAATTTCTTAGTAAAGAGGCAAGACAGTAGAATAAGCTACAAGTGCATGGCATCACAAGGCAGATATGTCTTTACTGTTGCTCCAGGAGAGCTGGTTGAGTTCATGAAGTATCTCCAGTTATTTTTATAGTTTCCTATTTTTGAATTTTGTTTTATCATTTTTGCCTGCTAGTGAAAGATCACTGTTCCATTATTATCTAGAGAGAGGGAAATTCTGCATGTAGTTCTTAAACTTTACACACCACTGTGTGTACTTGTGGTGTTTGAAGAGCTGACAGATGATCTGCTCTGCTGCTAGTTCAGCATCTGTCAGAGCCACAACATTCTGTCCAGAGATCCTTGCAGCTTCTGGAATGGTTTTCAACAAGCAGGGCAACATTTGCCCTGTATTAGACAAGTCCTAGTGGAAGTCAGAGTTGAATTAAAGTGTAAATCTTTGAGCTAAACCTTCCTATCTCTTTACACCATGAATGGTGCTATTCACTGTATAATTTTGATATTCATGCAACTATCCAAAAGTTATCTTGACTGTATCTTTTTCAGTGCCTTTTTCAGCACTGAAGATGCTTAAAACTTTACTGTTTCATCATTAGTCATGTCTTCACTGGAGGCAGTGGGGCTGAATAATGCAGCCTCCAACACCTCTGGTAGTTATTCCTTGGCTGCAGCACAGGTACAGATCCAATCAGTGTGGAATTTTCTGCAGGGAGACCTGGACTGCTCTTTGACCAAGTGATTTCAGACATGTCTGTGTAAGTTCTGGTATATTAGACTGTTTTGAATTTGTCTCAAAATGGTGTTGATAAGAGAGATGTTTTTGTTGTGACATTGAGACATCGAAGAGGCATAATCAAGGTGAGAGTAAAATGAACAAATAGTGTGACAAGATTGGATCCAATTTTTGACATTGTTCTGGAATAGCTGTTAAATAATTACAAGGTCTTGCAGTGAAGGAGGCTGAACAGAAGAAACTGGAGTTGGGTGCTGCCCCCTTTCATCTGTAGATGGCAGGGAATGGAGAGTTTCAACTTTATCCAGCCACACTAAGCCAGTGTAAGTAAGCTGGTGTCTCAAGCCATATAAAGAGATTTGAGTGTAGTAGGAATGTCAGAAACCTCATTTCCTTCTAGATCAATGAAAGAGTAAAATGAAGACTGGGATTCTTATGTCTTTAAGCATGTAGCAAGGTAAACGCTGACATGGGGGAAGTTCAAGTCATTTCTTGATCCACTTCTGTGCCTGATTCTGTGCCTGTGACTCTTTAATAGTGCTTAAGAATGTTTTAAAAAAATCAAATAGTAATTAAATTCATCCTGTTGAGAAAAATCTGTTAATCTGCTGTAATTAATATACATGCTTTAACAAGCATTCTTTCCGTATTGACATTGGAATCTGAAGTACTTGTAGTTACTCTGGAAAGTGGAAGTCCTGTCCACTTTCAAAATTTTGGTTGTAACTGATTTCTGTTAATCACCTTTCTGACTTGTTTCCAAGTTACTTAATAGAGGTGTATTTGTTGTAGAATTTTAGTTAATTAGCTGCTTTTGATACTGTTGACAGTAAGTGTCACTGAAGAGTGTGAGTGTAAAACAAGTAAATAGGATTGGTTAGGATTTTTTTTTTTTTAAGAATGTTTCCTCCATACTGCAGTGCAGTATTCCTACTCATGTGTTTTTCTATGTGACATTTTGACTTGGAGAAGTGAAATGAAAATAAGAATAAGCAATGGTAGCAGCAATAAGCAATCTGGATCAATTGGATGTTGTGATATTATATGCTGCATTTCTTATATCAATATTCATCCACAGACCTTATGAACATGCTCTACTCTACAACTCCTCTCAGAAATAATGAACTTAAGTGCTGTTTAAAATTATTCACAAGCTGTTTCTGTCTTTCTTTAGTGTTTGCCTTTAAAAGAATTTTATGTCTTAAAATATGCTTTAAAAGAACCTGGATATATCAGAACACATTAAAGTACAAATCTGGAGTTTGGTGTACTGCTCTGTGGATAATGCAACATTGTTAGTGAGCATCAAGTCAGCCTCAGTGGGTCTTTAATCAGTGTGTCTCAGTGGGTCTTTAATCAGTGTGTCTCATGGATTGTGTGTGTCTTGGTACTATGCTATGAGAGAGTTGTTTCAATTTCTCTTCCCAAATCCCACTTCTGCACTGTGTTTGCATTGCAAGTTAGTGTTATTATTAAACACATATGGGAAGTCATTCAAAATACTGTTTTTTCTTAGCTGTAAAGGTGCATGTTTTGTTAGTGCACTCTGACAAGAAGCAGGGTATATCTTAAAATTTTCAATCCCCGCTAAGTATAACTTTTCTTGTTTGCTGTGCTCTCACTTGCAGAACCAGGATGGATCATGTATCCAATCTGTCAGCCTTATTCTTAAGCAGGACCCCAAGAGGCAAGTGACCCTGACTCATTCAGGAGATGTTTTGATCTATGACCAGTACAAAATTAACCTGCCTTATGCAGATGGTAAGGAGCAATGTATAAGCATGTAACTGTTATCAAACACTAAGGTGATATTTCAATGACATTTGTGCCTGTTGTGTTACTGTCAATATTGCTAACATACTGAAGTTAAAAGGCGTATTTTAGTGTCAATATTGTTATTTCTTCTTAAATGCTTCACAAATTAACTTTTGATGTACTTTTTATGCTAATGGCTGGACTTGTGCAGTAGCTGCATTAGCTAGTTGTCTCTTACATTAAGGTTTTGTTTATTTTAACAAGTCCAAATGCCATCCCTCACATTTGCAAGGATTTTTAGTTTTTGTCTGAGGGGAAATTCTTTCCTCTGATACTTGAATTGAATCATTTCTTCTCCCATTTTTGTAAGCAACTTGCGTAAATTTAAGCAGACATAACTCTGCTGCCCCTTAGAGATAAGCTACAGATTTTCAGACAAAGTTTATTTTGTTTCTTTTGCTCTGAGTTTTTAAATCAATCTGTCCTGAAGGTGTCTGGCATTCTGCATAGGAATATATGACTGTGAGATTTAGTGTTATCTTTAATGAGAGCTTTATGTGCAAATCATTAATACATTTGGTGTCTGCAAGGTCTTGGCTCTTTGGGAATTTCACAAAAAAGATTTTAACATAGGAGTCATGTTCCTGGTTTTAGAGATTAGTTTGTCTACAAAAATGGTCTGCGATGTTTATATCTTTACATTGATTTAATTTAGTTTACCTTTGTGGATATTTCAGTGTTCTCTCAATGCATTTTAAAAAAGTGTGGTGAGTCTTGCAAGTTTGTTTTGTTCTTAAAGTTCGAATCAGTATAACAGTTCATGAGAAATGTTTAGAGGAAAAATAGGGCCCTAACAGGAAAAAAACTTACATAAAAGTGATAGAAACCAACACCAGTGAAATGACACGAAACAAAATGTAAACTTCAAGCCGGTTGCCTTTGCCTTTCAGCCATTTCTGTTTTTACTCCTCAGAGTTATTTGAAATACGGAAACTCTCCTCTGTATTTCTGCAAGTAAAGACACAGATTGGATTGCAGATCCTCTACGACAGAGAAGGACTGAGGCTTTACCTTCAAGTGGATGAACGGTGGAAGGATGACACTGTGGGCCTTTGTGGAACCTTCAATGGAAACACAGAGGACGATTTTTTGTATGCAGAGCTGCAAGATTTCTGTCTGCCAGTATATGAATGTCCCTAGTTAGAGTGGTAGATCGAGTGTGTACTGAAGCTGAAAGGATAGATACCAAGAATAATTTATTTTGAAGTTTTCCATTAGTGAGATAGATAGGGTTCATTTTGCTAAGAGAAAATTTGTAGTTTCAAGTACAGGATATCAAGCCAGGTTTTGCTCAAAATATTTTAATATAAAATTCTGGTGGAATACCAGAATATGATGGACAAGGTCTATTTTACCAGAAAAATATTGTCCAAAATAGAGAGTGGCATATATAAGGAACTTTATGCCTCTCTGCAAGACTCTATTCCAGCTCCTGTTTTTCCTGTGAGCCCTAAACTACTGTCTCTGACAGAGCCTCTATTGTTCAGTGCCTGCAGACCAGCAACAGGAGCTGGCTGCTGCCTGAGCTTCCCTTCGTTGTGAGGCAGGGAGAGGTGGCCAGAGCTGTCCAAGCACCATAGTCAAAGCTGCTGTTTGCCCAGTTTCTTTGCAACATGTTTTTCACAGACACAAATTGCCTTCCAGTGGATTAGAGTAGCCTAATGGAGCTGGGAGAAGAACACAATTTAGGACCTGACAGGATAAAAAAAGGAAATAATAGAAGAAATTTATCCTCTCAGAACAGCTTGAATTTTTCTAACTCAAAACTAATTGAAAAATGGAAAAGCTTTCCATTACAGATCCCATTTAAAAAGACAGATACACAAATATACCAGTGGAATTTTGAACAGTTTCTGCATTACAGATTAAAAAGAATTATCAGACTATTATTTATAATGAGACTAGGAAATATATAGACAGAATCTCAATGAAGAGATAGTATTTATGTAAAACTACTTAAAATATTTCTCTGTTTGACAGGTAGTTTTGCAGTGTATTGTTGATGACAGTCTTTGGATTGCTCTCACACAAATGAGAAGCTCTACAATAGTTGATATTTGTAAAAAAGGCCCTTAAACGTGGGGTCTTACAAATTGTGTTGAGACATGACACAGACTGTGGTATCAAGGCGTCTTGATACATACACAAACAACCTGATCCACAGCAGATTTGGGAGACTTGCCACAGGAGGTGGTTTCTTTTGCAACACCTTCACTCCCAGCTGCTTTTTCAGTGGCAGTGTTCCTGATTGTGTGTCTAATGCAATCTTTTCCCTCAAGTATAACACTCCATCTTTAAATGCACAGTTTTGATCATTCTCTTTGTACAACATTACTGTGCCTTGATCAAAGTCTTTATCATTCAGCTTCTATTACCTAGGCCTCATAGGTATCTGTTCAATTGCTTTTGCTATTGTATTTCTGGAGGCTTGAGTTTCTTTTCTTTTCTCTTTCCTGCAAGGAATAAAGAGCCTGGGAAGTCAGCAACATACAGGAAAGTATTGGCAGAGGAGAGATTAAAAATGGATTGGATATCATTAAAGAACCAAAATGACAAATAACAGAGTTTAAATTATCAGGACAGTGATGCTCCCTGCTCTCTTATAAAAATGGAATTTGGTCTATTTTGGTCTTTTCTTCCTTAAAAAGTCTCTAGAGAACATCTTCTCTTTTGTTTCTGGGCCTCTACCTGCAAAAAAAAGAGGAATCCTGAAACTTATGATTACAGTTTTATGGGCAAGTGAATGAGAATATGGAATAGTCAAAGAGGAGCTTGAATCAGAGAGTGTAAGAACTGAGACCATTCTGCGAATTCACTGTTCACCTTTTCTGACTGACTTATTTTTCGTAAAAGATCTCCAGTTGGAGTAACAGAAAGCACTCCAGAGCTGTTTGGAAACACATGGAAAACTTCATCGGCGTGTGTTCTTGTGCATGACAGTTCACAGGTGGATCCCTGTGATGTTCATCTGCAGGCAGGTGGGCAGTGAGGGCAAATTCTTACTGACAAATGCGTTTCTGCTTAGTACATCTGTGCCCATTTTCCTAGCTGGATCAGGTACAGAAATAGCCAGTCATACCCGTTAAAGAAATTAGTACCTAAGGTATAGAGTATAGAGGTGGCCGAGTTCAACGCTTTAAAAAAATCACATTGTGGATTGTTTTAGGATTTTGTAATACTTGCAGAGGCATTTGAAATACGTAATTTTTATTTCTGGTTTTCAGTTTCACTGTTTTAAGTTTGACATTCATTAAAGTTTGGTAGAATGTCTTGTATTGGTCATGTTGCTAGTTAAGATGGATGCTCAAAACTATTGCAGTATTCATTTTTGAGAATGCTGAAAAAAACCTAAATACTTAATTTAGTTGTCTGCTATGGAAGAGAATGAGTAGGAGAGAGATGCTTAAGCACTACCAGCCTATAGATTTAGGTGAAAGGGTGCAGTTGGGATAATATGCAAGTGGTTGATGCCATGAGGATCACTAAGTCATCCTTTAATAATGATGAACTTTGTAAATCATCAGTTATACCTGTTTCACAATTCCTGCCACTTCTTGTGTTGTACACTAAACACTTGTAAAGACATAGAGATAGAATATTAAGGTTTTCCCTGTAATTCCAGCAGTGCTAGGGAATCGTCATGTCTCTTGCTTCAACATCACCTGTCTTTTGAGTATTTACACAATGTGCAGGGCTAAAAAGCTGCATTCTTGGTAACAGACTGGGACAGTTCAGCTGTATAGATATCAAAGATAAAAAATTTATGTGGCAATAGTATATAACCATGATTGGATGCATTGTATAGAAGACACTTTTTGTTCCAAGTCTCTTTTAACTCCTTCACTGAAACAGTTTTTAATCTGTTATTTGTGTAGCCTCTTATGCAGCGGAAGCTTGTAGCATCCTTACGAAAGATCTTTTTGCTCCATGCTACCCCTATTTGAGTCCTGTTCCCTATTTTGAGCAGTGCAGAAGAGACACTTGCAAATGTGGACAAACTTGTTTTTGCTCTGCTCTGGCCCATTACGCCCATCATTGCCGAAGGTTTGGAGTTGTAATAGATTTCAGAAGAGCTGTTCCAGATTGTGGTGAGTTTCCTTTCACTTCTAGAGTTAAATAATTACTGCCTGAGGACTTTTTAGAGGCAAACAGAAAACAAAATTAAATCAATATGATCTTTTAAATGAGAAAAGGATTACTTCTAGAGTGACCTTTTGCACACAGGACATGGTTCATTTTTAAAGAGTTTTCTGTCAAGACAGAATTTGTACCAGTGTTTTTAGAGGATTTTTTCCTTTATTGTTTATTTTCTGTAGTTCTTTGACTTATGAAATATTACAAATATTTTTTAAGTAGTTGAAGGGCTTCAAATATATACAGAATTCAAAATATGTCTGTCCTTATTATATGGCATTGCACATCTCATAATATTTGGGTATTATTCATGAACTGCATAAATAGATTTCTTTTCCTTGTAGATGCTAGGTTTATTGGATCCTTTAAGTGAACAACATGAAGAATGGTGGTATTTAGCAATTTTACTTGGATTACTGTCGACTTCTGCTGTCTGACAATCTCTTGGCTTATTCTCTTACTTTACAGTGTCGGTGGCACTGAAATACACAAAGTGCTGAAGCAAGCATTGAGACTTGCTGTTATTTAGTTTGAAATGAATAGGACAATAGAATATATGTATCTTTTTAGATAAAGGTGACATCTGTTATCTACTCTATAAAGCCTCACAAGCAAAGGATATTAAATTCTTTAGTTTATATTAATTTTTAAGATGCGAAAGTTATTGATCAAACATGTTGGGCCCTCACGTATATTTTTTAAAAAGTATAGAATTGGAAACCCTGTCAAACAACCTAAAATTGACACCCCTGATGTAGGTCTGACTCTAATAATGAGTCAGAGAATCTTTTCTAAGGAGCATTCGAGAACTTAACGTTTAGCAGTTGTCATCACATTATGTAATTATCCATGTTGTACTGCATGATAAAGAGGATTAAGTTGGTCCAGCTTAAGCATCTCAAGCTGGAGTATCTGTATGTATATCTGACGAGACTGCCTTGTTTGCATTTATTATGGCATGAATGGCTGTGTCCACTTGTGATTGAATGAGTCATTCAAGCCATTTGATTTTAGTTTTCTTTTCTGGAAACAAGTATAGTTTTCCTATAGTATGTTTAAAAAGTCATGCTTGTCACATTTAAAATATGTGAATCTGTTAGTATTTCAAGAGCTTCAGTCTTTTTTTAGTAGAGCTTTAAAAGAGACATATATATATATATATATATAAAAAAATTATGATATTGTACAACATCTGCGAGGTACGTGTGTTTTATTTAAAGATTTTAAAGCTTTTTTTTAAGGTGCTGTGCATTTCCAAAAGCCCATGCACAAATGCCAGTTATGTTCAGAGTTAGAGGCAAAAAGGCTTCACCTGTTTGGTTTCCACAGTGTAAATCTGGATTAACTTCCCAGACTCATTGCACTTGTTATTACTGTGGATTTACATCTGTGTAGTTTACACAGCATAATGCCAAGATAGCAATTTTAGTGGAATTTAATGTGATTGGGAACGAAAGAATGGAGATGTTTATCAGAAAACTGCTGGGAGGTACTTGAGTCTCTTGCACTGTAATTTGAGAGATTTGTTTCGTTTGGACAGCTCTTTCATGTGAAGACACAAAGGAGTACAGTACTTGTGTATCTACCTGTGGCAGAACCTGCCAAGCCCTGTCTGTGCCAGAGACATGCAGCAGTGATTGTGTAGAAGGCTGTGCTTGTCCCTCTGGAAAGTATTTGGATACCAAGACTGAGAGATGCCTACAGAGGTGGGTAAAATTGCAGTTCTGATAGTCACACTCACTGTTTCAGACCACCACATTTGCAAGTCAGAGTGGGAAGCTAATTAACTTTTACCGTTGTAGATGATATGCATCTGTAAACTTGACAGAGTCTTTTACAGAACTGATGTCTGTGTTGATCAAAAATAACTTTTCTGTAACATGGACACTCTTCCAACATCATCAGCACTAGTTGTTACATTCTCTCTGGTTTTTGGCATGTAGAAGATTACAAAACATTAGCTTCCATTTTCCTACTGATTTGCGTTGAAATGTGCTTGAGTTATATGGCAATGTTGAGATCAATTTCTTGCATTAAAAAAAAAAGAACAACCCTGAACAACCACAAAACCACTGGCTAAACAAAAAAACCTCACCAAAACCAGCAAAGCAACTGAAATTTGAACAGCAGTTAAGTCAGTGGGAATTCTGTCTTGTTTTTTCAGTTTGTGTTAATCAGTTACATGTTTTTCCTCTATTGCAGAAATGAATGCCCATGTTATTTTCAAGGAATTGACTATCCCCCTGGAGAAAATGTCATGACATCTTTAGGCAAATGGTAAGATACAAAATTGTGTTTTCACATAAATTGTGTCACTTTAAGAGCTCTATCAAATCATTTTGGCTAGTTTGTTGGGTTGTCTTTTTGTTGTTTTAGTTATTTCTTAATGAAATCTACCGAGTAAACCTGCATCAGTTTTCTGTGTTTGACAAAGGTCCTTTAGAGCTTAGGCTTTTCAGGCTGCTGTTCTTTGTAATGCAATATATTGAAGTGCAAAACAGAAAAGCCACAATGATTTCTTATATCCATGCTAATGTGGAGAACTCCAGAAAAGCACAGACATTTCCTGACTGTCCATAGATCTTCATTGCTATTCTCCTTCCCTTTACCAGATTCTAATCCATTTATGAAGAATTATTAAGACTCTCTCTTCCACTAGTATAGAATCATTGTAAAAGAGCAATGTGGCTTTTATCAACTAAGAAACAACACAAAAAACTCTCAGCTGCAGCCAATGGTAAATAAGCATCTCTGTTATTGTTCCTTACATTTGGCATTTGTTCTGTCCTCTTGCTCTTCCATTTGCATCATCACAGTCATGACATAAAAGAAGAAAGCTTGTTAGGTGATCCTGGCTCCTGCCAGATGCATCCTTTTCAACAGTTACTTCTGTCTGGAGAAGGTTAAGTAATGTGGATGACAAGTTCTGTAAATAACAAGCTTTCAGAAATAATATCTGACCTCTCACTGTCTGTATCAGTTGTTACAGCACTTAATTAAAAGCAGAGCAGACCAAATCATGTCTGTGATAGATCAGTGTAGTCCTTTAGTTTGTTAACAAAGGCCACGTTAGAGATTGGTGTTGTCCTGTTGCAGCGGGGGCACTTAGTAAGCACACAGAGATTATTTCTCACTTGTCAGCAGTCCATAAATACTGATTATTATAAATGGATATCTTACTCAACAAGTTAGCTTATTTTTTTACCTTAGGGCAGATTCCCTGGAGTGTGCCCATTGTGCATATGGAGCCCTGCAAAGGCTGGGTGCACTGTTGCCTGCCCTCCCAGGGTGTTTTTGTTTACAAAACATGCCAAACAGCCCTGGCAGTCAAGAGAAGGAGCTTCTCCTGGTAAATCTTTAATCCTCCTCCTTAAAGGTCTAGTTCAGCTAATTTTGCTGACCCATGTGATGGATGTGTGTATCACGTGATTGTCCACAAATGTAGTTTTTTTGAAATTGCTGTCGGTAAAAATCCTCTTCATGTTGATTTCAGTGGAATTGTTTGAGATCTGGCAGCTTATGTTTGTTAATAAAATTAACATCTACTGGTTTATAACTACTAGAACTTTAGCTAGAATTAGAGATCTGTGTCTCCCATTTAGTCATGATTTTTACTTGAGGTGTCTTCTTTATAAGGCTATATACAGATCAGTTGACAGGAAAGGCTTACAAATGTAGAGGTACAGACTGTCAGCTCCTCTGAATTGCCTTGTGCCAAGTAATATGTTAGGAATCATGTAGGAATACATGTGTGGATGAACTGGAAAAAAATACTATGAGGAAGGCTTTGTCTGTCACTTACTATTAGAAAAAATCATGATCTTTATTATATTCTCCCCATCCTTTATTCCTCTCAATTGCTTTATATTTGGAGCTTTCCACTTTCAAACTGGAATTTCTTCTCTATGGAATACCTTTTCTGCTCTGCTGCTTTCAACAACAATACTTCTTTGAAGTATTTTCATTGATGTTATATCAGCCTTTGAGTTGTCTCCCTCTCAGTTCCCTTCGGCACTCCTTTTCCTCTGCCTAAGTGATACTGTGCAGTCCTTGAGCACTTTTCCTGCAGGGCTTTGGGGTCCATACACAACTCCAAATGTGTCCACAGGGAGGCTGTAGCACATACAGAATTTGATTTTGAATCTGCTGACCAGCAGTAGAAGTCCTGGGGATGCTTTAGCCGTTGCAAAAGAATGGGAAAAGAGTGCTGGATTTCATGGCCTTGGGTTCTCTACTGAAGACCAGACCTGAAACTCAGCCAGCACTGCTACAGTTTTCCCCTGACAATGAGTTGCAATAGGACCTGCTGCCATTTTAGAAAAGTACCAGACTATTTTGGCTCAAATTAGAAAGGAGCAGACAGTGTTAGGTTTCTCAGTGCTTCCCTGCATGCAGTATCCTGTTAGGTTGAGTTTTATGCAGTTTTGAACTGTTTTGGGGAGCAGTATGGGGGTGTATTCCTGTATGTATTTTTTGTCAGCCCATGCATCTTAACTCATAATAACATTATGCATAAAGCAAAAGTTTGAAGTTTAATGTTCTTCACATGTTAAAGCAATACACACTTTATCCACAGTTATAATGTTCAGTGCAAACATTTATAAAATTATTTTCTATTGACTTATTCTGCATTACTAGATAGAATATATTAATATTTTAGATCTTCCTGGCTCTCAGTACATCTTTGTGTATTTCTATTGCAGCCATTGCAGGGATGGTGTAATGAACTGTGATAACAACATAATAGGTGAGTGAAGAGAGAGAGAAAAGATACTTCAGGTTCAGTGAAAACATTTCCTCCAGTCTCTGTGGAACCCCTTTCTGTACTAGAGGATAGTGCCATGTGTACAAATTAACT
Organism: Illadopsis cleaveri; assembly: GCA_013399915.1. Classification (NCBI taxonomy): domain Eukaryota; kingdom Metazoa; phylum Chordata; class Aves; order Passeriformes; family Timaliidae; genus Illadopsis; species Illadopsis cleaveri. The sequence goes on from VXBB01018455.1 coordinate 32,502, forward strand.
TCTGGGAGAGGATTCATAATTATATATTTGTGTGTTTGAAAGTAATGCTCCTGCTTTGTACCAGCCTAACTGTTCAAAGTATTGTTGAATCTGAACAACTCTTCTCCCCTGGTACTTTAAAATAGTAATTTTTGATTGCTAACGCAGATAAGCTTAGCTGCATGGTAAACAGCAGATCTTCAGTAAGGCAAACAAAGGTTAGCTTTGCCCCAAATAATGAAGAGAGGGAATTGAGTGTAACTAGTGTTGTGGATGTTATAATTTCTGTGTCACAAATCCTTATTTGTAGAATGCAAAATTCCAGATATGAAGACTAAAGCATTTGTCAATTTTTAACCCCAGCCCACAGCTGCCCAGTTGGACAGATGTATATTAACTGCAGTAATCCACAAGTGGATCCTGAGCTCAGCAGAGAGAGGACTTGTGAGAATCAGCTGCTAAACCTCACCTTCTCAGCCCACCTTCCTTGTGTGTCAGGTTGTGTCTGCCCACCAGGGTGAGTACAGACAGATTTGCATATTTTGGTGCACAAACATGATTGAGTAATTAATTCTGCTTGGACAATTTGAGCTATGAAAGGCTGAGCATCGAACTTGTGAAGGCTTACCCCACAATAGTGGCTGTTGAAGTCATAATAAATCGTAAACCAAGAGACAAGGGGAGTTAAATACTTCATAATAATATGATCAAAAAATAGAAATATGATCAAAATATAGAAATGGCATTTGGTGGATTTTATTCAATCTGTGTGTTACAGCAGAATCATGCTTATCTAGATTTTTTTCAAATATCTAACCTCTTATTTCCATACTTGGCTGAGGGAGACAAGTTTATTCATAGGCAAAATTTTCAGTATTTTTTCCCTCAAAAGGATCTTTTAAATGTTTGGGATTTGTGCTGATAATGTACAGATGAGCTGCTGTGGAATCAAGCACTGTATTGTTGAAAGAATTTTGATTATAAAAATAACAATGTGTTTAAGTTATGCTGTCCTTGATGAAATATAGTTTCTTAAGCACATAGGCTGAAGTGTTTCACTTTTATAACTCTGAAATAATTTGGACTGTTGAAATAGCTCAGTTGAAGACTGTACTCATACTGAGTGATGTGTAGATATCTCTATCTCGTAATAAAATATTGCTACTCAGGATTTTGAGATTTTACTTTAATACTCAGAAACACGAAATGTGAAATGGTTCATGTGAAATGGAACCTGTAATTAGTGGAACTCACAGTATGGTACCAGGTTGAAAAATGCAGTGCTAAGGTAGGCTTTGAGATTAACTGGAGGCAGATATTTTCAGAATTGCAAAAATTCACCCTCTTGGACCAGACTGACATACTTCAAAGCTGCCTTCAGCAGCACTATATCGTTGGCAACTCAGATCATATAAACTTTTTATTCTCTACTGCTTCCTGGTGTAATTTAGGTCTAGAATGTAAGCAATTACATTTGTTTTTTAGCATTGAAAGACTAAGTGTCAAGTGTTGGTGATCCCAGACTCTGATAATATGGTTTTATGGTTGTAAGAGGCAAAGCGTTATGATTTCCTAGGGACAAAAATACAAAATTAAGAACATTTGTCTTTATTATAACTTTGGCAAACTGAATTCTTTTCTACAGTATATTGCCTGTAGAGATACTAGCACAAAATTATTTGGTTTTGTTTTGTTGGAGGTTTTTGGGGGATTGCTAGTTTGTTTAGGTTTGGGTTTTTATGGTGGTTTGTTTTTGATTGGGGTTTTTTTTGGTTGGTGGGGTTTTTTTTGGCGTGGTTTTTGTGGTGTGTGGTTTTTTTTTTTTTTTTTGGTTTTTTTTTTTGTTTTTTTTTTGAGGGCAGGCAAAGGAAGGGGCTTTTTTGTGTTTCAGGATTTTACCCTCAGTGCTACTTAAGGCAGAACTAGGAAACAGTGTTACAAGCCAAGGGTTTGAATTAGGAATGTCAACCTGTACTGATGAAGTAGAAATTAAAGTCACTTACAAACTTGTCAAAACTGACACATTTTAAATATTCAGCTCTAGTGATCCTATATTGCTTATATGCTTGTTTTAATTTGAGGTTGCGTTAGGAAAAATTAAGATGACCCTAAAGGTGTGTGGGTTTTGGTGTGCTTTTGGAAAAGTGAGAGACTTATGCTATGGATTAACTATGCTGGTTTTTTATTTAGATAATGAATCTTAATTGTTTAGGAATTTTAGAAAGAGATGCTTTTGATAGAAGTTGTATCTGAAGAGCCCTAATGTTTTAAGTCAGTCACTGAATTCACACTACAGTGATTCATGCCGCAGATTGAACACCTTAAGAGTCAGAGCCAGTACAGCACAGTAATGAAAAATCTTTAATTAAACTTTTGGAAGAGAAAAACGGGTAAAATACCACCACCTTTATACAGTACCTCGTCCTGTGTTCATGTCATTTCAAGCAGTGCAGGATTCAATGCACTGTGAATTTATGCAACATTGAAATCCCTTTTCTAGGCTATCAGTTATTACTGGTGAAAGAAAACTGAGGTGACATTGTCCACTTTAAAAGGGTAAAACAGCCATGGAATTTCTTTGATCTTAACATTAGTCCTGTACCTGAAATAATAAGTTTCATTCCTTTATTCATGTTTTCGTTCCTGTTTGCGATTTTTGTATCAGTTTATCTTGATTCATTACATGTAACCTGAGCAGATTTAAGTAGCAATTAAATTAAATTAATCAGTTCAATGTGTTTGATTAGTTGATTTAGGTAAAATAATATAAAAAGTGAGTGAAGTAAATATGTCACAACTAAGAAATCTGTTTAGGAAGCTACATCTTTTTCAGGAGGAAGGACATTTCTGATCTGTTTAGTGGGGTGGTTATTCCTCAGTGATACTCTGAAAGGTGCTTAACAGAAAGAATCTCTTTTCACAGAAGGAAAGGAAAGAACCTAATTTCACAGAAGTGGTGTTAAGATTTCAAGGGGGCAATATTTTTGTTTTGCAGTCTATTTTTCTGGTATCTGGAGTCTGAAATATTCTTTCAAATACTTTACCACTTCTTTTTTTGTGCTTACAGTGCCGCTGTGCTTCATTCTTTTTCTTCTGCAGTGAGTAAATCAGATGCAAGTAACTATGCTTAAGTAAATACCTAAATTTACAGGAGATCATTCTATGGGTTACAGTTTTTAAGGTACAAAAATTGATGATACACTTTCCGTCTGTTTTAGAAACTGTTAAAATCAAACATAAATTCTCCTGGAACTCACTTTCTAATGTTGATTCTCACCCTACTTTGCCTGACATATTAATTAATTTTTAAGATTTTATTTATACTTTTTCTTACTGGTTTTCATCTGTAAAAATTTAAAGGGAAATATTCTATATTCCTATGTTGCATTTCAAAAAAAAATTTAATGCTCAGTGCATATTTTTTCAAGTACAGTATTTGAATTGCATTTTCTGCTTCTGGGTTTCTATGAATCAAATTATTTTTCCTCCTTAACTCTACCAAATGTGCATGATTTGACATGGAGGCAGAATCCTTTATCAGACTGCAGAAGAAGCAAGGAGAAAAGACAGAGTAAAGGAAAAGGAGGGGGATAAACAGTGGTATTTTCCTACATTTCTGGATGCTGTGTGACACGTTTGCTTCAAATGGGCATATGCTGGTTTGTGCTGATCCTATTCCATTGGTTTTCCATGGTCTCCAGTCAGACCAGTAATGATCTCCAAAACTGCTTCTGTTCATTGTTGCTTACAGCCTGCTGTTAGTGTTGCTGTCAAGAAAAGCAGTCACTTTCCTGAAGGAATTAATTGTTTTCTCACTTCCCCCATTGGCAGGATTTTACCTTTTGACTGCACCATGACTTGGATTTAACTGATCTATACTTTATAGAGTGTACAGCATAAAATTTGTGCTGTATTTTCAGTATATATAGTTTTGTGGGGGTATTATAATGGTTGGAGTTAATTAGCTTAGAGGTATTTTCCACCCTAAATGGTTCTATGGTTCTAACAAGAGCCCTGTCATATTTTTGAAGACAGGAGCTTTCATTTGGACTGACTCAGTGAGATGGTTTAATAACATACATCAGTATTTTAGATTGTGGTACCCATTCATATTTCCATTAGCTGAAATATTTAGCAATTTCCATGTCTATTTCATAATAATTCCATCTTGCTGGAAAAATCAAGGCCCACCAGCCTCTGAATATGAATAATAAATACAAATGCTGAGAGTTATGTCAATTGCTTGAAATACATATTGTCCCAAAGGCAAATAGTAATGTTTTTTATTGCTTCTGTTACATCTGCCTATTAGATCTTCATAATTTTTTCCCTGTTATGTTTTGTTCCCACTATAAAGCTATGTTAAACCAACCACTATACAGTCAACCTAGATCAAGCATTCTCTGCTAACTTTGCACTGTTTTGAAACTTTAGTTTCAAAATTTTCATGATGAACTTCTTTTTGAGCTTTAAATCATAGCCAAACTTCTCTTCCTAATCATGCTTATAAAACTGGCTGTAATTTTCTCCTTGTTTCAGTGACTTTATTTCCCTCTCAATGTTAGTACTGCAAGGGAGTAAAAAGTTAATTCTCAGCTGGCTGCTAGCAGTGGTTATCTGTACATCCAGGTCACTTAATTTCTCACTGTTCAGCAACATTCAATACCCAACTCAATATTTTATTGAGTGTCAACAGACTGATCTTAAAAAGAAAGCAACACCATTCTAGAATAACTCAGAACATGGTGTGCTCCATAATTCCAGGTATGTGTATTTATTTCTGTGGCCTGTGAGTCTTTTTGAGCCTCAAGAACTCAAGCCAATTTTATTGAAGTTTTCTTTTTTCTTTGCACTATATGTCTAATAGTTTGCAACTATGTGGGCCACCTTTTTAAGCAAAATGTCTGACAATTTTTTTTCATATGTACATTTAGAAAAAACAAAATCAGTCCTTGTTTCTCCCACCCTGACACCCTGGAGACAACTTATTGTTTATGACATAGAATATCTTTTGTGCTAAAACTTGACTCTACTAAATTGGAGGAAATCTAATATAATTAGAATTTTTATGGCTTTCCCTTTTTTTAATCACTTACTGCTCTCATAAAATAGATGAATGAAGAGTTAGTAAATTCAAAGCTGTAGTATCCTGTAATTATAATGAAGTTTTGTAACTAAGGAATATCATGCCAGATTTTCCTTCTAAAAATTCCTACATTATCATTGTATTTCTGTGCTATGTATCAAGTGACACATAACAAGCTTAAACACATTCTTGGAAGGTTTTATTAAAAAAAAGAAAATTCATCACTTTCTAATTTTCACAAATAAATCAATGAATGTTGTCATCTTAAAATGTGCCTATGGACAAACAACTCTATTAATGAAAAATTAAGATGGGAAGAATACAGATGAGTTTCGAATATTTTTAGCAAACTAATCTTTATTAATGTAATAACATTGACCACGTTATGTTCTTAAAATAAGTCTCCTTGGATTAAATCCAAGTCTTGTCCTTTTGGTGTGTGTTTAGTATCATTTTTCAAAAGTTTTTTTTTAGTATGATTTTAAACTGGTCCTCAGTTTAAATTCAGAATTTACTGTTATTATTAGCATGAAAATAAAAACTCTGTTCTGTCCAAACCTCACTATTCTGGATGGCCCTTCTGCTGCTATCAGGCCAAGTATTTTTAATAAACCTAAACTTCTGGTTTAGGCAGAGCTTTGGAGAGGTCTTTCGAGATTTAATGTTTTCCAGGCAAATAAGGATTAACCCCCATGGGGGTATGTCCCATCATGGCTATGCACTTGACTATTTCCTCAGGAAAATACAATTCTCTTACAAAGACTGCATCAATGTTCCTGTGTTTGGGTGTTTCGGGAACCAATATTTATCCACACCAAATTTTATGCTGGTTTCTATTTCTGATGGCAGTAGACACAGCATGCTAAAGGTGCAGGAGCTCATTTCCAAAGAAAACATCTATTGCAGTGCCCTTGCAAGACAATTCAGTTCTCTCCCATCCTCTTCTGCTTTGCAGACTTGCAACTTTCCTTGATATATTTTAGAGTTCCTTATTTCCTCTTGCAACACTTAGAAACCCTCTTGGTCTCCTACTTTCTAGTTTACACCAGCTGCAAATAAATCTCTTATTTTCCTGTACTTGCATTAACTGGCAGTAAAACTTCACCAGTATCATTCAGGTTCTTGAGCACCTTTCCATATGACCTTCTGCTTTCTGATGAGCTTTTAAGAAGAGAAATAGTAAACTCAGTCACTTAATTCAAAGGAAGACTTCCATTATGTTCAGAGTTACTTTCTGAAATTCTGGTGCTGATGGTGGAGCTGATTGCAGGAAGGTTTCCAATCCAGGGTGAAGCTGCAAAAGAAACTGAATATCTCAGTTAAAGCATCAAAATCATTTGTTAACACAGAAAGATGGAAGGGTATAGTGAGAATAATGAAAACTTTCCAAGCATTCTACAAAATTACTTAATCTTTTGGTATAATAAACCAGGGAAAAGAGGAAGAAGAGATTTTAAGAAGCTCCCCAAACAAAAAAGAAAAGTCCATGAGAATATATTAACTTTCCCGGTCTAGGTAATGAATGAACTGTACTGAAGGCATTAGGTGCTACAGCAATGTTACTAATGTTGGATTTTTCTCTCGAAATTTATCTTGTTTTCTGCTTAGACAAGTCAAATGCTCCCTGCTGCTTATTTTGTTCATTTTTTGCTTCCCTTAAATTCTACTACCGACCTTTGTAGGGATGATCTGTGAAACCTTCAGAGAGCAAATTTAATGTTGTGGCAAGATACTTGTGGCTGCATAAGTCTTGAAGGTAGGCTGTTGCAGGAGAGAGGGGCAGGAGCTTGTGCAAGACACAGACTGTTGAAAACTGTTCTGCTGGAAGCTGGCAGAGCAATTTTTTGTAGTTTTGGTCCAGATTTGTGATCTTTGCAGAAGCAAAGCAGTATTTAATGAATCACAGGTGACATCACTTCTCATGGTGCCTTTACCAAGGCTATTTACATGTTCCTGTGTGAATGCAGAAAGGTATAGATAATAATGCAAGTGAATGTTCATCAGGGTGAAGTGGGATAGTTGTCCTTGTGTCTTTACAGTTCATTGTAGGCTGGACAGTTAAGTACTAGCATCGAGAAGAAATGTCTGATACTTCAAAGACGAGCTGTGCAAGGCCTCTCTGTAGGGTATTTGTGGTGAATTCTTAGATCATTGAAATCTATCCATTTGCTTGGCTTTACAAGAGAGAAAGCTGTTATCACCTTTTTTTTTAATCCAGTGTAATAACGTGAGGAAAAAACTGCATTTAGTGTTACCTTGTCAGTGTGATCTCTGTGTCTGAATGTGCCCTGTTCAGTTCTGAGCAGCTTTAAACCAGTGGGAATTTCAGTCTCACAGTTGATTGTCTCCAAGTGACACAATGCTTGAAATAAGTATGGATTACAAAGAACACTTCAGCTACCCTGGAGGAAAATGACAGGTTTTCAGTTTAATGGGGGAGGAGGGTTTATGCTGTTCTGCATGTTCCCATTCATAAGCCTCACAGAGCTGTAAATTTCTGTCTGATACGTAACACACTGAAGAAGAGTCAAATACAAATTACAAGTTTGTGCAATTTAATCTGTCAAATACAAATTCCCAGCTCATTAATGTGAGCAAATAAAATGCCCTGTGATAAATTCAGTGACGAAATCTTTCCTTTTGCATAGCAGGGAAAACAAAGCATTATTGTTACCCTGTTTGTCAAGGATGTGCCTCACACCTATGACACCTTGTCCATGGTGCCATGTCTTGCCCAAATGTCAGTGCGAAACATCAGGAACAATGAATATGTTAGGAACACAGGAAAACCTGTACAAAAGGTACAGGTTTTCCTACAGGTTCCTTTGTAGTTTTGTGGTTTTTTGTGTTACTAGAGAGAGGCACTGAGATTCCCAATGAACTTGAAAATTGAAATTACCTGCCCAAAAGTAGCATTTGAAGAGACTGTTTATTTCTCAATACAAATAAGTTTCAAACATTAGAAACAAAGATAATGCTAGACTGCATGGTGCCTGTAAGGAATCCTTTTACTATGGAGCTGGCATGTTAGCTGCTCTAGATTCTTGTGTTGTATGGAATGGGGCAGGATCAAAACAACTTGGAGCTGCAGCAGTTGGAGTGAAAGACACTGCTGCAGCTTGTCAAGAGTTCAAGTTCCACAGCTTTCATTTGAGAGATGGATTTGTCATCACAGCTGTTCTACCTGTTATTGGACCCTCAGGTCCCATATTGGTATCGCTTTGCTTATCCAACAGCATTACAATATGTGTAAAAAAATGAATTGGTTTTTGGAAGAAATGCAAATTTCATGGGCTCAGTGAAATGATAGCTTATTTAATAAAATAACTCAATGCTTCTGGTATATTTCCTGACATTTATTTGTAGAATCTGCTCGAGATCTCTCTTTATCTCTCTAATTCCAGATTTTCTGAATATTCTCAAAAAGCCACAAACCTTTTACCTTAAAATTAGGACTATTTACTCTGTTTAGTCTTGCTGAGCAAGCATTTCTCTGCTCTTTCTCTATGAAAGTAATCTTTTTCACTTTCCTTTTTTTTAGTTTCCTATTTTTTTTCTGATTGTCTAGGAGTTGTGTGTAAACACAAATTCGTAGCATTAGTCTTGAACTGTAAATAGCTATGCATATGGTTAGCTGTGTTATAATGAAAATCTCCTTTGAAGACTGTGAGGGTACTTCTGCCACTAAAATTGAGTATATTTGTAATTGCTTGGATGAAGGTGCCTGTCATGCAGAAATATTAATTAAAACAATAATTTCATGCAGCCAGGATAGCTCTTTTGCTATTGATTAAATTATTCATGGAGCAAGAGGTGTAACTGTAGCTATAGAATAACTGCAGCAAAATAAAACTCTTTAAATTAGGGAAAGAAAAGAAGGGGATAAGAAGAAATCCTTATTTGAAAATCCTTAGACTAAATATGTCAATAATTTTGGATAGTAAGAGTACATACCACTGGAAAAAAGGGCTGTGATGGCTCCCACATCTCATGGATTATCTCTTGGTTTCAGTTAAATGCAATTTATTGGGCTGAGTTACAAGAATTTTGGTGAAATTTATAGGATTTCTAGAAATTCTGAGTTTCCCTGACCTTAAAATTTGTTTATTAATGAGTCAATCTTCAGAGGGTTAGTGATTGAAGGGTTAGTGCCCAAAGTGCACTTAGTAAAGATAAAATATTCAGGTACCTGTGAGAGAAGGATACCAATTTTCTCGTGCCCAATTATTAATAAAATTGTGCCTTTTCAGTTTCAGAAGACTTTAAATATTATTTGGGTTTCAATAACAAAACTGGTAGTAACTTTAAAGTTCAGGAAAATATTTTTGTATCTGGATACCAGGTACACTGCTGCTGAATGTGTGTTTTTTGTTCTTTTTTTGATAGTCTTGTGAAACATGGGGACATTTGCATGGATGCAGATGAATGTCCATGCTCATGGAAAGGAAAGGAATATTTTCCAGGCGACAAAGTAATTTCTTCCTGTCATACATGGTAAGTGGAGATCTATTTAAGTGATGAGTTCATTTTAGTTGTGTATTTGTACATTGTTTATTTTTCCTTCATGTGGTTTAACCATAAATTTCACAGCAGATTATCTAAGTCATCTACTTTGACTTCATATTTGCATTTCTTTCTAAAAGGTATTAAAGCTGTTTCAGGTTTTGTTGTTCCATAGTGCTTTACATGACAAAACAAGAGCGATTTGGGGTCTTTGTAGTTTTTAAAAATCTTGATTTAGAAAATGATATTTTTTTATTTTCAAGGTCATGGCTAGTATTCCTAAAGTATGGGTAAAATCCCTTGAGTATTACATCTGAGTGACGTTTTTTCAAAGCTTTTTACTTATTTATTTTCACATTTGGCACTGAATCTGAGCAGTCTGGAGACCAGAACATAACCCTGTGTCCTTAAATGAGCATCCTCTATTGTGTTGAATTAGGGGAGTACTGAGCAACATCATGGACAGAGCAAAGAAACTGACAAACTGGTCACTGATTCTGTGTGTGTGGGTAACTGATAAATCAATCAGCGTTCAAAGGGAGAATTCCAATAGGCAAGGCTTGATAGGATCATTTAAACACATGCAGGCACCTACTCCTGTTACTATCCAGTGTTGTAAATGCAGCACACACCCTGCCAGGTTTCCTCTCAGTAGGATGTGTTCTACTGCCATTTTAATGAGCTTCACAGGAGTGTGAAAATACACCCCACCTACCTGATCCTACCTGAAACAAGCTCGTTTCTTGACAATCTCTGCCTGTTTTCCTCTCTGACCATGGCTGAATGTTGCAGGCTGCCACTAAGCAGTGCTCTTTATCTTGCCAGAGCCTCAGAAAACTCAGCTGTACGGCCAATCACCATGATGCTATGGTCAAGGTGTAGCCTCCAGATTCCCAGCAGAGCAGTTCCCTCTTTTTTTGTGCCCTCCTTGTAGCTGACCAGGAGCATTTAACTGGTGTCCCCTGGTGAGCTGCTGCTCCTGGCCTGCCCAGCCCAGGGAAGGCTCGTCCTGTCGGCACCAGGCTCTGCCTTGTCTGGATGTGGTGCCCCCTGCAGCCTTGTGCTGACTGCCTTCCTCTGCCTCTCGTCAGGTCCTCAGTAGCTGCTCTAGAAGAGATTTGTAGCCCTTTGGTCGACTGGGGAAGCGACTTAGAAGCCATCTCCACTGGGCAGGCAGGTAAAGCGACCCGGGTTATTCCCCCCCTTGTCTCCAAAGGCCTCTCCATTTGGACCTGGTGTGGGATTGCTTGCATCAGAGAGAATTATTTTATCCCATCTAATCTGTAGGAGACTTCACCAAAGGCAGCAGCAGTGCAGGCAGAAAGACACTGGATATTTAGCCTTATCTTTTTTTTTTCCCCTGAGGCCAGGCTCATTAATTAATTCATTCATTCAAGCCATCTTGTCATGGCTTTTGTAGTCTTCCATGTCCAAAAGCAAAGACAGATTAAGTGATAATGGCATTTTGGCAATNTAATTTATTAATTAATTAATTAATTCATTCAAGCCATCTTATGGCTTTTGTAGTCTTCCATGTCCAGAAGCAAAGACAGATTAAGTGATAATGGTGTTTTGGCAATCAGCTGTTCCTAGTAGAGGGGAGTCTGCAACAAGCTCTGCTTGATATAAAGCCTATAAAATCTCTGAGTCTGCAGAGTGTGGATGCAGGGGTGTATCTGATATTTTAAGGGAAAGGTGCAAGGCATGGGAGTGCTTCTGTGCAAACACACACAATTAGGCACTCATAGAAGTTATATAGTGATGGGGTTGGTGCATCAAATTAGTGTGTGTTGATACTAAATGTCATCTTACTCATATTTGGTGTCATGTTAGCAATGTAAGTGTTGATCTCATTCATCTATTGAACAGTAACATGACAAACAAAATNCTGCAACAAGCTCTGCTTGATATAAAGCCTATAAAATCTCTGAGTCTGCAGAGTGTGGATGCAGGGGTGTATCTGATATTTTAAGGGAAAGGTGCAAGGCATGGGAGTGCTTCTGTGCAAACACACACTTTAGGCACTTATAGTAGTTATATAGTAGTGAGGTTGGTGCATTGAATTAGTGTGTGTTGATACTAAATGTCATCTTACTCATATTTGGTGTCGTGTTAGCAATGTAAGTGTTGATCTGATTCATCTATTGAACAGTAACATGACAAACAAAATTATTGCATAAGTTGGCGAAACTACCTGTGAACTGGCAGGAACTTTCAACCCAAGCTCTGGGGTCTGACTGACCTGTGGTTCTAGATTTCTAGGTTTTTTTGTTTTCAGTGCAAGTACCTGAAATATTTAGCATGTAGTGGCAACATTAAACACAAAATGTTCTAATGCTGAGGCTATCCGAGCAAAATTTTGGTGGGGTGCTGTGCCAGGTAAGCTGGGTTTGTGCAAGTAGATGTGCTGGTCTGCTGTCATCATGCTGAGACCATTGAGCAGCTCCTGGTCTCTGTGGACTGCTGAACTGGGCCTCCTGTATTCTTTAACAAATACTTCTTGGAAATATGCTTTATAAACAGCTATTTGACGTTTAGAAGATTCTGATAGCTCAGCTTTTCCAACTAGGGCTTTCTAGATTCTGGTAACTAAATGTTAGTTCACTTAGAATGAAATAAGCCTGGTGTAGAGGGCTTTAGAGACATTGTGTACCTCTTAATCCCTTCCTTCTGACTATAAATGTGTTCCTGAAAAAAAGAAAAAGCTCTCCCTAGGCTTTACATGTTAAGAAATGTTTCTGCACAGGGCCTTAAGAGGTCAGCATATGGAGAAGGATTTGAACAGGCCAAGAGAGAAAGTAAAACCTAATGTCTCAGGAGGACATGGGAAGCAGCACTTAGTCTTCCAGTCCAAACATCATTTCTTCTGTTTGCTTCTCTCTCCATCACCTTGATGAGGTTCCTTCCTTTGGTGACTGCAGTTAGCAAGTCCTACTGCTATTTCCTTGTGCTTTGGTACAGGAAACACCTCTCACATGCTGTATTTTTAACTTATTTTAGCCATATGTTTCATGTATTGATACATGGAGTGATGCAAAACACAAACAGTGAACCAAATCAGTGAGGGGATAAGCAGAGTCTTGGAAAATCTGGACAGTGGCTCCATGTAGGTGCAAGTTAATTGCTAAGTGAACTGGAGGAAACCTGGTGCTACCAGCAGCTGGAGCTGCCTAGATTTTCCAGATATTTGCTGCCCTTTTGAAAATAGTGGCATACTGGCACTGTGATAGAAATATGAAGGAAAAGTTACACTGACAAAATTTTATACTGAGAAAAAACTTCATAGTACCTGCTGCTTCAGTATATGAGATGTCAAATGTTAGAGATTTTTCCAGTATTTCTGTAAGTCAGATTAAGATTTTAATTGTAAAACATTCAGCATTCATTTAATGAGGAAATAAAAAATATATTTTTTTAAAAGTAAACTTAGGTATGTACCAAAATTATATCGCATGCTGTATTTAGTTTAACCTACATTCATAAAGACACCTATGCTAAAGCTATGCCAGGGCAACAGCTTTGCTGTTTTATCAAGGAAAATTTAAGTGTCTGGGTCATTTGGGAACATAGAAATGATATTTTAATTATTACTTGTGGATGCAGGAAATTAAATTCTATCAATTATTTATAAAACTTTTGTCATTTCTAAAAATGTTTAGATTGCAAGAGGGTGATTCAGAAAGAGGCATGATATCCAATGCTGAAAAACCTTTTATTATGCAAAGAGAATCCATTTATTCTCTTATGCTGCAAAGGAAGTGCAGCAAGGTCTGAAAAGTCATTCACTAGATGTGTGGTGAAAACCTTTTGATGCTTAACGTGGCCATAGACAAAACTTGAACTGTTCTGGAAGCTCCTAAACTGTTAGGCTGGGGTTTGGGGGTGATGACATCTGCAAAAAGAGTAAGTGCAACAGCATGGTTCTTTCAAGGAACCTAAGCACCAAAATAATGCTACTGAAATGTTTCTTTGGTAATTCTGTGAAATTCTCATTCAAGCAGAGAATGCATGAAAACTCTAGTAACAGGACATGCTACTTTTTGACTCTAAAAATCTGATTGTACAGAAAAAAAAAGGTGAAAAGCTGAAAAAGAAGAATTTCACCTTGTGGCATGTTATTGGTGTGCTCTAGAGAATAAATTGTGTTACGTTGCACTGGATGTTTTGTACTGTTGATTTTCTTGGTTATATTTTTTTGGGGTTTTGAGACTTTTTTGTGCTGTCTCTATATTCTCGAGCCTCTAAATTCTAGAAGAAGAAAAAACTTAGATGGTTTGAGTTCAATATGTACATTTTTTTCCCAGAGAATTAATTGATGTGTCCTGCTTTGAGCCAACATTTCAGAATGCTTTTGTCCACACTCCTCACACTCGCACAGCTTTTGTTTCTTTGCTTCTCAGTGCAATAGCTGTGATCATTTTTCTGGGCTTGCAGCTAATATTCCCATTGTTGGTGGTGCATTTTTCAGCATTTGCCAGCATGGATCATTCCAGTGCACCTTCCAGCCTTGCCCATCCATGTGCACGGCGTACGGGGACCGGCACTACAGGACCTTCGACGGACTCACCTTTGACTTCGTTGGAACTTGTAAGGTTTACCTAGTTAAGGTGAGATTTTTTTTTTGTAAAACCTCTCTAAAAGTGGATTTAAAACTTTTAACAGTGGATTTAAACCTGTTAAAATCTACTGTTTTACTTACTTTCTGTCTGTGCATTTTATTGAGTCCTACATCCTGTTTTTTTCATTTTTGGTTTTTGATATTGTTTAGACTTTGAATCATACATAACATAAACATACACCAAGGTTTTCTGCTAATTGAACTATGTAACAACATGCATATTTATATTAGTCCATTTTAAAACCAACCTTTTTTTTTCTCCTTCAGGGTACTTCTTCAACCAGTCTTTCTGTCATTATAGAGAATGTTGACTGCTTTAGTACTGGAATCATTTGCAGAAAAAACGTTTTCATTAATGTTGGAAAATCTTCTTTAGTGTTTGATGATGAAACTGGGAATCCAGTAAGTTTCAGTCCTTGCTGCTGATCAAAAAGCAGCATATGTACTTCTCTGGGCGTTTCTTCATTTCATAACCAAGAACTTACTGTGCCACTTCAGTAGCAGAGATGTAAATATATCTTTACAGTGAATGCTGATCACATCTATATTTGACAACAATGTTAACTGACATAATTGTAGCTCTTTTGTTTAGACTTAATTCCTGTTTGATATCTTAGGAGAAATGCACGTGTTTTGAAGTCAGTGGGAGCGCTATTATTTCCACTAGAACAAAGAGCTTAGTCAGGTCTGGAATATATAGGAGGAATATTTCTATACAGTTAGAAAATCTCAACAAATTATGTGGTATATCCTCCATAGCCTGAATTTCATATTGTTTTGGCCAAACTGCAAACTCTATTCTGTAAATGTTTAGTATATTAGTAATTATAGTATAAATAGTAGTGTTTAGAATTTATAGACTGACTGTAGAAAGGAAGTTTGAGATATTGAGTAGTTAAACCAGGCATCTTAGTCCATGCTACAAATAAGTTGCAGTCTGAGTGTTAGTGGATTGAGAGACAAGTGCTTCATGTAAATAAGATTGTAATCTAGGGATATATTTGGATAATTCCTTATTTCCAGAGGCTGCTTCGTGCATCTTTTTTACCTATCCATATTCAAAAAAACCATGTGACTGGTACAGAATTACTTATAACTAAGTGAAAATCATAATGCGGAGCCTTAAGACTATTCATCTACCTCCCAGATGAATCATTAACATTCTGATTTTCAGTCCATTACCCATCCTGTAATTTTGATCTAAAATCAACTTTTAACGTTGGAAAATCATAAAAATACAATAGCCTTCACATTCAAAATCCAGGCCCCTTTTGCTTAAGCATTTCTCCCTCTGTGACTTTCTGCCTGTTTTTGGATATGTCTGAGAACCATGTTGTTAATTTTATTTAGGTGTTTCATTTCCTGTCAAGTGAACATTTTGTAAAGATATTATTTCCATTATAAGCACGCTCATTTTATTTTGAACAGAGCTTATCTAGTCACATAGATGGCCTACAAAAAATGCAGTTATGGAAAGCTGGATTTTTCACTGTTGTTCATTTTCCTGATGAACATATCACCATTCTTTGGGATCAGAGAACAACAGTTCATGTGCAGATGGGTCATCAGTGGCAGGTAGGTGGAAGTCAACACTCTTATTGCCATTTCTTTGGGGTATTTATGAAAATCTTGTTAAATAAGGCATACTTATTCAGAGAGCAGACTGTCAGAAATGAATTAAAGAAGCGTTCAGCTACCTTGTCAATGAAAATGTTCATTCTCATTTATCTTTGTTTTAGTTACTCTTTTCTGTATAATGTCTGTAACAACAGAGACAGATATCTTTGGGGTGAAGTTCTCCTTCAGTACTCCTTACGTGACTGAAGCAGATGTTATTTTGCTGAGGCTTAAAAACACTTAACTGGCTAACAGCTTCCTTCTCTGAACAAAAGATGATCATCTCCTTTTCTAAAGGCTTGGGGATACATAACTGAAAGGGCATAATAGTGACATTGCCAAAATAAAATATCCTCCATAACTTTGTTACTGACTGAAAAGCTGAATTCTTTTGGCTGAAATTTAGCTGAAAAAGGATCAAAATGTGACAAATTTATAATTAAACAGCTGACGATGCAAGTTTTGAATATGATTGACTGATAGTGCTTCATCTTGTGAAAATACATTTTTATATATGTGTGTGTGTATTTAATATTTTCTTAGGGAGAATTGACTGGATTATGTGGAAATTTTGATTTGAAGACAGTAAATGAACTGAGGACTCCAGATAATTTTGAATTAACAAACTCACAAGAGTTTGGAAACAGTTGGACAGCTGTAGAGGTACGTGGCAAAAAGAATGTGCTTGCTAGTATATTTTGCTAGAAGATTTTTTTCCTGTTATACCATGAAACTCACCTCAGATGAGATCAGAAGTTCATTCCTGGAGGAACCAGTCAGGTAGCATACAAATGACAATATCAGCAGTTCTTAAAGATGTCACAATCTGTTAAAGAAAAGAAAATAATCACCTTTTTTTGCTGGAGTGTTATAGAGTAAAGAAAAATGCTGTAACCATATTTTGAATGTTTTTAGTTACATTTGAGCAGTAAAATAGTGGAGTTTTTTTAATAATGGAAGAATTTTGAGTTCACTTTAGAGTGTGTTGATAGTTTAACTGATTTTTCATAGCTGGGAAATATTTAACTGTGCAACCATAGCAATGGAAAGAAAAAAAAATCCCATGTAAAGTTCTATTTCTGTAAAGTTAGAAATAGAACTTTTTCTAAGGTAATGTTTCTAGTGGTGTTTATAGAAATGTACCTTCCTAGTAGTTAGGGTAAAAAGATCTGATTTCTGACGCTCCTAATGCACATTGTCCAAGTGATTTTTGTTATTTACAAAAGGGAGACTGTTCAGGTGTAAGTACTGCAGGTTGGGCCTCTTTGGCACCTCTGCTTGGATATATGCGACTGTTTTTCTGCTGCTTTCAGACCAGTGAAACGTTTCTTCAAATTGTGTAATTTTCTGGTTCTTTTTCAATACCTTTAGCTTTTCATTCTATATCTTAGTCCTCATTTAGTTTCATAAATGATACATTTACTTCACGTTTTGCATCTCCCTAAAAACATAAAAAACACAAAAATATGCTTTGCAAGTTCAAAACACAAAGTGGTTATGAAAAAGATTTCTCACCTTCATTTTGCTTCCCGGTTTAGTGTGCTGACAGCTCTGACATTCGAAATCCGTGCAGTTTGAACCCCCTTAGAGAGCCATTTGCCAAGAAGGAATGTGGGATACTGCTAAGTGAAGCATTTGAAGCTTGCCACCCAGTGGTGAGTTGTCGTCCTGTATATAATCAAGGGAAAGTGAACATAGCACCAGACAGAAGTGTTACTCTTCAACATTGAAGCACTTTGTAATTAATGAAGAAAAAAATACACCCAGTTTTGGATATTTTCTTTTTAATCACAGGCATTATTTGTGTAAGCATAACCACTTGCTTGCCTTTCACGAAATATGTTACATGGCACACACATTTTTCATGCATATATAAAGAAATGTATTAAATAGGCAGTGTCAGGTGAGAAGAACTCATTCCTAGAAAACCTACTCAAATGTAAATCAATTTGAGTAAATTATGTAAATGTGTAACATTTCCATAAGCAAATTAGCACTGACGGTTTTCTTTGAAATTTTGTCACTTAAGACTTGAAGATACTGTAAGGAAAAATGACGAATTCTTGTGTCAAATTGTCTGATAATATGAAGGGAATATGACCTACTTGCATGTAAAGAAGAGCTTTCCATCTACTTTGATTTCTTGTGTTTTATGTGTATCTGACTTCCTTAAAATGTCTGAGTTTCACTGATTTGTGATCAGTTTAGCCTTTTATTTCATAAGGTTTTTCCATTTATTAGGGCTTAAATATTACAGAACAATACAAAACACAAGCCCATGTCAATATCTTAATGTACCTGTTCTTACTGGATCATTGATTTAATTGTGTTGCTAAGTGCTGGACAGGATTTTATGGTTAATTCCAATGAACATTTTTTTCTCATGTTTCAGGAAGCATTGAGAATGAAATGTTTAATACTTCCAAGTTTGATATATTGCCTTTTGAAAGAGCCATAGCTTTGTGTCGAGGTGTTGGTTGGCAATTTCTACAGGAGAGTTTTTTGATAAGCGATAATTTTCATTTCCAGATTGACGTCACCTGGTTTTATTCCAACTGCTTGACAGACACTTGTGGTTGTAACCAAGGTGGTGACTGTGAGTGTTTCTGCACGAGTGTCTCAGCATATGCCCATCAGTGCTGCCAGCATGGAGTTGCTGTAGACTGGAGGTCTCCCAGAGTGTGCCGTAAGTTTGTTCCAACACTCTTGCCAAGGGTTGACACTGCCCTGCATTCATGGGAGCCAGACCTGAAAAATCAGTCACACTAGGTTACTGGGGCCAGGAATTGAACCTAAGCCTCACTGGTAGGAAGATGAGTCAGTGCCTCTCACTCCAATTTCATTCTGATCTAGCTGGGTTATGTGCTTTTTCTGTGTTGTGAGTGAAGTTTTTCTACTTTTAAACCCTTGTCCTTGATGTGAAAGGAGAAGTCCTGGGAAGTCTGTATTAGGGTACAGAATGCATCCCTCAAACCAAAGGTGCAAAGTTAACAGCCCAAGTGATTTCCATCTTCAGGAGAACTTTACTTCTTAATAAGGTCTAGTAAACATAGATGCCTTATTAGAACCCCCAGAGTGAGTGTGAAATATAAAGGCCTTCTGAAGAAAAACAAGCAAGTTTTTAAGCAGGGCATAATCATTACTTTAGTATTCCTCCTCAGCAATTCTTAGAACTTACAAAAAACAATCTGAGACCTTTTTCTCTAACACCTAGTGGAAATGCCTAACAGGAGGCTGTCATTTCCCCAAAGATGTGATAAAAGAAGGGGAGATGCAGGGGAATGGAAGGAAACCAGCATTTTTCTAACTTTGCAGTTGCACAGAGACAGTATGCAGCTTGCTCAGGGTCACACAGTAAACTGGCCACGGAGTGAGGGTGTTACTCTTAACTTTAGATGGAAAAGTGAGTTTTAATGTGAAGCTCAATCACAGCCACTAGAGGTCAGAAAAAGACAGCTGTAGGTATGTAAGCTTAGTATTTCCTGCTGGGAAGCCATGCTTTCTTTACATCTGGGTGGGTTAAATTAGTATTTTATCTAACGTATGGCAAATATTTTGCAATAACTTTTGAATAAATGTTTGTGTATTATTTAATTTGGCCAACTTATCTTAATTGTAAAGAGGAGTAGAAAACCTGTTTGTCTATAGGGTGACTAACTTTTTTTTTCTTTTTCTAGCTTATGATTGTGAATATTTCAACAAAGGTAAGTTCTAAAAGAAGTGACAATATCAATAGAATCTGGGGGTTTTTTATTTAAGTCTTAGACTCTTTGTATAAAACCAATTGTGTTAATGAAATGAAGACATCTGTGAATGTTAAGTTTTTTAACGAGCCAAGATTCTGTTTTGCTGCTTTATTTTGCTTTTTCAAAGGCTTTTAATTTCATGATACTTTTTATGTTTGGACCTCTCCCAAGAACATGTGTCTAACTGATTTTCTTTGCAGTGATGGACGATGATTAAACAAATCATTAACAGCATCTCAACTGAAAAGTGCTAGTGGCACTACTTGCTTGAGGCGCAGTGCAGTTCAAAGCTGAACAGACCCTAGTGGGTGGTTAAATCACTCACAGGCTCCTGTGCAGCCTCCAGAGGGAGGTAGATGTTAACCTATGACAACTTTTTGTCCCCAGATGAGGAATAACACTCCTTTTGGCTCTGTCTGACCTAGCCTCACATTCCTGAGCAGCTGACATTGGCTGCCAGTGAGGCGTACAAACCTTGGAGAAGGTGCTAGACCATACCTTGAACCTGCACTGGGTGCTGTAGTGCTGTGTTAGCCCTGGAATCTCTATTCAGACTATTTTCAAATTACCCTGCCTGTGTCTGCACAGTCAAATGTGGCACACAAGCTGGCCTGATGTGAGGAAGGGTTAGGGATCCTGCTATTTATGCTATAACTTTTTATCAAGCTCATGTCTATCCACATGGCATGAAGTATTTTGGTCTTCTGATCAATATTGCAGCAACTCACTCCTGGAAACGTCTCAGAAAGGGATCAAGTTTAAATTAGGACAGGCTCATGCACTGTGCCAGGCCCAAAAAATATAGGCAAGAAATTTGCCTTTTGTCACACACTGACTCCTGAGAAGATTTTGAGTGGGGTCAAATCACTATTGCCTGGGAATTTTATCTAAATCACCATTTAAGACTTTAAATTAATTCAAATAAAGGATAGTTGAATATAAGAGGTGATTGAAGGTTTTAAGTTTTCTTTTTGGTTTGTTTCATGAAAGAAACACAGCCTGATAACAGACAATCTTAGTTCAGTTAGACTGAAAGTGCAGTGCCTCTAACATCTGTGGTGGTAGTGAAGCTAGATGGTAACACAAACTTTTAAGGTGTGTTATTGCCTTTATTTGTTGCTGAATTCTCACTGCAGAAATTAGTGAAAATAGTGGGGATTTGTGCACGTGACCAGCTTTGCAATAAGCATGGTTATTGTATACTTCTTACTTTGCATTTTTATACTCTTTGCTAATCCAGCTCATCAGTATTCAACATATGACGTTTCAGAGCTGTCAGTGGGAAAAAAAATCATCTCCATGCTGAATAATTTATTGTCTATGTAACTTTTAGTAGGATGACCCAGAATTACTTAGTTTTGGAGACAGGATGGTTAAGAAATTGCCTTAGACCAGATATAAGTTATCTCTATGTAACTTTGTCATGAATCCACAGTGAAATAGTCCTACTAGAAGCAGAAGCCCTTTGGTCAGGGGCAGTCCTCAGCCGGTGGCTGTGGTCTCTCAACTTTTGGATGGGCCTAAGATGGGATACTTAAACATGTAAGGATATTTCCAGAGCACTAGATGTTTTAAGTGTTTATTTGAAACATGTTCTTCCAACTCCCTGTGCTGAAGATAAAGAGGTATCTTTGTACATGTTTAGGTGGGCATGTTGTGTCCTAACTGGCTACCTTTTCATGCCATTAGACTTTAAAGCCCTACTTGTAATGCAGCATCCTTAGGATTTCAAAACTCTTAATAAATTTTAAGGTTTTGGAGAACCTGAGTATGAAGGCAGGCTGCAAATTGCAGTCCAAACTTTTAACCTGTTGGAACAAATTTTAGGAGTCAATTTTATTAACCTCCCAGCTGATAGCTGCAGTTATCTCAGATGTATGCTTGCCATGTCTGGTGAACTGTTCAGGTGAGGCGTGAAATGCTTAATTTTAACAGAGAACTTAACAAAAATACTTTCAAACATCTAAAAATAAATTCTAAACTATTTTTCTGCAGTAAAGTTTGATCTAAATGAGAAGGTGTGGCATTTTAAGGTTTGTAAAATAACTTTGCATGTTTTTTGGCATTTTTACTTATAGATAAAATATGACCATTCTTTGCTTATGATGCTGATTTCTTCCTGTCTTACTTCGCAGTGGTTATGTTTGTATCTTCACTGTTCAAGGAGCTTTTTGATGCTTGTTGTCAACAGACTTTTATTCTCTGCAATATGCCTCATGCTTTGGACATTAATAAAATAGGTTTTAAAGAGTAGTAGGAAGTGTATAATCAGTTTGACCATCCAAATAAATAGTTCAGAAGAATCCTGAATCAAATAACTGGGGGGTCAGCTGACTTGAATAAAGTGATTATGAAACCAAAGCATATGAGAGGGACAGAAATGAGAAAGAATCTTGAAAATTGAGAGTAGGTATTCTTGATAGTTTTTGGAACATGTATTTTCTAAAAAAGGTTTGGTTTGGTTTTCATTCAAGTTTAGTGCATGTCGCCTAGATCTATTTTCAGAGTGGTGAGATGTGGTTTTCTTCACCTGCTCTGCCCTAATGTTTAGAGCTCAAGAATGTGTGACACTTGACATGAAAAATAATTGGTTTTTTTTCTCCACAGCTCTGGGAAAAGGCCCATACAAACTGGTCAGCTATTTGGATGGAAAATTGGTAATAGCAGCAAAATTGGTGGACGGTGTTGTTTTCCCTGTGGAAGAAGATGATCTTGTTCCCGGGCATGTAGTGAGCTTCATGCTGACTTCAGGACTTTACAAACCCAGAGCACATGGTAAAGTCATAATAACCTAGCATCTTACTTAAGACAGAGGAAACCCTGCCCTTGTCTTTAGGAATAGACCTGGGTCAAAAAACAAAACAAAATCTTTGCTTTATCATTCAGTTGAATGTGCACTTTAATGTCTGCCAGCATTTTGTTTGGTGAGTTTTAGATTGTAGCTCTGTAAACAGTTGAAAAGCAACTGCCTCCCCACACCTCAGCCTTCAGAAGCACCAAACTGGTATTGGAGCCCAGTACTCCACGTGTGTTGCTCCCTTTACCTCTCTTCTGGTGGAAGTGGGGAAGAATGGGAGAGAAATGTTGCAAGAAAAGTGCTCCCCACTTCCCTCACTCTGCCACCATCACTCATTGTCTGCCCCCACACACAGGGATGCCCTTTGGCACTAACTGGGCTCTGTAAGGGTGTGCTGCAAATTTGTCTCCTTTGGGTCCCAACCTAAGTTTCCCCTGAAGGAAACTTCCTTCTTCATCAGATGCAAGATGTGTTGCACACCTTCAGACATGTGCAGAAAGCCTACAAGAGTACATCCAGCATTTGTGACATTAATTAAATGCTGAAGTTGCCTGCATACACAGCTTTAATGCCCACAGAGCACTTGGGTAGCAGTGGTTTTACTGACCAGAGTACCATGATGAGCTCTGTGGACAGCCTGAAGGTGGCTGTCTTTGTGTAATCAAAGGAGGGATGTGGGTCACTTAAAAGAATGATAAGCATTTGATTACTGATACTGCTGTCTGTAGAACTGACACAAGAGCTCATGTAACAGAATAGCTGGGGACAGACTTCTTTTATTAGTCATAGTTTTGAGGCACTTGTACATAATGTTCAATTTAAGTTTGGAAAGGGAAGGTCAGTCCTACTGTTCTATTCCCCTGTAAAAATCTCTTGCTCAGAATTTAACCTGGCAAATAGAATTTGTGCCTTATGGTCCAGTTTGAGCAAATGGCGTTTCATCATTTGGTCATGAGGAATTTGTACAGTCAATGTGATGTATCATTATAGGACATTCCTGACTTTTGGTACCTCAGCAAAATGCATGTCTTACCAGTTTCAGGTAATTCCTGGATAATGGAGAGTTTGGGGCATTAATGCACTGATTGGCTATACAGCAGGTGTTTAAAATCACACTGACTGTCCTTTGTTACTTATCAAAGAGCTACTTGCTGCAGACAATTCATAAAAAGGCATTCACTAGTACTGCTAGCTTTTTCAGAATATCTGAAGCCTTTATGCTCAGAAAACAAGGTGGTCTTCCAGAAGTGTTATACCAGAATGTGATAATATATCCTTTTAATAGAGATCATTTGTTTTCTGAGCTTTTTTTTTTTTTTAAGAAATGCTACCCAGTCCTGGAGGGTTAGTTGATTTTACAGTAGATTAATGGCTGTTTTCAAGAGAGTAGCAGAGTTTACAGCAAAACAGAATGAAGTAATTCTGTGAGCAACAGATGCCTGTAACAGGCTCAAGATCTGATGCCCTGCAATTGGCTCTACAGAGGCTGCTTGAAATCAGGAGTACTGCAGGGTAAGGTATCATGAGGGAGCATTTGCCAGAAAAAAACTTAGCTGTAATGTTCTTAGAGGGAGAGCTAGAGATCTGAATGCAAAATACAGTTTTTTAATTTATTTTTAATGAAAGGCTGAGCTTTTAAGCTATCAATTCCTGATGGCAAATGTTACTTTTAAAGCTAGTTAGATGGAGTTAAAGTTTTTATGAAATAAATGGCTTAGCAAAGACTGTTAATTAAGTTCTGCTTGACTGCAGGGCTATATTCTTTTATCCTGGTGTGGGCAAATGTCTCAATCTCTTTGTATTCCTGTTGGAATCTGTAGAGTATGTAGAAAACGAAATAACCATCACAATCTAGCACTCTGCAATCCATGCATAGTCTGTTTTCTTACAAGATTCAGGCTGTTTTCACTGGTAAGGCCAAAGTCAATTTTCATTCTTCATGCTATTAGTATTAGTAGTGGTACATCAGAATGAACTTGGTCTATTATGCACATATCAGCAAATAAATAAATTTAGTGTGCTCTCTTCTGTTTTGTTTTTTCAGATTCCAGCTTGATTTCATTTGAAACAGCGGAGAGACCAAATTATTTTCTTCAGCTGGTCTCCAATAATACTCTTGCTGTTTCTAAATGGAAAAAATCAGAAGATTTTCACAACAGATCTACGTTTGTCATTCACAAGAATACGTGGCTTTCAGGATACAGTTCCTTTGAGTCATTTGCAAAACCAGGGTACTTCATCCACATTTCAGCCTCTTCAGTTGAGCTTTTGAAATACCATCATTCAGAGGGGTTCAGACTGTCTACCCTTTTTAAACTTGTAGGTAGGTAATTATACTTGAATGTTATGAACAGCAGTTTTCTCCCTGTGCAAATCCAGGGTAAATGGTGGTGTTATCTTCAGAGGTGATAAGATTGCCTACCTCTCCCCTACATTACTGGGAGTTGTGGGGACTCAGGGACATCTAGGCTCAAAATATTTTTCCCTGAGCATTGTAGTGATGATGAGATCCTTTTTTCTTGTGAAAAGCCATTAAATAGCTTAACACACAATTTTGTTTTATTTGCCAAATGGGTTTGGAGATACATATTCTAGTGTATAGTTTCTGGGCAATACTTGCTGTGGAGGTGGTAAGAAAACTCTTTAGGAGCAGAACATTCATACTCATAAAAAATGTCTTCACAAAGGGAATAGGAAAGAACATCTCTAAAAGTTAAGGTGTGTGGACAACATTTTCTCTCCTTTGCCTGCTGCCAAGAGAGAGGTTTCTGTACAGTGAACTCTCATTGCTAACCTTCTGACCTCCTCAGGAATACTGCCATCCAGTGCTAAGGACATGGCCTGTAAGTTACACCTTTCAAACTTCATTTTCTCCTGAGAAACATATTGACTTTTACCCACTACCCACTCAGGGATGCTGTGTCTGTTGGGATGTTAACTGCTAGTGTTTCACTTATCATCTAGTTGGAGGTATTCACCCCTTCTTGGGGAACCAGATATTCATTTCCCTAATATTTCTTGAACAGATACAGCTTTTGAGTACAAAACAGACTTCTGTGAGGGTGTTTCTACCTACCTGTGAGATTCCTGTTCCCATAATAGTTCAATTCCACTGAAACATCAGGATCAGAAATGGAGAAGATATTCACTCTGAGGATCCATTGGAGCTGGCTGCAGATGTTGCTCCTACAAGAGCTAATGACAAAAACACACATTAAAAAAATCATGTCAGTCAAGCTGTTTCTGTTTTTGGTTTGTTGGGATTTTTTTTTTAGATTAGTAAGGAAAAGAAATAATAAGAACTACAGTTTTTACGTGTTCCTAAACAAATGGAACCATGCACTGAAATGAAGATGGCCTTGGAGGTCAGGAAAAACATGCAAGAAGTTATATTGGCATTTAAAATAAAGCAAAGCAGATTATTTGTGTAACTACTCTTATTTGCCTTAACACATTAGGTACATCAAACATATTCATTTATGAAATTCAGTGACAATAATTACTTGCTGAAACCAATTGTAGTGTACATAATTCCAAAATCACTGCAAGGGATTATGTTCTAAAACTTTTACTGTGCTGTAATTTTAGATGCATTAGTTTTTTATGTATTTATTTAGCAGAAGTATTTTAATAAGTGTTCCTGGCAATACCATGGTTTAAAACCAGTTGTTCATTCTCTGAAACTGAAATGTGTTTTACAAGCAAAGAAAGAAAATTAAATATTGTATCAAATAAAGCATGGCCTTGCTATGTTTTACAGTGACCATGTTGAATTGTGGCACTGAAGCAACCTCTGATTTCTGTGACAGAAGAGGCCAACTGTATGCCTCGTGGAGCTTCTTGTTATCACAACACTGAATTAAAGTGTTAATGGTGTCATTGTGAATCTGCCGATGTTTTGCAGTACATTACACTGACAGCCCAATGCAGCTGTTGACTGGCACACTCCAACTTCAGAAAAATGACAGATTTTGTCATTGTCAAATGCCTGCTGCCTCTTGACAAATGCTTGTAAGCACAGAGCTGTTGAGGTTTTTGAACTGCAGAATTAGAGGGCTAATGCTATTACCAGGATGTTCGTGCAGCATTTCAAGTAAGGAACTTTTTTGGGACATAACAAAAATATCTCCTTAGTCTTTTATCTTTGAGGGAGGAATGAAGAAGGTTAAAGCATGTTCCAATTCTCAGTGGTCATCCATTAACACAGAATGGTATGTCTTTTCAAGTGTGAAGTCTTTACCCTCCAGTCATTATACCAAAAAATCCTATTTATGCCAATGGAAAACTAAAACAATTTACCTCAGCAAGTGGAATCAGATCAAATGATCAAGAGGTATTTCATTAATCACCACATCCGAGGGCTTGGGTTTCAGAGTTTTATAAGCAGAGGAGCATAGGGCTCCAATCTTTCTCCAGTGTACTTTCACAAGGGCCAGCCTGCTGATGTAGGGTAATTACATGGTCTAAAAATACAGCAGCATTTGTTTAAGTTAATGGAAAAGTTACACCAGCTCCAGAGCGCGCAGGCAAAAGCGTATTGGGTTTCCTGCTGACTATTGTAAATGCTTTGCATATTAGATCAGAAACCCTTGAACTGGGAACAGCTATTCCTGCGGAATCAGAGGATAAATATCAGGAGCAGAATAATAGGCCCAGTAAATCCCCTTGGCCAGAAAGTTCCTCATGAGACTTCTTCGTGCTCTGTGACGCACATTCAAAAGGAAAAATTTTAAGTGACCTGATCACCACAGCAGTGGACACATATCTGTTCAAAGTCAGCTGACACGTCACTTTTTCCAGTTTCATCGCAATAAATATTGTCACATTGGGATACACCAAGGTTGTGAAGCATTTGCCATGAGAAGTCACTTCAGCTTTAAAACTCGGTTATTTTCATTATACTTTGCTTTTTCTGCTGTCCTGTTCCCATTTGAGGAAATTGAGTAGAAAACTGAATTTTGATATGTAGTGTGTGCGCATTTGCAAGAAAATACATTTTTGCAATCTATTTAGGATTTTTTTTTTTTACTGGCAAATGGATTGGTATGCATTCAGTCAAAAGAAAGGATACCCTTGCTCTTACCAGATGGACAAGCACAAAGGTGTCATGTAAGAGCAATCCCCATTTTAAGATTGCAGGGAAATCAGAGTATGAACGGAATTGATGGCCTTTTTGTGGATATAGCTGCTGTTTTCTTACCCTTTGTAAAAATAATGTGCTCAAACTAGTTACCTTTTATCACTCATATAATTGTCACCCATTTTAAGATCACTGAGTTGTTTTTATGTATGTTATGAAAATGGGACTTGCTCCATATAAAGTTTGCAACAAAGTATTTAATAATGCTAGTTATGTGCTGTAATAGCTACTTCGCTGTAAATACAAAGCCTGTTTTAGAGAGAATTTTCAGCTAAAATTAAAATATCAAGATGCACTAAGTATAGGCACACTGCACAGAGGCATTTTCCAATGTTTAAGTTTGATATAGAGAGCTTTTGTTTCCTTTTAATCTTGGTATTTTAATTAACTGAATCACATTCAAAAACACGGTACAAAACTGAAAATGGAATTTATTTTAATGAAAAAGTATTTTACAAAACTTTTTTACCTTCACTTTTTTTTTACCTTAAGTCAGTTTTACACATGATACCAATGACTATTTTAACTTAAGTTTACTCTTATCCATTTCCATCAGTGGAATTAACTTTCTGGAGTGTCCTGATTCACTCATAATGAGTTGCCGTTGAGTTTAATTTGAGCTCATGTGCTTTGTTGGCCCAAAAGATCATGACGTGGGCGCTGGGGCTGGAAAATGTTGAGCAACTGCTGTTGTACCTGCAAATCCCATGTGTGCCACTGAACACATCTGCTTGGTACCTTCTGCAGTCAGACTGAGGTTACTGTACAATAACATCTTTCCTTTTTATTCCACAAACATAAACATTTGACCAACCATTTTTGGCTGAATAAATAAGAGTGGATTAAAGAGTTGTGTTAACATTGAAATAGTAAACTGAACCCATAAGTAGATGAGAGGTGGGTAATTACACTTAGCTTCCAGTGATGTTTTGGCTGGGCACAAAGTTTAATTTTTCCAGTGATATTTGCTTACATTTCTCATTGCAGGAACTTAGAAGTCATGAGCAGGGTTTGTGACTAGTTTGTGTGTGTTAAGCGGGTAGATAGGATTTCATGTTTCTAAACTTGTAACTGAGGAGACAGGCAAGCTAAGTTACCAAGCAGAGTTTTGCCTCCATTATAAATAGAACTAATTGTAAAGCATTTTGTACTGCTACTTTTTTTTTTTTTTTTTACATTTTGCCTTGAAGTAGCAAAAAAAGAAAAAAAAGCATCAGGTAAGAATGAAAATCCAAGTACTTGATTCTTTAAATTATTTTTTAGACCTTTATTTTAAATACAATCTTCTATTAACACTGGAACATTTCAAATTTTAGGGTTTATTTTTAAGTATATAGCCATTTTTTGAGCATAACTTGAAATTATTAATATAACAGAGATTCTGACAATGGTAAATATTGTCCCTGTGATGTAGAAGTTAGCATAGAAAATTAAGGTTGGATGGACTTGTGAACAGGAGGAATTGTCAACTCACAGAAAGAAGTGGCCCAGTTACTAAGAACGGTGGTTGTGGCTCAGCAGAACCTCATGGTCTGTCAGTGATAAAATTGTAAAAAACTTCATTAAATGGTGGCAACTGCTGTTGTTACCCCAGTTTTTTTTTTGAAAGTCATGAAGAATAAAATCAGAAATTACAGGGAAGAAAATGCTTCTCTGAAGTTCAAGCAAGTGTGAAAGCAGTGGAGTTGGGAAATGCCTTTTAATATATTGTCTTTGGCAATACAGCACAGTGTTCATACCTGTACTCCTACAGGGGTTTCTGCTGTACTGTAGCACGTTGATGTGCTCAGACTCTGTTGGGTGAGAAAACTGTGGGCTCAGCTGGCATGTCAGCTGGAGCCACTGTCACCCAGGACACAGGTCACCATTTTGGAAAGGATTTGCTGTGTCACCAAACAGGAGACAAATGCTGGTAGACTTGACAAGGAGACACATGGTTCTCTCCAGATGCCATGACGAATCCTTTTGAGGAACACGTGCCTGGTACAAGAAGCTTGATTCATTGTCGGTAAACTGTGTATCATTGTTTTGTGGTGAGGGAACTCTGCTGTTGCACAGGCTACAGCAAGCTCGTGTTACTGCTTGCTGGAGGGGGAATTTAAGTATTAAAAAAATGGGAAGCATGTGGTGGAGGTGGCTGAACACACCAAGTGACCTCAGTCACTCATGTGGCTTGCCCACAAGGCCCTTCACCATCTTCATTGCTCCTTTGGGCACACCCTAACAGCTGAATGTCCTTTTTTATATTCTGGTGACCAAAACTGCACACAGGGCTTGAGGTGAGGCAGCACCAGTGCAGTGCAAAAAAAAAAAAGGTGTTTTCTGTTTTGCTTTGTCTTACAGTGGCTTGGTTCTTGGGATGCTCAGGCATTCCAGAAGTCAGATTGACAATAGTGAAAACTTTAAATATGATGAATTACTGAACTGATGTTTTCTTAATACACTAAAGAATTTTCCCACAATTCATAACAAAGAGCAAACCATATGGGTTTACAGAGACATCCCAAAAACTTTCTGAGAAAAAAGAAACCAATTCATACAAATACTCAACTCTTGATGTGGTGATTTGGTGTGCTCTATAATGTAGTGTGCACGTGCATGCTAAAAACAGTGGTAAAGCTTGGCCTGGCATACTTAACTCTCCAAAATCCCTTGACTGGAAAATTAAATGTCGATTGGTTCTAAAGCTCTTTGAAAGTAATTTTTTATGACGAGGTTCACAAATTCTTCTGTTGTCCATAGTTCTTTTTGTAGAAGTAGAAACAAAATTTGCAAACAAGCATGACTTCATTCTTGACTGAAAGCAGCATTTATGAAACACTCAACAAATGCTATGCATTTATGTGAAGATTCACCCTAAATCCTACCAAGGCATGCAACACCACCAAACTCTGTGAACTTAGTTTGTAGGAAAGCTTAAGGAAAATGTGGCTATCATTTAATAAAAGTCTAGGTTCATTTGAGGAATGAGAGATGGTATGTTAATCCCAGCACTTGGAAGTGTTAATTCACAGCCACCGTTCTGCTAAATTGAGAAACTATCATTCTTCATCAGGTTACACTCTGTCTTCTGCAGGCTTGTATTTTTATTGTGTTTGAAACTGACTGTGTGGTTAATGGTGAGTTCTGTGGCTAGAGTTAAAAGCTCTGGATTTGTCTCCATACTTAATCCAGGGTAGACTAATGAATGAGATTTCCTGGATTTGACTTGCATTTATTTACTGTTATGGCTACTTTTGGTGATTGCCCATGCCAACAGGTCTCTGTTTTGTCTTTCTGCCATATATCTTCTTTTTGTCCTTAAACCTTGTATTTCTGCTATGTATTTTCATCTGTCCTTAAACCTTACCACTCACCCAGTCCATGCATACAAAACCTCATACAGGTCACCAAAATACATGGAAAAAATCCCCTTTCTCCATTAGATTTATGTAACTTACACTGGTGTCACTAGAAGGGGTCACAGAAAAATTCATTCACATGTTCTTAACTTCTTACAAGAACATAATAAATGCATATTTTACTGTCATAAGAATTGTGTTTTTAAAAGCAGTGACAAATTACATTCCTGGATAAAATGAGATTTAAAAGGGGTAACACTAGATGGCAACATACACACCCTTTTGTCTGAGTTTGATTTCTATTTTTAAGAGAATTATTTGTATTTTAAGAGAAGACTTTAATGGTTAATAATGACAGAGAGATAATTACTTGTAAGTGCAGATTCCCTAAATTGCAGGAAAAAAAGTTTCTCAGCATCTTCATGGAAGATTTGACTGTCTTCAAGAAGATTTAAAGAGCTACTACTGGTATCTCAGTCAAGCAAAGAATAGGAAAACTTAAAGACTTAAAAACCAAAAATCGAAGTTCTTTCTAAGTAGTTAGCATTTGCTTTCTGGTGTTTAATGTGAACGTTGTTTAAGAGCAGTTACTCTTTGCA
This sequence comes from Illadopsis cleaveri, assembly GCA_013399915.1. Classification (NCBI taxonomy): domain Eukaryota; kingdom Metazoa; phylum Chordata; class Aves; order Passeriformes; family Timaliidae; genus Illadopsis; species Illadopsis cleaveri. The sequence continues at coordinate 63,928 of VXBB01018455.1, forward strand.
GGCTTTGAACGACATTGCTCTGAGCTGAAGTTTACCAGTTTAGAGGGGATTCACATATGACAATGATTGTCTTCTGCAGGCGTAATTGTACAGGAAATGTCACTGCCCTGACTGCTACTAGAAGAGCTGGGATGGGCTGTCATAATGTAGAAATCCAGATACATCATGTAAATCTTCCAGGTGTTGGAAGAGCCACTGGGCTAATCCAGCATTGTGCAGGAAACTGTTCTGCCTGGAGATGGGGGAGGGCTGGAGTGCATTTGAATTTGTGTTTCTATTATGTGACTTGAGAGTTTTTCAATAAACACTGTGTTTGTGGAGATGCTAGAGTGAATGTAAGGCACACCCCTTAGTGATATATATCTGTGTGTGTTTCAGGAAATATAAGAATAACAGATCTTTGTTGTTTTTCAGATGTCAAATTTAAGCTTCTGTCCCGTTCCACGTGTGAATGGCGTTATGATGCCTGCACAAGCCCTTGTTTCAAGACATGCAGGGACCCTTTGGGAAAAAACTGTCAGACAGTACCAAAGTAAGTGTCTGTATTTTTATGGAAAAGCGTGTAATTTAGGCAAGACACTTAAGTAGGATAGTAGGAATACGAGGGCCCAAATGTACCCATATCAGGACTCTGTTCTTGGGTACGGAGGTAAGTGAAAGAGAAAAGAAATGGAATAAAACCTGCTGCTGCAGCCACATAAACCTGACATTTCAGCCTTTAGCGTAGTGTCAGGTTCTGGAATGACTGCTATATTTGTAACTTTCATTTTGGGAGTATTAAAGAGTATTAATAAAGAGAGGTTATCACAACTTTGTTTCAAACAGTTGTGCCCCTGCTTTTCCATGATGTCATTGCAACAGCTATATCTGGCCTTGCTTTTTCCTGCGAATAGAATTCGTGCTGAATCCGGTAAAATTGACACTCAGATTTTGTCACGTGAAAATATTGGGTATTTCTTATAGCAGTAGTATTCACTCTTGCACCTGTGGCTGTTCATTTCAAAAGCTGAGTGTCACAGAGTTCATGCTTTCCCTTAGATCCGAATGTAAGTCATGGCAATGACATTTTGAAGAACTACACTGAGGTGAACCAGACTTTCTGCTTAAACATACTTTGTATACAGATTCTTTTCCTGAAACTGAATGCCTGATCCAGAAGATACTGTTCAGCTAGTTAATAATAATTGTTTTTCTTTTAGAGTGGAAGGATGCATCCCTGCCTGCCCTCTCAACATGTTGCTGGATGAAATCACTCAAAGATGCGTGTATTTTGAAGACTGTATGTCTGAAAACTTATATATATCATATATTAGACTTAGCTTAGTAATTTAGTTCTTTAGTCATAATTTCAAATATCAGTGCCTGCATTTGTGTAACTGTCCTTAGTTATGTGAACCTTGAGCTCACTAAACATACATATTAGCTAAAATAATTTAATTCCTAAAAAATATGAGACAAATTTTAAACTAAGAAAGATGTTCTTTCTTCATAAAACATTTCAGTAACATTAGATGTCAAGCAAGTTATTTAATGAATTTATTTTTTAGTTTGTCTATGAGTTTTAGAAGTTTAAAGGCAATTGAAAAGATCAGTTATACAAGTTAATCTAGAACGGTGATGGCTTCATCACTGTAATTATTCATGGATTTCAGGCTGTTGTCTTGTGTCTGATTTCAGGCATTGAACCTGCAGAGGACAGCCCACCTTTGCTTCCCAGCATTCAAATCCCAGCAGCTCCACATTTAACACCAAGTGTAAGTTTGGCAGGGATCAGTGAAGAGGTAACTTCATTTCCTGTTCCTGAAGCAAAGGACATGGAAACAACACTTGCTACAAAATTGCAACTCACTGCAACTACAGAGAAACTGGAATTTTCAGCTATTACATCCAATAAAACACTTCCAGCTGTAACTTTATCACCAAATATTTCTTCACAGTCAACAGAAATGACATCAGGGAGAAGCACTATAGCAATGACTGGGACAACAAAATCTAATGTAAGCTTGTCTGCTTCTGTTGACATTTCTCCTTTGTTTCCATCTACTGTCAGTCCAGAAACTTCCACAAGGATACTGATCAGCAGTGGCTCCACTAAACTGCTGAGGGCTACGGAACCTCAGACAGCAACTGCTACATATGTAGTGACCACCGGGACAGAATCAGAGAGCAAACCAATTGCTACTTCTGCTTCTACTGGGACACCACTTATACTTAGAACAACTGAAATGCCAGTCAAAACTAAAATAATGGACTTATCAGAAATGGCCACAAGAACGCTTCCCACAAAAGAAGTGCAAGTAAAACAAGAAGGACTTACAGCATTTACACCCAGTTCATTTGAATCAATGACAGAAAAAACTGCTGCTTATATGCCACAGTTTTCTACATCATCTCTGGATGTGCCTTCATATACACCACCAGTAAACTTAACAGGAACTACAGAAGGGACAAAAATAAGTGTAGAACAGCCTTTTGCCACAGTAGCTAATGTTACAGTGACATCGTTTTCTCCTATACTCACTACTTCATCTTTGATAAAGCCAATGTCTTCAGCAACAACAGAAGCAGCACCTGTTTTAACCAAACAGAGTGTGAAGACTACATTTTCACCAACATCCATGCCACCTCTTTCATTAGGAAAGACAACAGAACCTCCTCTTGGAATGGTTCAACACATGACTGGTACTCCAGAGGTGCTTTTCACTACAGCTCTAGATATGAAGATGACAACTCTACAAACCCAAGAGAGGTCATCAAAAACAACCTTGTTATCATTTACAACTCATAAAAAGGAAATTCCAAAAATAACATCTCATGTAAAGCATACATCAAGCTCTTATTTCCCTCCTTACTCACCACATCCTAGTTCTAGTACTGAAAAATCCATCATTCTTTCTACAAAGAGACCTGCAGTGTCTGCTCCTACTCCTGCTTCTCCAGCTTCAGGTGAATTAAAAAAAACATTTAAGACTGTTTCAACTACAGGATATCCCTTACCCATGGCTCTAAACACAACCAAGTTCCTGACTACATTATACACTAAATATCCTGTCATGGCTGAGACTATCAGTGTGACACCTTTGTCTGTTAAGATAACATCCAGAATAACATCCCCTCTTGAATTAACAACAAAGTCAACTTTATTTTCTGGAAAAATAACTACTGAATACAAGTCAGCTCTGGTTTCAAGTACAATGAAGACAAGTACTCCAGCATATTCAGGTAGTGTTACGACATCTGCAATGAAAACCAAAGAAACCACCACAGCTCCTTTTGTAGCTACAGAAAGAGAATCACCTCAAAGAACATCCATCTCTGGATCTCCACTTGCTCTCCTTAGTGGGACTGAAACCACACTGTTGACAACACAGCCCGGTAGATCACAAGTAGAAAGTATTACTACCATCTCTACTGGAAAGCCATCTGCTTTGTCTTTTTCACCATCAGGTTCTCTAATCTCTTTAAACATTTCTCTTCCTTCACTACCCTCAGATGGAAAAGAAGCATTGCTGACAACTCTCAGTCCCATGCGTACATCCCATGAAATAACCTCTTTATATCCTGAAACAACAGAAAAGACCTCTCCAGTCCCAGCTTCCTCTATTTTATCTTCTGTATTAGAACAATCAAGTTCAATAACAACAGCATCAGATGAAAAATCACTAGTGAATGTCACTGATGCCACATTCTCCCCAACCTCTGAATTCAGCAGTCAGCTAATAACAACCAAAAAAATAATGACAGGCAAAGAAAAAGCCTCTCTGTCCCCTTCTATTACACTTCCAGTAACAAAGTCTCCTTACACTTTGACCACCTCTCAGTATCTAGGAGATAAATTAGTTTCTTCACCTTCTTTAACACAGCTGCTACCAGAAATAACAACTACACCAAAATATTTGGTAGAAACGGAAATGGTTTCTACAGCAATAAAACCTGCAGTCCAAAGTATAACAGAAGCAGTGAAACTTCCAGCAGCTGCAGCTCAGCCATCCCTGCCTCCATCTTCAGCAGACTCCTTCACATTGCAGACATCTTCAGGAGCTAAAATTTCAGTACAGACCACAAGGACCACCATTATACCACCTCCTTCTACTCAGAAGACTACAGAACTTGGTCATCAGACCTCTGAACCTTCATTGACAAGCCAAGTTCCCCAGTATTCTGCAGAATCTCTAACAAAATCCCCTGGTCAGCCACAACCTGTCCTTAGCACAACTGAAGCTACAGTAGGACTGACTTCCTTATACCCCTTAAAGACCTCACTACCTGAAGGCACTCATTCAAGTATGTTACCTACCTCAGTAGGTCCTACAAAAGTTATTTTACCGACTCAAAAATATTTGCATTTAACTGATTCAGTCACACATCCACTTGTATTAAGAACTTCTGTTTTGCAGCCTACAGTCCCAGCTAGAACAGCAGCTGACTTCGTTTTTGGCACCAAATTTCCCCCTTTCTCACCAGAAGCACATGCCACTTCCTCTTCTTTAACAATTAAAAAAGAACCATTTCCTTCATTTTCCACACAAAAGGCAGCTACAGATCTAAAATTCACGCATCAGGCCTTGTTCACTAAATCTCTTGATTCAAGACAAACACTTGATTCTGAGTCAACCTCTTCAATGTTTTTGCTACCAGAAACAACAGAAATTGCTGTTGCCTTGGGATCCACATCCTGGAAAAGTGCTACAGAGAAAACTGTGGTGCTGCCTGAGCAGGTCACACCTTCAGCCACCCCCTACAGTCCCATGATCCCACCAAGGACAGCCCTGTCAACTGAGGCCCATTCATCAGTTGCAGCTTCAGCCTCTCCAATAATAAGCAGTGCTGGGCAGAATCTCAGTATTGCATCAGCAGCTTCAGACAAAGCAGCAGGAGTCACAGAGCCCATCTCCAGCTCTCCTTCTGTTACTTCAGAAGCAGAAGGAGCCGTGCTCCTCGACACAGTGAAGTCTGAAGAATCCCAGTCTTTCCTTACTCAGGATGTTACTGTTACACCTCAGACATTTTACCCTCCGCATTTCACAAAGACAGCTTCAGGTCTGTCCACTGTGCATTCACCTGCTGAATCAAAACAGTTTTCTTCTATAGCTCCATCATCAGTCAGTACTACTCAAACTTCAAAATTTGAAATAACATCTGAGATACAAATGCCTTCTGTTAGTTCACTGTTAATGATATCTGATCATCCAAATGACACAGCAGCTCCATCAGTTTCCTCATTTACTTCTTTGTCCACCAAACCACTTCATGGCTTGACTACAACATTTTCTGATGGACTGGGAGTAGCTGAAGCCATGGCAGGAGCTGCAGCATCACCTTTTATGTTGCCTCAAGAAACAGCAACTCTTCAAACTTGTACAGTGAGTAGATACAAAGAATTACTTGCCTGCTTTAGAATATGCCTTAGTTACTTCTACACACTGATTAAAAAAATCACAAAAAAAATTGTGAGCCATGCCTTGATCTTGAGGATTTAAAGTATCTGTATCAAACAAGGGAGCCTGATTATGTTATCCACTGTATCTAAAAACTTGGATAACTTCATTACGCATAACATTTTTTTCTAAATGTTACCCTCCACTGTGTTTCAGGCTTCAGTTTTCTGAGTGTGACTATTACAAGAATGGATTTTTTTGGCAAGATATGGTGTTTCATATTGTTCAGTGTCAGAGCTTTGTCACGTTGCCCTCCTTAAACCACATCTTTCCAGGCACCCCTGTTATCATTCCTGCTTGTTTCCTTCCATATTTTTTCCCTTCTCAACTTTTTTCATTGTGAAGTTAAAAATTCAGTAGTGCTGTTCTCATCTTTACTATAGGACAACAGTGTTAATCTGTCCTCAAAATGGTCAGTTTTTCAAAGGTGCTCTTTGCTTGTAGTTTCCAATCAGCATCATGGGGATCAGTAAGTATTCTGTGCCTGAAGAATGTGAACCCCTTTTTCAACCAAAACTATACAGTATTGTGATACTGACTTGGTATGAATGGTAACCTCTGTCTTTTATTGAATCTGCCTCAGCCAATCACAGAGAGTGAGTGCATAAAACACATTTGTTTGGATGGACAACTAATCCAGGTTAACAAGTCACAGAACTGCCCATACAATGCTACTCAGCCCAGCTGTGGAGTTTTAGGATTTGCCACTCAAACAAACGGTGACAAATGCTGCCCAAAGTGGGAATGTGCATGTAAGTTTGAATTCTGCAGTCCTTTTGAAGGTAACAATTTAATGCATGTGTAAGAAGGGTAAGAACTGACACTTCTTTGCCATAGCCTAGAAATAGAAGATGCATGTTTTTTGGATTACTCATTGTCTAAGGAAATTTATAATTGTAGTTTTACATCCAGGGAAATAAAATAAAAATGATCCTTTATTGTACTCAGCATTAGGTATCCACAGTTTAGGTCTGACCTAGACACATCTTGTCATCTCTCTAATCAGGGGAAACCTAATCAATAAAGATTTTTTGGTTCATTTTTTAACTACTTCAGGATGTTAGACTGTTAACTACTTCTGTTAGCAGTTTGAGGACTCTGTACTGTAGTCACTCCCATCAATTACCTAGAATTGGGCAGAAAGACCCCAAACCTTAAAGAAAATTCAATTTCATCATACCAAATAAAGTATGCAGAGATAAGCAATTGGAACTTCTGCTTAGGCCTTAGAGTTTGAAATAACGTGGGAGTAGAACTTCGAGCCCACTGAAACACAAAAGCTTTAGCAATAAGACTGAGGAAAAATGAAACTTTTCACCTTAGGAATAAGACCTACAGGGGACTGTGGATCTGGTATGATCTGCTGTCACTCAGGATTTTTCTTACTTTGGGGTTTCTAAAAATTGCAAATCTTTGTTGGCAAGAACTGTAAGGAAATAACTGATTGCAGAGGTCTGCAGGTTGTCCCTCTGAAAATATGCAGGATTTGATTCTGCTGTCCATTTGCAATGATGCACCAGTATCAAATATGTGAAAATATCTGCTGCATATATAAACCTCTTAGTATGCTAGTTCATCTTATAAAATTTATTGGTTTATCTCCGTATTTTGTAAGATTTACTGGAATTCTAAAATTAGAAAATACATTTATCTTTTTTTCCTTAGGTCGTTGCACAATTTTCTCTGATCTGAGCATTGTAACCTATGATGGAAATCATTTGGCTTTATTCAAAGAAGCATCCTACATTGTCAGTCAAACTCCAGATGAAACTATAACCATCCATGTCCTTGACTGTAGAATGGTAACTAACATTTATCAGCTAACAAAAGGTGTTTGGTACTGCTAATAAGATGTATCTGAAAGGCAAGAGCATAATAATACTTTATATTGTGGTTATAAGTCACTTCTGTGCAATATCTATGAATTGTGCTTGCATTTCACAATACTTATGAATTGTGTAACACTCTAACACCTGACTGTATATACATAGTTCCTTGTGAAGCAGCTGGAAGATGAGAGGTAGGTCCCATGCCATCCTGTGGGATGTGTAATATGGACAAGATGGTGAGAGATTAAGTGGATTTACATCATCAGTCACTTCTGTGAGTGCTGTCTTATTACAAATACCACCACAGTTGTACCAGTATACCACCAGTCTCTTCCAATGCAGGATTTTTATCTATGTTCATATGGAAAAACTAGGGCTGGAAACACGCATCTTCAGAGCCATAAAAGAATGTAGGAATGCCAGACTGAATGAGACCACACTGTGCATTCCAAGTTTCTGACCCAGGAGTAAGAGAGAAAGCCTAATGGGGATCCTGTCTAATGGGTAGTATGGGTTGACTTTTTTCATTAAAAGTTCATTTCTTGTGAGCCTTTTCAAAACTCTGCTTAACTTCATTGTGCCCTGTGAAAGCTAGGTAATTTGATGTCTGTATAAATGTCCATTGCAAAGTTTGGTCCCAAGTTTCACCTTACGGAAGTTAATTTCAGAAGCTCAATACAACTGATATGAAGGCAATGTGTTTGTGACTTTCAGATTTGTTTTCCTCTGGTATTCAGTATTTTCTGTTGTATTCACCCTTATGTAGCTCAGGAAGTATGCATTTATTCCTGATCCATTACTTCTGTGCTATACATATCATACAGATTCATCATTCCGTCTCATTCTTGCTCACCTTCAGATATGTAGTTTCTATTTTATTTTCCAAACAGCTAGTCCACCATATTTTTTTTTCCCTGAACACCTGTATTTCTGTTTTAATTCCAAGATTGTATGATATAGCACAGTTGCTGAAAACAGTGAGGTCATAGTATTTTGATTATTTATCCAGATAAACTCTGTAGTCTTGACTTGAAACTGCAATCAACAATGGGTTTTCCCCTCTTAGTAGGATAATCCCCAAAAATCCTTAATGTCCCAGTACCTAAAACCAGTAAGCAACCAATGTGTTCAGATTTTGCACATCATGGCTATGCGTGATGTATCTTTGCTTTCTCCACAGAGTAATTCAAATTCAACTTCTTTGTGCCTGGCAGTGTTGAACCTAACTTATGAATCAAATCAAATTATTATCAATCGTTTAAGCAGAAAAGTAAGTATTTTGAGGGGTTTCATTTTTCTTTAGGTAACACCTTATTTCTGCAGTCAGATGAACAGAGTAGAACACCATAGGTTATATGATTCATTGTTCCGATTTTGTAATTAAGTAAATTTCTCCTGGTAAATTCGAAGAGCCAAACTCTGATCCAAGGGCAGTTAATGAGGTAAGTGTCGGAGCAAGGCACATAAATTATTAGTACCTTTGGTACCTGTATTATCTTTGTGGAGGAAAGCCTGACTGCTTCTGAAGTTACTTATGACTAATATTCCTAAGATGTTAAAAATCTGTCCTTAGTTCTTCTACCGGACAATTAACCTCTCTTCTGTGTGTCTTTTAGATAACAGTAAATTCAAGATCTGCTTGGCCTACTGTTAGAAAATATGGATACAAAGTTGAAGATTCAGGCTTCAAGTATGCAGTTGAGACCCCAACAAAAATCAGAATTCAGTGGTTTCACAACACAGGTGTGATGATTATTGAGTTGAATAGTACCAGAGAGCCAGGAGCTTTGGGACTATGTGGTAAGTATAGAGTAGTGCAAGAAATAAAGGCTTCCAGATGCTTTTCTAGGGAGATAAATTTTCCTAATTGTATAAACTTATTGTATAAATTTAGTGCAGGGTCTGTCCCAAAAATTTATTGCAGATCACTGCAAATTTTTAAGATACTATTAAAACTAATCTATTACTAATTTTGTTTATTGTTGAAATTATATTTGGTATTTATTCCTCTCATCACTCTTTGTCCATAGTTTTGCTTCTATGAACGACAGGCATGAGTGCAGTTATCAAACCCAAATAAGAAAGACAGGTCTAAGTCCATAATTTCAAATACAGCCCTTTACAGATTTAGTGTTTGATATCCATTTGATAGGAAGTGGTACATGCGATTTTCAATTTCTAAAGGTCAGAATTCCCAAGAAATGTAAACTTCAGAGAACTAATCTTAGTTTAACTATTGGAGAAAATACTTTAGAGGGAATGTCTCAATAATGTTGCACTCTGTTAGGTCTGTTCAGTAGTTTCCCCTTTCTTTTTTTCTAAAAAGTACAGCCTTGAATAAGGTGGTGGTGTTAAAACTTTTGCAAGCATGTATTTGCTGATGCGAATTCCCTCTGTGGTAGCTGCATCTGTAAATTTATGCTGTAAATTGGAGCTGGAAATCAGGATTAAGGAGATCATATAATTACAGTGGATGTCTTTCCAGTTTCAGAAAGGGCAAATGCCTGTAGCTCAGTATCAAATACCAGGAATAGCTCAGTCCAGTTTCCAGTCCTGCTGAGAGAAATGTGCTTCTCACAAAGAGAGTTTGAGTTTACGCCATTTTGACATTTGATTCTTATCTCTTATTTGCCCTAACTTCTGTTTTCAGTATTCTTATCACTCTGTTTGGCTAATTGTTATTGTAATTAGATCAAACAGAAACGGGACAATAAAGACAGTGGGTATTTTTAATAAGCCTGATTCAAGTTATCCAGAGAATCTCTTTTGCCTTTACCTGTTTGATTACTGTGACAGGGAGGATTGGGAACATTACATTCCTGGTTTACAAGGCATTTTGACTAGATGACAACACAGTTCTGTGGGTGGTGTTTATAAGTACAACTTCTTCAGGGAATGTACTGTGTATTTCTGGTGTTCAGCTGTGGCTGGGAGGTTCTCTGCAGAAGTCTGCCTGCATAGTGCTGCCTGGTGCCACTTACAGAGTCTTCCTGAGCTGCTTGTACTGCATCTTTTCGGGGTGAATTAGTCCAGCCTAAACTCCTTTCTGTGCTTTCTGTGTTAGTGCAAACAAAACCAGCATGCTTTCTCAGCTATCTTTAAGCTGAACTGCAGTATTGGTAGCTCCTGATTTCTCACCTGCGTGGAAATGCTAAAACTGAAAAGACCATTACAGATTTGTATCATGAACATCCTTTGGAAGGATTCAGAGACAACAGTGTCTTTTACAATGCAAAGATTGGGCAAGTGTGGCAGCTGGTGTAGAGCTGGGATGGGATGGGAGGGGAACATGGAGATCTCTGTAGCAAAACTGGTGAAAAAGATTTAAAGTATGTCAGTCCTGGTTGCAACTGTATCCTGCCAAGAAAAATGTGAAGCTTTTGCTGTTTTAAATCTCCTTACCAATGTGTTAGAGAAGTGAGAAAAGATATCCCTGACATGACAGCAATCCTTTGAAGTCTTTCAGAACCATCACTTACTTCCTGTCTGTGTTGCAAATACAGACTCAAAAGGTTCAATCAGAAACAATTTGAAAAGCTATTTTACTCTATGCCTGTTGCTGTAACACTGGCTGTCAACAGGACTTGCTAAAAATGGTAAAACAGATCAGTTCTTTAGGATAGGGTGGAATCCAAAAATAGTTTTTTGAACAGATGAAGAATTAGGATTGTGCTTGTGGAGACGACAGAAGAAAACATTCTAGAAGCCTGATACAAAAGTTTCAGAAACTGATTAGGAAGAAAGAATGGGGGACTGATCCATCATTCTGCTTTTTTTCTACCAGCTGGTTTTTAAAGGATATTCTGAGGAGACTACTGCAATACTTGAATGTTCTTTGCTGGCCACAGACTGTCCATGTTACCTTGCTCCTTTTGCTCCAAAGTGTTTCAAAATTGCTGACTATCTTAGTTGAAACTGAAATAAAAATGTGATGCTGCCTTCTGGTATCAGATAAGCATCCCGCCATTTTATGATTGTTCTCTTTCCTGGTAACAGTTTTAATTTGTTGCTATACATGGAGGTGCTTTGCAACCTTTTTTAAAATGCGTCTTTGTTTAGTGTTTGTGCAGCTGAAGAGCAAACTTCCAGTTTCATAGCTGGGTTCTCTGAGAAGCTCTTTGACATGCAGTAGATTTCTATTTGGAGATGCATCTTCCCTTTTCCTTTCCTTCATTTTTCTGAATTTTGTGTATTTTGATCCTAACAAAGACTTTTTACACCTGTTGTAGGTTGTGATACTATCACGTTGTAAAAGATTTTGAAAAGGTGCTTACTTTCTTGAATATGCCACTTTGAACATATTTCACATGTGTTAACCTGCTTTTGTTTTGCTTTTTTTCCCTTTCTTTTTCTTTTTTCTTTTTTTTTTTTTTTTTTTC
>VXBB01018455.1:75588-107624 GCA_013399915.1 Illadopsis cleaveri
TTTTTTTTTTTTTTTTTTTTTTTTTTTTTTTTTTTTTTTCTGGTAATTCATAGGGTTTTGTGATAGAAGCTTGGAAAATGACTTGATGCTACCCAACAGGACAGTTTTAAGCCAAAGCAGTTCACCCTCGACTTTTATAGACAGCTGGCAAGTGCCAGACACGTTAAAGTATGTCGGAGAAGACAGGCATCAGGAAACTAATTGCTCAGTCATGGACTGCTCAGAGTGCTTAAGAATGGTGTTGAACCAGACCTTCAGCAGCTGTCACCCTTATGTATGTTAACTATTTCAAAGCTTACTTTTTGAGAGAGCTGGAGTTTTGTATACTTGGTGGTTTCACTGATGTGAGACTACATGTAACCATATCTGTTGAATGAGATGTATATTTTTGTGTGTGCTTACAGTTGCAAGGTAAAAGTAATTGAAGAGTATGGCAGCTTTATAGGAGAGTTGCAATAAGCAACTTTCAGAATTTCACCTGTTAGTTTTGAAATACCACATAATTCATAAACCAGTCACAGATAATTCAACTGTATCAATAAGATGTAGAAAAACGTAAAAGGAACTAGTTTTAGGATTTAATTAATCCTTAAGCCTTCAGTAATTTAACAAGTCCCAAATTGCAGTAGGTAATCTGAGAACCTGCATTCTCAAAGGCTCTAGAGACAGAGTTCCAACTTGGAGATGTGAGACTGCAGAACAGACCCTTGAAAGCAAGCCTAGAGCAAATAACAAACTTGTGGTGTGCAAATAAATTATTTGTGGTCATATGAGTACATTTACCATTTGACCTTTTGTATATACCTGATTTTGATGAAGAGGAGACCAAAAATAGGTAAAAAACGTAGAGGTAAGAAGGAACAAAGGAATTGTGTCTTCTACTAGAAAAACTGTATTACCTCCTATAAGAGATGAAACTAAGGAGTATAATCATGTCAGTGTTCAGGAAGTCTTACTTTTAAATACTAGTAGATTATCTTTGTGCACTAATGAAGGCTTACCATGAACCAAGAACTCTTGGCTTCTTTGCAGTAGATATTTTTAAAGGTCAGTCTTTCCTACATAGCGTAGCCTCTGTGAAGGCACCATGTCTTTTTTTTATCTTTGTTAGATTCCACCTGAGCAATTCTGTGATGTATGGGCTCGAGACACTGAGTACATTCGAAATCCATGCATTTCACTGGCTGCCTATGTGGCAATGTGCAACAAATTCAATATTTGCATAGAGTGGAGGAGCTCTGATTACTGCCGTAAGTATTCTGCATGTATGCCCACCTCTAGTGTTCACAGAGACAAAATTTGCCTGATGTAAAGTTACTATTAAGTTGAAAATACCAGTGCTTCTTGAGTCTTCATGTACTTGGATGCTGCTGCAGAAATCTGTGTCTTTGGAGAAGGGATTAGAGAGATGAAACACCTTTGAGGTTAGATGGAGATCTCAGTGCATCCTGAACTTTCCCATAGCAACACTAAAATGTAAGGCCAAATGGGATCTGTAGCTGGATCACAGCATCTCCTTATGCTGTCCATGGGGCATAGGAAAAGCCCCCTTCAGTGATAACATAAGAAGGTCTGTGGTTCTGAGCCAATTTTTTTTTTTTTAATTCTTCAGCCTGTATGGATTTTATTAGCAAGTAACTGTTAAAAGAAGCTCTTCCAAAATATGGCTGTAAATACGGATTGTATCCATCATGAAGGGACACATCACACCTATTTTTATACCACAGTGATGCATTTTCTTTGGCCACTGCAAGTTATTCAGAACACTCTATGATTGATATGTGTAGTATTTGAAAATGTTTTTTGAAGTTTGAATTATTTTGTTTCAACACTGTTGCATGGTTTGATATGTCTGCTGCCAAAATGCAGCTGAAGCTTGATGAAAATGTTATTACAAGAAGAGTAGTAGTAGAAGTGCTTGCAGATTCCTTATGTTTGAATTTGTTTTGTAGGTAACTGGTCTGTGTTGGTGTTTCAGGCTTGTAGATTCCAACTCAACTGGCGAGCACAGAAAGTTGACAAGAAGACAATAATGTGTTCTCTTCGGTGTTGCGTCATGGGATTACAACTTGAACAATGTCTGATTTATTTCCTTCCTAGCCTTTCCCTGCTCTGAAAACTTCTCCTACCAGCCTTGCATAGCTGCCTGTGAGGTTCCAGAGAGCTGTCAGAATGATGAGGTTGTTCCTCTGGACTCAGACTCCTGCTCAGTGCTGACAGAAGGCTGTGTCTGTGCTGCAGGGACCATCCTTCACCGGACTCATACTGCTGTCTGTATTCCTGAAGAAAAATGTGGTATATTTGGATGTGATTTTCTTCTTTATTCTCTGCAAGTTGGTGGTCAGATACTTCATAATTCATAAGTTGAGTTCTAGTTTGGTGTTGTGTGAGTTCTGAATATGTCATTCATTTGAGGATTCTAGATATTCAGTAAACATTAACTGTGGAGGTGACCAAGCAGAGGATGTCCTTGTAACACACAGTTTTGCTCACTTTCTCTCAGCTGGAGGATGCTCTTCAAAGTCTTCTAAAGTTTAAGTATTCAGTTATTTTAAGTGTGTTAGACTTGCCTTCCTTTTTACTCAAGCCCTTTGCCTTTTGATACCAAATGGCATTTAAATGACATGCAGCAGCAGTTAATTACACATTTTGAATAGTACATGCGTGTGTCCTGCCAGCATTCCTGTTTATTTTCATTGCAATTCTGCCTCACCACACCAAATAATGGACCAATTCTTCTCCCTAACAACATGAACCTTAAAGATTCAGTTTATGATAGATCAGATTACTATAGCACTGTAAATTAAGAATAGTTTTGACATTTGTGAAGTACAAAAGTGACTTCTTTTCATATCATTGTTTTAAAAACGAAGGATTAGATTGTGATTTTAAGTGACTGGCCTTGCAGTGGAGACACAAGTTGGAGATCTGGATCTTCTGGAAGGTGTTGAGTGTCTTGCTTTCCTATACAAACTCAGTCACAGAACTGTCTCCTCGTTCACTTTTTTGTGGGGTGATGGACATAATCAAGCCTTTAAAACTCTGAGATTTTTATGCTGCATAGATCCACAGCCACTATGGAAAAAATGGTGATCAAAATTGGAATTCAAAAGGAATTCTGTTTTCTGTTGTCCTGATCTAGCTTGTACAGACAGCTCAGGAGCACCTCATGCTGTGGGTGAGATCTGGAGAACTTCTTTGAGTGGATGCTGTATGCAAAAATGTGTTGACAGTGAGACCATTATTCCAGTGGAGTACAACTGTTCAGAGATCCACAGTTTGGAGTGTCAGCGATTTGCAGAAGTGGCCTTGCTTGTTCCTGATGATCAGACATGCTGTCCTCAGAAGATCTGTAGTAAGTATTCCTTCATGGTTGTGAATACTGCCCACTGGAACATGCAGATGTCTCTTCTCTGAGGTTTGCTTTCCTGTTACACATGCTACTTTTGAAGAAAATGGAAATTACTTTAATTTGAATTTACAGATTATGTAAAAAACTGTAGAAACTCTTTGGCTCAATATCCAATAGATTTCGAAATAGAGGATAGGAAGAGGACTGAAATAGGTCTGTTTATTTGAATATGAATTGTGTTTCCCTCAAGTTTAGAGATTACTGTTTTATTTTTAATATCCAATTACAAACAAATGATCTGGATAATTCTGAGGACAAAGAAATCAGATGATTTTTTATGTAATATATAAAGTGAGCAGTAAAAAATGCAGGTAAGAATAGCGGGGGTTTTCCACTTAATTCTTGCTTAGCTTAGAAAGTTTCATAAAGAAACTGCAAGCAATTTTCAGATTTTGACCACCTGGTATGGTGTTGCAGTGAGTTTTCCAGAGGAGGCTTGGTTTCGTAATTTTCACAAGGACTCAGCTCTAGTTTAATGTTGTAAGTTTAACTCTAGTTTAGAGTTGTAAGTGATGAGCACTTCTGAATCTTGTCTCATGGGAGTTTTTGCTGCTCCACTGTGTTTTTCATNTGACCACCTGGTATGGTGTTGCAGTGAGTTTTCCAGAGGAGGCTTGGTTTCGTAATTTTCACAAGGACTCAGCTCTAGTTTAACGTTGCCTCCATGGAGAGTTGTAAGTGATGAGCACTTCTGAATCATGTCTCATGGGAGTTTTTGCTGCTCCACTGTGTTTTTCATATGCCTGTAATTTGGAGTTTTGGGGTATCTGACTGCAAATACTGCTTGCCACTGCTCTCCTCAGCTTATAAATACATAGTTTAGAAGGTGCTTGTTCTTGTTTTTTTTTTCCCTTTATGTGACAGTTTGTAATCAGAGTCTTTGTGAGCTCCTGATCCCCGAGTGTAGCAGCTTGGAAAAGTTGGTTACCTACTACAGTGAAGAATCCTGTTGTCCCAGCTACGTTTGTGGTAAGTTTCTTTTGAAAGGTAAAAAAGGGCACTCTGTAAAAAGTAAAAGGTTAAAAAGACATTCAGTAAACTAAATAGATAACTCAGAAGGTTAAGGGTAATGTAGATACCATTATTAGTATGGCCATTCACAAAAATTCACTTCTGTCTATAGCTTGGGGTTGGTCTGTCCCTCAGTTTGTGCAGATGTGATGCAATCTTACATTAAATGATCAGGCAAGATCTTGGGATACAAAGTAAAAGTTTTTCCAAGGCAGCTTGTAGCACCTCTCTCCTCTGCACTGCCTTTCCTTGGGATGTAGCATAACAAAGGAGCAATGCTGAGCTTCATCTAAAGGAATGTATCTGTTGCCCTTTTTTCAGAATGTGATCCAGAAAAATGTGAACCACTGGAGCAGATACCAAGCTGTCAAGATGATCAAACACTAATTGCTGCTCGGGTGGAGAACACCTGCTGCATTTCCTATATATGTGGTACAGTAGCCTGACTGGTTGAGATTGAGTGTGGTTTTGCATATGCAATTATATCTATTATTATCTTGCCAGCTAAGGTTCCTTGTATTTCCTTTAGGTGTCCCAACATAGTAAGGCTTGAAAGGGGTTAAAAAAATTGGTATTAATTTTCTAAAATATAAGAAGTGGGAACAACCATCAAGAGTCACAGAACAGCTTTGTGCAACTGAGTAGTATTCCTCGGTCAAGGAAAGGAGTGGTGGTGTAGTCCATGGATGAAGGAATTTAGGACTTTTGAAATTGTCCATATGCAGAGTGTGGAGTAGATGCACAAATATTTTATCTGAAAGAAGACTGAAGTTATATCCCAGTATCCTGCTGTCTCACCTACAGCCCATCTTAATTGATGACAAATATCCCATATTAGAGTATTATGTATATTTATTCAATTCTTTCAGGGTTTAGCCTTTAATGACTTAATTCAGTAATAAAATTGCACTTTTGCCCTTAGTATATGAGCTCCAGTCTTACCATGCCATTGTTTTCTGTTTGATAATAACCTGATAATGAGGTGCTATAGAGTTTATTTTATTTTTGAACTGATATCCGGGAAGGAAAGGCCCTTCCACATGTAAAACTTTGAGTGTTAATAGAGAATGTGAATTACAATTCTGTTATTTACAGTAATCAGATTGTTTTGCTCATGTGCTAGCAGTGGCCGGCATTTGGCTCTTCTCATTGTCTACAGAGTCTCCTTTTGACTCCTTTTTGATAAAATGAGTCTCTGCACTGTACATATTGAAAAATTCCTGTTGTGGTTGTCATATGTGTTCAAGTGGGAGGATAACACTGGGATCACAGTGGATGCATTTTATTGAGGATCAAAGATTCCTGAAAAAACAACATGACTTAGTAGGAGAGAAGACCTAGCAAAATTTTTCATAATTGGAGGAGGGAAAATCATGTTTGCTCACAAAAAATGTATCAATTCTTTATAGCAGGGAGCAAGGAAAAGGGGGCAAGCTGTGCTGAAAATTAGCCTTTTGTATAGAGTCTATAGGCAGTGAATGCAGAGCACCTCTGCTCTCTTTCATGTGAGTCTAGGACAAACTTACAGCAAATTTTCTAGGCAGTAGTAAAATTTCTTCCAATGTTTTAGATTTAAATAATTGTTTTCTACAGCATGCGGGGCTTGCTCAGACCAAGTTCCCAAATGTCAAGAAGGAGAAGTTCTCATTGTGGATGGCAACACTACTGACAGGTGTTGCCCTACATACCAGTGCAGTAAGTTTGACTTGATTTTAATATTTTAAATAACAGAGAACACGGGAAATTTTGTGGTGTGGATGTTCAGTGTCAAAGTGGTGGATTAGAGGTACAGCTCCACTTGCTGTATAAGCAAGCTATGCAGAACAAATAATCTTTACTTTTAAAACTTCATGTGTGTAAAGCATTTTCCAATATCTGTATCATGGAGACAAGTGAGTAGTTTTGGACCTCAAATTCTGGATATTTGAAAGTACTTAAATACTTGCCTAGAATATTTTGTATTCCATACTGTTATTACCTGATAGCTTTTTGTATTCCATACTGTTATTACCTGATAGCTAACAGTCAATTTTTTACTATTAGTCTTGTAAACTAAGCTGTTATCCAAATGTACTTATTGTAAGTCATTTACTATATCTTGGTTAATATTTCCACTCATCCAAAAATGACAAGCATTGCCTTTATGGTGCTTTCTTTCCTTTAATTTTAGTCTGTGAAATACATCGTTGTCCTGAGTTCAGATGCATGCTCGGAATGTCCCTGGTGGAGGTGTGGAGCCCAGAGAAGTGCTGCCCCTTCCGGACATGTGGTAAAATCACTGATTTTCACTACAGCTGCCTTTGACAATGAGAGATGACAACAGCTTTGGCCCCTTGGTTTTAAGCCTGGTTTCAGCCAGCTACACCGTTGTGACCTGCTCATGAGCAAATGATACAGAAAAGTCATTTCATGCTTCCTAATCTGCCTGTTTAGCTTCTCTTGCATCCTGTAGAATTTGTCTGTCCAAGCTGGGTTATTTCCCACCTTGAAAGTGTTGTAAGAGTTACTGTACTGGGTTTGCTGACTTTTATAGCTGGGATTCTTATTCTCTCTGTTGAAAGCAAATGGTACATAAATTGCTAAACTACTGTTTCTGGTGTTGTATTTTGTTTCAGAATGTGCGTGTGAAACAATCCCCAAACCTCAGTGCAAACTGGTATGAAATTTATCTTGTCACCATTCCTTTATTAATTTCTTAATGAATCTGTTTATCAACATCTCAGTAATAGTTCTGTCAGTGAAATATGAAATTGTACATTATCACCTCTTTTTAAAAAACTTACTTTAGAGTAAGATATACACAGTTTTAAGAAGCCACCTAAGTCTAAATACCTTGCAGAATAAAATGACTCTACAGCCCTGATACCTCCAGAGCCTTTTTTATTGCCATATTCTGCCCCAGTGTCTTGGTAGAGTAGGATTGCTTTCATGCTCACAGGATAAGTTAGGATAAAATTTTGGGTTTAAAGTGTTGAACTAAATGCTTTCAAGCATCACTGTTAATATTATTTGTTATGATGAATATGTTAACATACATCATACACTTAGGCTGCTGACTAAGCAGAACCTTCAAGAGATACTGCTACCCAAATTCTGAAGGAGAGTTGTTTAAAAGAAAAAGATCATATAAATAAGAAAACCCGCTGTTGTTTCATGTATAATTTTTTGTTTTTCTGTTTTTATACCCGTAGGGGCAGAAACTTCAGATAGATGAACTGTTTCAGAACAGTACAGAAAATGTCTGTAACTGTGTGAAGTATAAATGTGGTAAGTCATAAAATAATTTAAAGAAATAGCCTTTCAAGGGCTAAGGGATGTTAGGAATTAAAAATCAGGCATTCACTTTGAACATGGCACCAAAGAGGACAGGATTAATTTACTTAATTCACAAATAGTGCTAATTCTCCTCTGTAGTTAGCGGGGAGAAATAGACATTCCTCAGGTACATTTCTTATCCTGATGTAGTCTTCCTAAATAAAACAGCTGAAGAAGCCTGCACTGTCACTTGGGTGCACTAATGGAATATTATTTATTTGTTTAGATTTCATGCATNTGTAGTTAGCAGGGAGAAATAGACGTTCCTGAGTAACATTTCTTATCCTGATGTAGTCTTCCTAAATAAAACAGCTGAAGAAGCCTGCACTGTCACTTGGGTGCACCAATGAAATACTATTTATTTGTTTAGATTTCCTGCATGGCTATATTTGAAAAGGTTTGGTGACTGCAGTGAAACATTAGATTACTATTTGTTTCTTTGTTTGAAAATGTGGCCCATAATGCTAAAATAGGTGGAGTAGCTTCTTCCATTCCTGTTGCACTGTTTGAAATGTTTGTAGTGGAGTTTTGATGCCAAGCTGGTTGTTCTGAGAATGCTGTTTGTGTTTTCTTACAGTGAGAGACAAAGTTTGCCTGAGTAATGAGAGAGGTGTGCTGCTTCCTGGGCAGAGAATTGCAGAACACAGTGCAGATGGCATTTGCCACATTTCCTACTGTACAAATGTGATTGATCCCTCCACTAAATACTACAAAATAAACACCTCTTTGATAGACTGTGCTGTCAAGTGCAAAGCTGTAAGAAATTCAGAAATTTATACCTGTATTTGTGTCTGGTGGCCTGAATTACTTTATGATGGGTTTTGTTGAGCAGATGAGAGTCATAGAGCAAGTTGGAAAGAGTAATTGGGATACCTCCCTCTAATGATGTGCTTTCACAATTATGATGGAAGTTTATAGAAGTCTCCCTCCCTCCACTGTTTTCTCTGCTGCATAAATCTTACACAAACTAAAGTGCAAAGTGAATGACTCCATGGATTAATGGCATGCTGCCTCCTTGCATCCCTGCAGAGCTTCAGCTGCATTATGTGCAAACTGGTACAAATTCCTGGCAGACATTAGCTAAATAAGAATCAGAAAGAGAATAATTATAAGTAGAAGAAGAATTCTAAATGTGGTGAAAACAGCTTTATAAAATAAGCAAATGTTACATTGTCTTTTTACAAGATATGATGCATTGCCATGGGAATATTATACAGAATTTTTTTCCTGATTTTATAACTAATTGCTGTCTAATGTGTAAAAAGTTAAAATTTCAGTGGTTCTTGCAGTAAGCTGTCACATTTGAAAATGGTAGGAAGACCAGTTAATTCTCTCAGGTTTGGAACTCCTCTCCTTTTACTTCGGTTAAGATCAAAGGTATTTTATGAAAGCCTCATGAGTGTGCAGGGTTTGTAAATATAAGCTATGTGGTTTTGAAAGTTATCTTAGAAATATCCCTAAAATGAGATACTTGAAAAAAAAATCTGCCTGTTACAGTAATAAAACATTGAACTGCAAGATGGTCTCACACAAGGAATAATCTATTTGATTTTGGCAGAACCAAGTCTATCAGCCTCCAAAAGATTTAACAACTTGCTGTGGTAGCTGCAAGAACTTGTCATGTCTCCATACTTTCAGCAATGGCACAGTTACCAGTTTTAAGGTGAGTGTGCATATTTTATTCCCTCAAAGTATTTAGAAGTAAACAAAAAAATTATGAAATACCATACATATCTTGCTGTGTAAAATGTGCAGAAAAGAGCTTTATTTGGCCAAATACTAGAAACAGTTTTGCATGTACACAACATTCATTTCTTGGAAAGTCAACCATATGACTGTCAACAAAAATTAAAGGATTCTGATATATATGAGAGAATTACCATCAACTCAACTATTTTAGAACCTGCTTAACATTATGTTTTTTTAATTGGACTTTCAAATGCAGTACCTAAACAGAACTTGAATATGCATCTAAATTATATTTTGCTGTATTATTTTTGATTCAAGTGAGATCTCATTCAATGAAATTGTTTAATTAATACTTGAAATACTGTTTTTCCTGAGTAAAGTTTCTGTTTTAAAACTTTATACAGCCTGGTGCTGTTTGGATTTCAAACTGCATCAGATATGAATGTACCAACACAGCAATAGGACCAGTTCTGGTTTCCTCTGCAGTTGGATGCCCACCCTTTAATGAAACTGAATGTGTGAAGGTCAGTGCACAAGACACCGTTTGCATTCCAGCTGTGATTTATGTTTGCATGAAAAGAATTTACTCTGACAAAAGATGCTTTTACCTCAAGAAGGGAGACATTATTAATTTTTGTAGTGCCTGTATTTTTTTTCCCAGATATTTAAAGGTAGAAGGTATAAGTTACACAGCTGGACACACCTTTTCTGATTCTTAGAATTATTTTTTTTTTAATTGGGGTTTGGAATAACAAACTAGTCTTCTTACAACTGTCTGAATTTGGATGTTTTTCTGGGCTGGACCTCTCCTTTCTAACATTTTCTGTGTATAGCAGTGTGATTCAGCACAATGATCAAAAACGTTGAAAAAAAAGGCAAGACTGAAAATCAGGAGCGTCTTTTCTATAGTGACACATAAAGTTTTATGAACTAGTTTTGGAGCAAGAACAAAAGTTCTATTTGAGTTTGCAAAATGAGATTATACTAAGTGCCAGGAAATGGAGGGAAGCAGAATTCTCTTACTGCTCTCTGCAATTCTACATTTACATGTGCATAGCAAGATGCTTTCCTTGGTGGATGTTGTTACACAAGCGGGAAACAGTCCTGAAAGAACTGAGTGGCTGTAGTTCTTCCTCACAAATAGCAGTGGCTTGGTTCTTCAGAACTGTCTCCATTTCATAGCCAAACCTTCATCCATTCACCAGAGTGTTGCATTTGCCTGAACAATGATGCAGAGCTTTATCTGAAAGATATTTCTAACAGTGCAGATACATGGGAATGAATGCTTGAAAAAAAATCAACTTTTTCCTCTTTATTTTATCTCTTGGTCAGGTTGGAGGCTATGTTGTGCCATTCTTAGAAGGATGCTGCAAAACATGTAAGTGATTATTGACAACTCCTCTGACAAGTCTCTCTGATCTGTTACCTTATGTATAAAGTGGAATATTTCCCATATGAAAGGCTGATTCACATCTCAAAGGCTGTGCTTTTGCCAGGTTTACTCATGTAAATAACATGAAAATAGTGGAGCTAAATTAAAAGAAAACACTTTAACATGGAAACATTTACTCCTCTGATAGTGATTGTAGCTGGTCAGGTCACTGAAGTTCCTACCTCAAGTGTTTTCTAATTCTTGTGTAAAACTCATCAAAATTTTAGGTACTGCATTTAGTAAAATAAAAGGTACTGTATTTTAGAAGGCACCTTAAAACAATGCTTCATCTACATTAATATCTTCATATTTTGTAAAAATGAAGATTGATCTATGTGGTTTGTAAGTTAATTTTGTAAATAATGAATATAGTAATTAATAGTTAAGAAACCTTCAGGCAGTATCTTTTAAAAGATTCTACAATTTAAAAAAATCTCCCTTTTTTGATTCTCTGCGAGAACTAATAAAGATTCTCTGAGGGAAAAAAAACAGATTAAAAGTTCTCTACAGAAGAGGTTGAAAGATACTATGTCTTAATAGAAATCAAGAAAATAGAAATCTGGTTTTTTTCTTAACACATTGGTACATAGGTGAAACATTTTGGCGAATTTCATGAAGGCCTTAGGCTGAAGTTGATACTATCAGAAGCAACTGAAAAGGAGATTTTTGTACTGGGCAGTATAATAATATTTAAAAATGCAATAATCTGACTTAATTTGCATAAGTGGCTGAAATCATGACCTGAAAGTGTGGGGGAGAGCTGGAGAAAAGTGTAGGTATTTTCTGCTGAGTGAGATGGAGCTTGCACAGCTGTGACTACCTGACATGGGACCATGTGCACAGGTACTGCAGTGGGTTATGTGCTGCCAGCTGGGAGGTACCTTTTGACTTGTATTACATTTTGTAGTAAAAAGTTTTATGGAAACTGTGCAAGATTTATCTTTTTTTTTTTTTTCTCTGCTCCCACCACAAGGGAATGATAATATCCAAGTTTTTTCCCTCTGATGGACCTGTGTTTCAAGCACTTGTCCTACCTAGTTCTGTGGCAAATTCTCCATAGGCACTCTGGGATCAGTTTTTGATTATCAGACAATGCCCTTCAAAGCAGCCAAATAAACCAGCTTCTGAACAAATTAGTAAAATAGTTAAATGTGCATAAAGCTACTTCTCAACAGGGTGGAAGATCTTGCTGCTATGCTTAGAGAAAGATTATAACCACACTCCTTAATTGTTAAACACAAAAGTAAATTAACCTGAGGTGTGCCTCACAAAGTAAAACCAAACCCTTGAAGAACCCAGTGACTTCTGAGATGCATTTACAAGTACATTGCTAGAGTTTTGGTTTCACACCTGTTTGTGCACAACACAGAACCTCTGTGAATCATGTAGTTCATTTTGATTCCAAGCAAACCTGCCATGAGAGCTGTCAGTCAGTTGTAATTGTGGGAGGCATTTTATGAGAAGGATTATCAGTGTTTTGTTTTCTTTTGAAGTATTTTGCCATTAGAAACAATTGTGATTTTTATTTTCCGTTTTAATTGGTCTTGAAAATTAAGAGCCAGGAGCTCCATTAAAACCTAGAGAGGAAATTACACTATTTGTTGTAGCCCCAAAGGACATATTGAACTCAGGATACCAGATTGGCTTGGTTATACCAATGTAGACCAGATTGTTTCTGGTTTGCACGTGAGGTTTAGCATTGCAAGTAATGCCTGGACGTGGTACTCAGCTGCTGGAACCACGAACCCTGCCTGAGCAGGGAAGCAGGACCAGATGACCTCCAGAGGTCTCTTCCAGCCTCAGCCATTCTGTGATCCTGTAATATACAGACATTTTAAAGCTGAATTCTGTTTTCCAAAATCTAGCAACTCCCAAATGTTTTCATACTACCAGAAATCCTCTGTAACACGTGCTCTGTTCAATGTGTAATATTCTTACCAGGTTCTTCAGTGTCAGTGCTCCTCCCATTCCTTGTTAGCCCAGTCACTCCTACAGCCTATGTTGGCTGTCACACAGGTACCTTTTCCTGAAATAAGTAGGACCAACCCAAACAGCATCATTGTTGATTTCCAACAATGTACTCCCTGATAGGAGCGCCAGACCTCTCGTTACCCAATTATTGCCAAAGCTGCAGTGTAGCACAACTGCTCCTGGCTGTTCAGAGTGGCTCCCATTTTGGTTTGTTTTTCACTTTGCACTGTGTGGGCGGTGCATTGTTGTCAGCCAACAATGTACTGTTGGTAGTAAGCACTTGCATAGTCTTTAGCTTGCTGCATGTGTAAAATTGCTATGTTTAAAAGGGTAAACTAATTCCATCATGTTTACAGTGCACTAGAACATAGAGACTAATTGCTTTGCTTGTTAAAACTTGTTATGTCAGCCACATTTTTGCAGATGATGTGTCATACAGTTTTGCTTCCAGTGCCATGTACAGTAGAAGCAAGTAATTGTTTTCCCAACCATAGTTAGGACACTATACTGAAAACAGCAAGCCTGTGTTTGGTCCATGAAAATTGGAGATTATCTTCGTTCTTTTGCATAAAGCATGTTAATTCTTTGAATTGTAAAATACTTGTTCTAGCATTTATTTAGTGAAAACAACTCTCCAAATTTCTGTAAGAGAAATTATGTTGCCTGTAATTTTGTAAACCACTGAGTGATACATCCTACATTAAACTACACTTACGAGTCCAGGATTACTAAATCAAAATCTGTATTTCTCTTTCATATTGCTGTCACTTTAAGTGACCACAGTGTTATGAATCAATCCAGAAACCAAGCAAGGATTTTCAACCATATAGATGATGCCAAAGCATCTTCCTGTATTATGGCACATATAAAATGCTCCCATGTTTTGTGAGGTTCTTCATGTAAACGTATATTTGTTGTAAAGCCCACTTAATTTGGATATTAAAACACATGCATGGAAATACATTATATATTTATTTTGTATGAGATACAATGTACTTTCACCATAGCCTGGATGAAGTCATAGTCACAGCTGCACTGAATTCTCCACCCTACACACCATGTATAATGGAAAAGAAGAAAGAACCATGAAAAGAACTGTGAAAAACAAGAAATGACGGTGAGTTGGGTTTTTTTAAAAACAAGTTTCTTCTTCATTTCTCAATTTATTTTTTCCCTAAGCAAACATAATTCAGTGACAGTCAAGCAGTAGCCAGACATTCCTGTCTATAGGTTTTTGTTTCCAAGAAGATTTATTGCTATCCTTTCTGGCACGTTGTAGAAAACTGCTATGTCTAGAAAGAGTACTAGGCTTATATAATTTTAAAAAGAAAGAGAAAGGAAGAAAAAGCAAGAAAACCCCCAAACAACCAACTTTTGAAAACTGTTTCTCTAAGAAGAAGTATTACTAGTTTGACAGTGATTAGAGCAGGGAACTGGACATTGTGCATCAAGATGTAATTAAATTATGTCACAGTTCAATATTGGGTATTATTCAAACCAGTGAATCCTTTATTTCCCTTGTTTTTGTGGAGTTAAGAGTATTCCCCTTTTGTCGACATCTTTGGATTTCTTGACTCAAAGAAAATGGAACTCTGTAAGAAGAGAGTCATCAGGGGCTGCATCATGGCATGTAAAATCTGGTGTGAAACAGTGGAAACTCTTCTAATGTTCATTCTCTTACAGATCTGCAATGTGATGTGGTTTATCAGCACAGAGAGGATCATCCTCAGAAGATACTGATCTTCCTGTTCTCTTACAACTGAACTTTACACTGAACATCCTTGTTTTACTTCCAATGTTCGGCATTCCCTTGTTAAATTAAATTTAACTCCTCATTTAATTTCATGATTTCTTGTGATCTCTCATTTGATCCATGGGCCTTGTACATACTTCTGTGAGAAAAATTGTGAAAGTAATGTAAATGAAAATAAAAAGTTTCATTTGTTCATTGGTGTTCTTTGATTTAATAAAAACATACAGAAATGTAATAAAGCCCCCTGAAGCCCTGTTCTTCATCAGGTACTGTTATGTATTTATTTTAAATTTTGTTTATACCACTGGAACATGAGTGCTGCTGTTAAAGTTTGTTGTATTTATTTCATGGAAAATCCACTTCAGTTTATTAACAAATTTACCTTTTGATGATGATACCATTTGGTATCATTAACAAGTTAAATTAATTAACAAGTCTTCTCATAGGAGAGTTTGATAAATTTTACAAAAGTTTTTGAAAACAGTGGACTTAGTCATAAAAGGCTTTTGAGTGAAGAATAAGCCTTTTATAGTTGTTATTAAAGATAAAAAGAGATAGATATTTTAACAAATTAAATAATTTAAAAGTGATTCAATGTGCAGCTAATGTCACTTCACCAAAGTTTTGTATGTGCAGTGATGTACTGGGTATTTTTTTCTTTGTGTCTCTTAAACCCATTAAATGGTTAGGAATGTTCTTGTGTCTGAAATGTTAGAAATTTGAGCTGGTATTTTTAAATCTATGCCCATTTTGCAGGTAAGGAAGATGGTAAATTCTGTAAGAAGGTGACTGTTAGGATGACCATCCGCAAGAACGACTGCAGGAGTAACACACCAGTGAGTACACAGCCATTGCAATTTCTCTTAATAGAAGAGAAAAAATACGTTGAAGGAAGAAAGGGAACTCAGATTCGCTGTTTTAATGCTTCCCTACATTCTCAGCAGTCATCTTCTCAATAATAAAAACAGAAGGTTGTTACTTCTTTTTGTGTGCATTTAGATGCATGTCGATTTCTTCTCATTTCACCCTATACTGCAATTATTCTATGCAAATTGACTATTATAACTGAACCTTGCCCTGGTATTTTACAGCTAAAATGGCTGCAATTTTTCATCTGCCCAGGGACAGTGTTTAAGTGCCAACTTCATGAAGAAAGGAATCCTGGGTCCTGAAAAGCTTTTTTTAGGCAGCGGCATGAGCACACTGTAAAATACAAAGGAAGAATGAGGCCCTATCTGTGTGTCTATCCACGGATTTAGTGTTGGAGGAGACCAACCATGTCCTGCTGAGCAGTGAGGCTGAGAGCAGCAGCAAGGGTGCAGACAGACGTCTCGTGTGAGATGTGCAGGAGCGCCTGGAAAAGCTGTAATAAAAGAGAGCAGGGAAACAGCTGTAGCCTCTAAAATGACTCCACGAGTACATTTAGTGGAGTGAGCTGTTGAGAAGCCAGGAAATTTATTCTTAGTGTTTCATTGAACAAAACCACAAATCCTGACGATTAAATTTGAAAAAAATTATCAATTTCTTAAGCCTATTTGTCTTACAGTCTATATTACACATTTGGTATCATTAGTAGTAATTCCCCTCGGCTTTCCAAAGGATCGGTTCTTTTATTCCTCCTTGCTGATACCCAGTATAGCAACACTGCATCAGTGTATCACCGAAATGAATACTGTAGGAAGTTGTGGAAAGAACATTTGGCCCTGTGTTCAAGCCAAGGTTGTTATGAATACTTCAGATTTCAAAACTGAAATTGCTTCTTTGTATCTATTAAAATAGCATGAATCTGTTGCCGAAACAGACAGAAAAGTCATCATTAACATTAAAATTGAGACCTGTCTGGGCAGTGCACTTCAGAGCTTATTTCCAGATATAGTGGGATTTCATGAAGGGAGTAGAAGAAATATGTCCACATTTTTCACTGCTTTGCTATTGGATTTGGGTGCCTAATGTCTTCAGAATGCCTTGAGAGCCCCTGACTATCCTACCTGCTCCCATTTGTTAATTTTTGCCCTGTGTGTGTTGGCAGGTGAACATTGTTTCGTGTGATGGAAAGTGCCCCTCAGCCAGCATTTACAACTACAACATCAACACCTACGCCAGGTTCTGCAAGTGCTGCAGGGAGCTGGGGCTGCAGAGAAGGACTGTGCAGTTGTACTGCACCAGCAATTCAACCTGGGTCAGCTACTCCATACAAGAGCCCACAGATTGCTCTTGCCAGTGGTCTTAAAAAAAAAATTTAAA
The DNA here is from genome assembly GCA_013399915.1 of Illadopsis cleaveri. NCBI lineage: Eukaryota > Metazoa > Chordata > Aves > Passeriformes > Timaliidae > Illadopsis > Illadopsis cleaveri. Next base: position 92,416 of record VXBB01018455.1, read on the forward strand.
ACAAACAAACAAACAAACAAAAAAAACCAAAGAACACAGCAACTAAGGGAGTTCCCAGCATAATTTTATAATAGTTTATCTATTAAAAATATAATAGTTAATCCTCTGAATTTCACCAGTTTACTGCAAAAGACCACAAATACATTTGGACTGTCCCAAATTTCTGAAAAGTGGCTTTGCATCATTTGTGTTATGATTTGTCTTCATTTTCATTCACAGGGATTGTTTTAAGGGTTGTTGTGATACATGCCAACATAAAAGGTGATTTACATTAGTGACATCTAAAGAGAAGGAACACCATCTATTTTGTTCTGGAAGGCTGATGGACTCTTTGTCAAGCCCCCATTCCAGTTTTACATCATTGCCCAACTTACCTGGCAGCATGTCACTGTTTTGAAAGCATTGCAATTGTGCAAGTATGTTTAGTGTCTTTTAAGAAAAATTCTTTGGACAACATGAGAAGAATTTTCAGTTTAAATCATATTCTTGTTGCTAAGTAGAGCATGTATAAGAAATTCAGTTTAGGATTATTTTTTTTTCAGTCAGGGAAACATTATTCATACTGATAACAGTATGTAATATTCCCTGGGAATCATTTCAGTTTCTGTAGTGTATTTTATATTGTAGTGAAAAGCATTATGGCAAGCATGGGTTTATGGAACAGATCTGCTGTCTTTAGGCTACCTAGATTAGCTATTAGTCACTTTTGTCTTTCTGCTGAACAATATGACATAAACTGAAAATACACAGATTGAAAAAATGAAAACCATTTTATATTCCTTTATATAGATACAACTTAAATGAAAACTTTCATCTTATGAAATGAACCATACTTAAATTGTTTCTTTAGAAGAATGAACTCTGTTTAACACTAATTTTAAAGATGTGAAAGTTCATTAGGAAAAAGAAAATGAGGATTATATATCTGCTTCAAAGAAAAACAAAATTGAAAATCTTTGTCACCTGTATAGTAGATGCAACTTATATGGTAAGTGCTTGAAATTCAAAATGTACAATTGTCAGGTTTGAAATTTCAAAAGCAATTTTTTATGAACTTGAAAAATTAATTTTTTTTTGTAATGAACTAATATTTTTCTTCTCTAAGCTAATGTTGCTATTCTGTTCTTCTTTAACAAATGCCACCCAGATAAAGCAAAAATTCAATAGCTTTTATTTTGTAGATTAAAATCGTAGATAGCATGCAGTGATACACTTGAGATCTGTAAGAGTAAGTAGATCGCAGTATAGCCTCTTTGGAAGCTGCTTGCCTGCAGTAAATGCAAAGAAAAATGCATTGTTAAAATCAATCATGTGAACATTTTTGATATTTTGTATACTGTACATTTCATTCTTACAATATCTAATAAACAACAGGAAGTCTTATTTTGTTACAATTAATTTTGCTATCATTGCTAGAGCAGCTTACTGCCATGTGATAAAACACATATTTACTAATATTTTTCTTCAGTGGTGCACATGGGTAATTTTAGACTTTGCTCATATCACAAGTAGTACATCAAGGAGGAAGACTTGCTCATGGATTTTTTAAAATATACATATTTTTCTGATTTCATCACCATTCAATTGCAGCCTCAGAAATGCAAAATTCATCTGTGTAATTTTATTCAGAACAAAAATTGGAAAATACTTGTTCATCAAACTGTAACAACACAACTCTGTCAGACTGTTCATACTGGAAAAACCGGGGGAAAAAAAGGTGAATCTCTGCACGTTCCCTGTCCATGTATTTTCTAAATTAACCTTCAGTTTGACTGCAATGCGTAGACTGTGTTTTGAGTAATTATTGTGTAGTGGTGATCATCTTTCAGTACCAAATGTGTCTTTAAGCTCTACTTCTTGCTTGTTGTCTATGCAGTCCCTGCTCACTTTGCAGATCATGTTCCTTTTTCAAAGCTGATTTCTAAATAGCAAGAAGGGACAGAATTTGGAAGAAGTTCATCCTTTGGAAATCCAGGGGGAAAAAATGCTGTTTATAAGGCATTGAGCAGAGTTAAATCCTAATGCCACATTCTTAAAATTCATGCTTTGGCATTTTCAAAGGAGAAGCACAACCTTAGTTTACCAGCTGGCAGGTGCCCTCCTAGAGGGCTGGAATTAATAAGAAGAGATGTTTCTTCTGCTCTCAACCAAGATGATTTGTTGTAAAGTGCCAAACACAACTATGAGGGACAAAACTAGAGCAGGACTTAGGCAAATCAACATTTTTCCCTCTGCTGCAGCGTGGTCCCTTCTCTTGCTGCTTGAGCAGATGGCTCATTGTTTCTGCCTTACTCAAGGCAGTAACTCTGAAAAGTATTTGAGGTCCAAACTTTCAGCTCTTGGTTGAAGAGAAAAGTTAATGCAGGCAGCAAGAGCAGAAAGCTGACTGCAGTGTGTCTGGTAACCATAATCAAACACTGCTGCTGCTGCTACTTCAGCAGTAAAATAATAAACATTGTGGTAAGTCCCTACTTCTGCTCTTGCAAACGTTAGACTTATGCTGGGAGAAACAAGGAGAAAGATTCAAACTGCCTCTGATGTGGCAGGGGACATACTTTAATCCTGCCTCCATGTTAAATTCCTTCACAAATCCTCAGCCTATCTGTGTTTGTTCAAAGCCGCCCAGGCCCTTACCATGTATTTACCTTACACTGCATTTGCACAAAGCAGCTCAGCTGGAAAAAGATGTGCCTTATTTGTACTTCCACATCTTTGGAAACCAAAGGGACCTCGATGTAGGTTTCATCTGGCCCTTCCATGCCTGAGGTATTTGGGCTGTAACAATCACTGAGTCCTAAAACATTTTATTTTCTTTTTCTTAAGTTCTTTGCTTGGAACTGACTTGCTTGAAACTGAAGCTTCTTAACATTTATTTGAAAGTCTCAACTTTATTCCACCCCAGTAACCCTGTTCTCCTTACAGGCGTTTGTGTGCGTGGAGTTTCTTCACAAAACTGATTCCTAGTGTTGGGAGGGAAGCATCACAGGCTTGTATTTAATGAAATCTAGGAATTAAAATCTTTCTAATGATAGGTGGTTTTCCAGCTTTGAATAAAGTGTTTCATATTTGAGTATGGAAACTTTGGTTGGTTGGTTGGTTGTTACAGTGCTGATTGTCCATTTTCATCTCATTTAAAAACCATTTTATTTGTATTACCTCAAGCAAGGTTATCCAGCCCTGATTCATAGGAAAATGAAGAGATTTGGCAGCTGGACTCTTGGATATTATGGATATTGGCCCTTGAGAAAGGCCTTTAAGAAGAAATATAATGATATCAATTGTGTATTCTAAATGCTCACTCTCTGTGGTTATTAGTACATGATCTGGACTCAGGATAATGGCTTCTTGATAATGTTTCCTCTAATTAGTGATAGGGCTGCCTGGTGGTTTGGTAAATTAATATGAGATACTGGCATCTACTAGGCTGCAGTTTAATGTGAACTATTAGTCACAAGTTAAGTAACTTACACCCCCTCAGAGAGCTCTCAAGCATACAGCCGATGAAGTCAGGCCAAAATCATTCAAAAAATTTTGCCCTCACTCTTATCTCTGCCCACACCACCATCTCTTTCCCCCATACAAGTGGCTAGCTATGAATAATTAAAACGAGGTAACAGCTGCTATGCAGATGGTGATTTTTCGGAAAAATCCCCTTAGTGTGATGAAGACATCTGACCTCTTTAGAAATAGTACCTGACAGAATGCCATCCCCTCAGATCTGCTTTCTGCATGGACTTCTGATCAAGGCTTTGATCATGTCACTTCACATCAGCTGTTTATAACAGAGATATCTGAATTAACTCAGGTGTCCAGGCTGTATCCCTCACCAAAGAGAGCTGCATCCAGAGATTGACTCAACCCATCCTGAAATAAGTGTCTAAGATTGATATGGTGATTTATCCTCCAGATGTACCATCTTTCCTTTTCACTATGGAGAGAACCTGGATGGTAAAATAAAATATGGTTGGGTAATTTGCTTTTGGGCTATTAAAATTAGTTGAAATTAAATTAATCTTTAATGATTAAAGATAACAATCTCAAAATTCAGCTATGCTGATAGTGATTGTGGCATATCTTATCTCATATGAGGTGATTAATGGTAATATTTCATTTGCATGAAGCTGAGTTGAGTGTCATTTGTCTTGTTCGGCGTTTCCTGTATGTTTGCAAATATATTTATTTTGTATAACAGCTATAAAACTATCCCTATGTCTAGCGCTGAAGACAGACATCGTCATCAGCCAAACCTTCAAGATGGAAAAGCACAGCTGAATTTGCAAATATGTCATGTGTTTATTTCCATGACAATGTCTTCTATTAGCTGGAAAAGATCTGTAAGTTGAGTGAATTTTTACATATTTCTGTTTTATAGACCTTTCATTGTGTAGATGTTGGCTTGAGGTCTGTAGGTGATTTGTGATCTTGTTTTCTAAGCTTTTGGCTTCCAAGATATTTAAGGTAATGTGATTCTTCAGAAAATAGTGAAACTCTTCTAGGAAATATAAATAAAGTGTTTGCTTATTGTATCTACTTGGGACAACTTTGAAAAAGAACCCAAAGCAACCCATGTTTGGCTAAAATCCCTAAAATCTTAAAAATGGTTTTCTGGCAACTTCCTTATTTTCAAATATTTAGTTGAAATACCAATATCTTAGATCCTGACTCTCATCCTTTTCATTTCTGCTCTGGAAGAGGAGTAGAAAGGAGATGAGGAATCATGTTTTAATGAAAACATTTGGAATTTTTTCTCTTCAGATTGGACTGGCAAGCCAAATTATCATGAAGTTACACAGGGGAAAGTGAGAGTCAGTACCCTAAGGGAGCCTCTTGGGATTTTCAGCATTAGAGGTGGGAAAAAAGTCCCTCCCTTGATAATGAAGAAAAACTGAAATATTCTGTGGTTACTGATGGCAGTGGGCTTGAGTGCAGCCCTTGCGTAGGATTACTGCAGGTAATAGAAGTTTCTCTCCTATCTTATTCATGTGTCATAAGGCTAAAGGAGTAGTGTGAGGCCCTCAAGTAGCTCTAATAATGAAAGTCTTGCAATTACCTGTAACTGACATGAAATGAAAGAAAATACAACCTAGTGCCCTATAAATGCTGTATTTAAGTTGATCTCTGGAAGGAAATTTACAGCATTTGCACATTTTTTTGTTGGCTCCAAGAATGGGACACAGGGGGAAAGGAAGGTATCGTTTAGCCATCAATATGGTTTTAGATTTGGCCATATTGTAGCACTTCCAAATCTTCTGTCAACACTGGCGTGATGTTGCATTCATTAAAAAATGCACGACCTTTTAACATATCCATCTGTTATATAAATAAAAAATAATGCAGCCCTCTATTTTTAAGGTATGCTAATCCTGCATGGCCATGGTCTAATTATCAAATGATTTCATGCTACCCTGGTGGCAGGCAACATCCAGACCACCGAACACTTGCTATGGATCTCTCATTAAATCCCTCTTGCACAGTTTCATTCATAAATTTACCATGGCTTTTAAAACAAAATAGTTTGATGCTTATACAGCAATATCAAATAAGAGCAGCGTGTTTCCAGAATGCAGCGACATTTTTCAGATGCTCCACTTCATGCATGACTGAGTAATGGATGGCAAACTCCATTATTGCTGCCTTTTACCCTGAGTGGAAGCCTTGCTGCTAGTTGGGAGAGCATGGTGATTGTGCCCAGAGATGAGATGCCCTGGGTGTCACCTTTGTGGAGCTTGGTTATTCTGCTCTCTGCATCAAGCTTCATGTTGGTCATAGGTGCCCCAAGTTGGGTACCAACATTCCTGATCCACACCCTGCTCCTTTCTGGCTACGTTGGAGCTAACACAGAGGTGCTGGATTGCTCATGGCTCTTGCCTTCTCTGACGTTCCTCCAGCACTATCCTGTGCCTGCTCCCAAGTGAAATACGGTGCCTTAGAGCTTTGGAAACATTTCATGCTAATCTTGGAGAGCCAAAATGCAAGGAAAATTGTGAGTTTGTTGGTTACATTGCTAATTTAACTTCGGAAAGGCTTGGAAATTACTTGGTGGAAGTGGGTAGTGGCAGTGTTTGCTTATTTCCATATGGCAATTTTTGACTTTTGAATTCAGTGCAAATGGCTTAGTCCCAAGTGACCATATGATTAACTCCATTAACAGTGGAATTATTAGAAACAGAATTAAAGTATTTGTGCAGATTTACCTTAGCCTGCAATTTACCCTAAACGATTTCATGCCATCTGTGCCAACTTGGTGCCATCTGCTCTTTTACAAGACAAGTTTTGCAGCTTAACAAGAAATCTTCCTTCTGTCTAGTGACTTGGAGTATTAGGGTAGTATCACTTTCCCCAGGCTTGCACCACCCCTCATTGTGTATTTTTTTAAAGCAGTATGAATGCCATAGCTCTATTTCCCTTGATCTCTCAAAGCACTGCTGGGCTGGAAATAGACAGTTGTTTCTACCTCTATGTGAGGGCTGGTAGAGAGCCAGGTAGCTGGACACGAGTCACAGGGGTGACAAAGAAGAGCCTGTGACCCACTGAGGATACATCAAGGCACCCTCAGCAAATTTGCAGATGACATCAAGCTGAGTGGTGTGGTCGACACGCGTGACAGACAGGAGGCCATCCAGAGGGACCTGGACAAGCTCGAGAAGCTGGCTCATGGGAACCTCATGAGGTGTAACAAGACCAAGTGCTGGTGCTGCACCTGGGTCAGTACAATCCCACATCCCCACAGGCTGGGGATGAACAGACCTGCTCAGAGGGACTTGGGGGTGCTGTGGGTGAGAGGCTGGACATGACCCAGCCATGGGCACTCCCAGCCCAGAGAGCCAGATGTGTCCTGGGCTGCATCCAGAGCCCTGTGGGCAGCAGGGCAGTGAGGGGATTCTGCCCATCTGCCCCACTCTGCTGAGACCCACCTGCAGTGCTGCACCCAGCTCTGGGGGCTCAGCACTGGAAGGACATGGAGCTGTTGCGGTGGGTCCAGAGGAGGCCACCAAGATGATCGGGGGGATGGAGCACCTCTTCTACAAGGTAAGGCAGAGAGAATTTGGTTTGTTCAGCCTGGAAAAGAGACAGATCTGAGGTGACCTAATTGTGTTCTTTTAGTACCTGAAGGAAGCCTACAAAAAACAGATGGAAAGGGACATGAGAATGTAGGGACAGGACAAAGGGGAATGGCTTCAAACTGAAAGAGAGTAAGTTTAGATGAGATATTAGAAAAGAATTCCTTACTGTGAAGGTGATGAGACACTGGCACAGGTTGCCCAGAGAAGCTGTGGATGACCCATCCTTGGCAGTGTTCAAGGCCAGGTGGGATGGGCCTCTGAGCAGCCTGGTCTAGTGGAAGGTGTCCCGTGGCAGGGAGGTTGGAATGAGATGATCCCTTCCAACCCAAACCGTTCTGTGATTCTGTGATTCACTGATGGTAGCAAACTGCACCAGTGCTCAGGCAGCTGGGGGCTGTCTGGGAATGGGAGTATAGGGAGAGATGCCTTGTGACTGTGAATTTGGATTAATTTCCTATCCTTGCTGCATGTTTTCCTCTTGCCTGATGAAAGGTTTACCACTTTGAGTATTTTCAAATTCTAGTTCAAATCTCCTTGTATAGCTCAAAATATTTTATCAGCCTTTTTGTTTGCCCCAAACTGCTTCAAATAAGAATGAGAAAGTACCATAGGAGTGATTTGCATCAATGTGATACCAGCATCCCTGTCTTCCTGCTAAAGTTTAACAAATTATTTTTCCTCTTCCCTGGCACAGCTTATTCTGATTTAAGTATTTGTAGTAGGTTGGAAATTTCAGTGAGTTGTGTGCTTACTCACCGAAGTATGTGACTTGCTTAGTGCATACAGATCTTGTTTTTTGTTACCAGGTCATTTGAAGTTCAAAGCAGTTGAAGATCTTTGCAGCAGTCTCTGAGATACTGCTGTTCTCTATGCAAGAAAAGCCTTAGCCAGAGCAATTGAGAAATGTTTTTTGAATGTGAAATCTTCAGTAGCACACACTGCAAACTTAGGGAGGACAATGTCCATTATAAAAAAATTCTGTTCAAATTATTTGCTTGTCTAAACTGTAAACTTTCAAAATAAGAATTTTTACAAGGGAGGCTTCTGGGTAAATTATGTGGAGGGTGGGCTGCTGCCACCAGCTCTAGCAAATAGTAATGCATGGAGAGTTCATGGATGTGCAGCTGAAATTTGTGTTACTTGCTCTCCCATAAATTAAGCACCTATGGCTAAGTTAGCCTGATACTTCCAATAAACAGGTGACTATTAAGGCTCCTGAAAGCAGGGAAACAGAAAAATAAATTTCAATTTTGATATCCTGGTTGTACTTGAAATGTACCTACACTGTGTGTATTCCGTGTGCATCCAATGGTAAATGTGATACTGGTGGCCAACAAACAACACTCAGTGCTCACAAATGTTTTCTCTTTATACCTGTTCAATATTCCATTTAAGCACCATTTATTTTATGTATGTATGTTTGTGCAAGTAGGCAAAATCAGATATTGACATCTAATATGTGTAGTAATAGGCTATTTATTCAAAGCACTGGGTACTAATTGGATTTTCAGTTCACTGACCTTGTCACATCTCTGCTGAGTTCAAGATGTTAAGAATATTTTCCAAATGGTCAAATCTCATATTTAAAATTCTAATGTATTTTACATAACATAAGAAGTTTTTAGTACCAGAAAAATTCCATTTTCCTCAGTCCAGTTTCAGGTTCCTAACCTGATTTTCTGGGCTTAATCCTCTTCCTGTTGAAATCAATAAGTACATTGTAATATAATGATTCACGTTCAAGGTTCAACCATAGAAAATTAAGGCTACATGCTGATTTTACTGCCATTGTAGAAAGATGATATCTTAAAATGTGTAAAAGCACAATAAACTCTTTAACTCTTTCAGCCCTTTTTCTTTTTTCTCTTCAGAGAGTCTAAACACTTAAAAATGGATCTTTGTTTTAGGCCTAGTGATGGCAAGGAGATAAAAGCTGAGAGATGCTGTTTTGATAGGAATTTCTTTTGTGGTTTCAGATGCTTTGTAGTGGGACAATGCCTTCTTTCCTTAACTAATACATGTTAAGCAAGACTAAAAGGAAGTAAAAACCAAGGAAGTGAAAACCAAGTGGAGCACATTTTGCTGTTTTAATAGAGGACAATATAATTAACACTGTGCAATTGCTGAGCTTTGATTTGTTTAACTCTTTGAGAGACATGGAGAAGCAGCCCCAGTCAATCTGTCTTGCTGAAATGTACTGATGTGCTGTGAAAGTTTGGATGCCCTGATGTCACTGCACAGCCTGGTGGCATTTCATGTGCTCTGCACAGAGCTCCCCTGGTTAAGAGGATCCTGTCAGATGCTGGTGAATCCAAAGGTGAAGATTTCAAAATGGGCTCTGGGATGTGCTTCAGACTGTCCTCAAATGGCTCTTCTGGAAGTTGTAAGTGGCACCTTTTCTGCTTTGCTGCGTGATGTGCATGAGATAACCACAGGGAGATCAGAAAGATGAATTCCACCCCTGCCTGGCCCAGCTGGAGTGTGGGGGCCTTGCTCCCTGTGGATGTGCATGTGAGGAGCCTCTCCCACTGCTTTCTACCAGAGCTGTCTGTGCAGGTCATTAACATCCTGATGCCCCTTCCTGGCAATAAAACTCATTATACATTCTATAGCTTCTGCTTCTTAAATATGAAACTGCATGTTAATGGAACAAATGCACCTAAAGCATGAACTTCAGGCTCTTTGTCATCCCATTTGTACAAATGTTTTCTTCTTAACTCCAAAGTCTCTAGGAGAGGAAAAACAGAAAATGAATCTCCATCTCTTCCTTCTTCCTAAGACTGTCTTAGGAAGTGAAACCCTTTCCATTAGGTTTCCAGTCTCATTCAGTGATTTCCCCCCTGAAGTCTCATGTCCTTTTCTGCCTTAGGTGGAGGACATGATTATGTTCCTTAGTGAAATACTGCCTTTCCCCCTTCCTGCAGGAGCTCAATGACATTCTGTCCCTCTCCCTGCTTTTGGGACCTTGTATGGAAATACAGTATCTGGAAATGGGAGTCTGCGCCAGCTGTTTGGGGGGCCCTTTCTTGTACAGAGGGAAAGGGAAACTGAGACTGACAGAATGAGAGATGTAGATGCTTTTTATAGCACAGAGGCTTGTGGGAAACTGTGAACTGATCAATGAATATTTCCAGCACAAGTGGAAATATGTATTTTCACAAGTGCAGTATCCAGAAAAACTTAGTCTGAGAATATACGGTTACAGTACACAAAGATTGTACAAAGACTCATTCCAATTCAAATGTATCCATTAAACTATAGGATACTACTTCTTTTCTGAATCATTTGACCCACTATGAAAGGACTGACAGATTGCAGATAGTTCTTCCCCATCCCCAGATGATGGTGTATATTGAATCAGTAAGAATAATTTTTTTTTTTGGAAAAACATTTACTCATCCCTGTTAGACCAATGCAACTTAACTGAGGAGAAAAAGGCTTTAAAAGGTAAAAGGCAGAATAGATACAGCTTGGTCTCCTTCCAGATGTTCTGCTCTGGTGGTAGAAGGATGGAGTTGGGTACATCTGCTCCAGGTCAGAAGATATTCCCTGTTCCATACTTCCCAGTGAAAAGGAAACTGTTCCGAAGCAATGCTAACAGGGCTGGTGCCTCTCAGTGTCCTGGGCTTCTCTAAATGCTGTAGTGGAAAACAGTGATGAGAAAAATGGAAGAATTTTCTCTAGCTCATATGGTACAAAAGAATACTAGTACAAATGTGGTTTGTTTTGGTGTTGGTTGTTTTTTGGGGTCTGATTTGGTTTTGGTTTGGCTTGGGATTTTTTTAAGAGACCAAGAAATGGTCTGATCTACTGGTTTCCAGATTGGTTTTTGTGATCTCCTGAGACAAATTTGTATGTAGCCTACAGACACTACAAACAGCCTCAGACACTGAGAGGCAGGATTCTGTGGTGACATAAAAACAGACTGAAACTCTAATGTCAGAGGCACAACTGACATTTTATTTTCAAATATGCTTTCAAGTTCCTAAGTTACTACTATACCAGAGAGCAAGTATTTGTCCTCTCTTCTTTGGCAGATAGTGATTCTGGCTTGTTTGGTATCATGGAAGGAAGATTGTTTCAAGGAGCTGATGTTGGTACTTTGCTTTCTCGACCAAAGCAAATTGACTTATTTTTAGACTGGTTTTGATGTGGCTGTGGGCTGCCAGTACACTTCAGGAATTTGTGTTGCATAGTTTTCCCAGCAATATCTAACCCTTGACTCCTAGGAGTGTAATACAATATAAGTCCTTGATAAAAACATCACAGTGATAATGCAACTTGGAATCAGAGTGAAAGTTCTGGAACAAATGGAAACACTTCCTAGAAAGATGCTACAGCTTGTACTTGCAAAAGCTTTGATGAATTAATGTGTAGTGATATCCTTACTTTTATTAGGTAAGATCTGGAAACTATGAGATGTATGCAAATAGCTGAAAGTTATGGCTAATGAATATTATGAATGGAAGAGTGGCCTAAAAATTACATACAGGATTATCTGTGTGTAGGAAGTGTTTGGCTCCACACAGGACAGTCAACGTGTTGCCAAATCTCATTGTGGCACTGAATATGGAGAGTCACAAGTACTTTTATCAGGGCAGCTTACGATTAAAAATGTTGAAAACCACTTTAGATGTCTTTTTCCATTGGTAGAAGCTGAGTAGTTTTGGGGGCTTTTTTTAACAGGGTTTTTTTTTGTCTGTTTGCTTGTTTGTTTTTTAAAAATAAGCTGTCATTAATTTCTGTCTTGACAGCTGGATCTAATTTCTGACTTTGAGGAGGATATTGTTAGTGTGCTTTCTGCATTTAAAAAATGTCTTCCTAAATCTCTCCTGTATTTGGCTTTCTGTTGGTATCTACAGATGAGATTTTTGCTGTCTTTTAAAAAATTATGACTGATTAATAGGCATAGTAGGAGGGTTGTCTATGAAGAGATATGAATGTATATTCAATTCAGTATATTTTTTTTATTATTTGCTCGGTATCACTTATGATTCAGGTTTTCAACTGACATATGTTTCCAGACCTTTTTATTGGCATCCAGTTACAAATGAAGAGCTGGAGAATGCATGAAATTTCCCCTCAAGTCGTACTTGAAGTTAGACTGAAGATACATATTTTAGTTGCACAAATGCATTATTGATGTTAAAACAGGCAACTCCCTGTGGTGAGGTCCCATTAAGGTCCCTTTCTATTACTTTAATTCTTAGTTTAGCTTTATTACTTGTAGATTCATGTATAATGAGCCTGTTTGTGCATGCGTTAGATATGTCAACTTCTCATTTATTGTGATGCTTTAAATGGGGAAGAGAAGAACTTAGAGGGGAGTGAGCCAGGACCTCTGCTGTTGAAAATGAATAGGGCTGCTTGTAGTAGCGGAGGATTTGCTGCCATGTCTAAGTGCAGGAAGTGCGTTTAGAGCAGGAGTGAAAAGGTAGTACATGGATCTCAGCCAGAGGCAGGCAAGGCAGTTTTACATGAGGCATGTGTAAAAAGCCTCTTTACATTGAAAATGTCTGCATTAAAGGAAAACATAAAAGGAGAAAAACGGAAGACAAAGGGAATTGCTTTAAAATAGCTGGAATGTAGGTCTTGAAGGTCCATAGAGCTACAACTTAATTACAACTTAGATTTGTGAAAAGTTGGGAATCTCATTGGACCTGTATCCACAGTTTTGTCTTGGGCTTTTTGTTGTCTAGTTCCTCACCTGGTGCTGAACAGTCAGCAGTCAGCTGATGACAGTGCTTGCTGCCTGCACTTGGATTTATTTCTGTAGTTGCAGTGTTGCTGGAGTGATGCTTACAAATTTAGAGGTGGAAATGTTTCTTTGGATTGTCTTTGGCTTTAATGATGCTCCTTCATCTCTTGTAAATGCTAAGATAATTACGCTGACAGCCAAGACATGTTTGGCATAATTACTGTAGCTCAATAAGGATGCTGGAAGACTTCTGGGAGCTTACTGCAGCAGGATCCAAGAAAGGAACATGGCAAAGAGGGGTTGGAGCCATCAGTCCTGCATGCAGTCATCCACATCAGGTGTGTTTCGTCCCTTAAGGACAGGTAGCTAGTGGCAGATGTAATTAATGGAAAAAAAGAAGTAGTCAAGAAAACCAGCCTGTGAGTGCATATGGATGGACCTTCCAAGAAATTATTACCAGGAAGAAGTCACTACTGATATCCAAACTGTCTCCATTACTGAGTTTATAAACACTTTTGGTAAATAAGAGGTTAATAACTCTGTTTATAGTAAGAAAAGACCCCTGCCTTAGGATACACACACTTCACTGTACCCAGATAATCCCTGGAGCAAGGAGGTTTAAGGTAATTTGTGGTGCAGCTGTCCTTTCCTGGAACATGAGCAAATTCTCCTGCACATGGTCAGCTGCAAGAACAAATGTCTATAGCAAATGAAAAAACAAGATGTTCAACCGCAGCCTTCTGCACTTCCAAGAGGGGCACGTGAGCTGGGCCGTTCCTCCTGCCGGAATCAAACTCCACAACACGCAAGGGTTTAGCGTGCGGCTTATGGCCAAGTGGGAGCAACGTGTCAGTGGTGAGGGAGGAATGCTGGTGATAGAAACCCAACTGATTGACACACAGTGGCCATAAAGTCATAGTAAATCTATTGTTTTGCCAGAAGGAAGCAGGATTAGAAAATGTATAATCATTACAATCCCTGTTCTATAGAGCATCAAGTGACGGTTGCTCTCCCGTTGCTGGTGTGGCTCATACTTGGCTTAATCCCAATGAAGTCTGTACTTGGGTGAAATCTTCTTATGCTCTATGTGGTTCAAGACATAGCCATTCTTGTGTTTTAGCCAAGAAATGCCTCTATGGCACTGCAGAATTTAGCTCAGTATTTCCAAGGAGATGCTTTCTCTGTTGTGTGGCTGCAGACACCCTCACAACTGCAAGTGGCAAGTTTAAAAATTATGATCTGGGAACTCATTCTCAATAGAACTGTTAATAAAAATCTAGCTAATCAGGAGAAGAAGAATCCAGTTCTCTGGAAGAGTTATCTTTTTCTGCAAAGAAGTGAAAGCAAAAACAGATAAGAATGTCATTAATACATAGAGGCCAAACTTGCTCCTGATGGAACTGAGCTGAAGGAAAAAGTGACATTTTTCAGAAGCTTGAGTGGCCTGAAGAAAGTTGAGGGGTAAATGTATATGCAGCCACACCTTCAATTCCTTACTAATTTAAAGACAAAACAATGACGATACCCAAATCTGCTGCATTTTTTTGACACCTCTTAAGAGATGCAAAACTTCTGTATTCTGATTATATGTTGCCCTAAATATAAGGGTTTAGATTTCTGCCATTTCACTTGCCTTGCTGGATGAACTGTGAGTCTGATTGACTTTCTTTGCACAGGATATGCACAGGATACAGAACTCTACATCAGCAGAAATCAGTTTTCTTCCTCCCAGGCAGACACAATGGGGAGAAGAAACCCTCAAAGAATTTCTTACTAAGTCTCTAAAATAGTTTCAGAGGGTTTTTTATGAGATGAATGAAAATGTTTGGTGAAATATTGGAGTAGATACGTGATGGATATAATAGAAGTTGATGCTTCTCACAGTAGTGTGCACTGTCTTGTCATACAGGGTTTGACCTGATGATGACTTCTTGCTGCTGCATTTACTGATGTTGTTTTGATGATGTCTTTATATTGTAACACCATCTCTTTTGTAATTGAACTGTGGCCAGTTTTTTTTTTTTTTTCTGAATGCTGGTGATATTAAGAGGATAGAACAGATCTCTACATGCACAGCTGCTGGGATGGGAGAAGATTTGCCTGATACCTGCTAGAGAACAGCAATGGAAAGTCCATACTTGTTGATGTCTGGGTTTTTGTTACTATTGATACTCAAGAACAAGTGTTCTTTGTTTGTAGGGAGATAGAGGTGAAGTGGTTCCTCCATTAGTGTTCATAATGGAGGGGAAAGGAAATTTCTAATTCCTTTCTGGTTTACACTTTACTCAGAGCTGAGATACCTGTGGAAAGGGCATTTGCTACCACTGCACCTATACTGAAGTACTACCTGATGTGGGATTGGGAATGTGGTACTGAAAGACAGCCTGCAGCTGCTCAGAGACTGACTGACAATGGCGATTCAGTCTTTTTTTTTTTTTTTTTTTTTT
>VXBB01018455.1:107730-123350 GCA_013399915.1 Illadopsis cleaveri
ATTTTATATACAGTGAAATTATTTCAGGTCTACTTCTTCCTTTTTTATGAAACAGGATTATTTTTAACTAGATTACCAACTCCGTAAGGCTGGTGTGTGTTTATGGCTACCCTGAGCTGTACATAGGAGGCCTTTTGTTGAATGTGGCCAGTACTTGCCTTTTACATAAGCAAGCTAGGGCTGTCACAGAGGGATTTGGGTAGGATTTTAAGAGTTTGGAAAGTCACTCTTTCAGTTTAGAGTGGAGGAAAAAAATTAATTAAGCTTTCTGTTGAGGAAAACTTTAAGATATTAAACCATTTTGTTCTTGGAAAAAGCCTTCAAAATGTTTATCCTTGAGTTTCCCTTTTTCTATTCATACTGTCTGGACCAGCATCACTGAAAGTTCCAATATAATTTCAAAGTAAAATTAGGTATTCCCCCTTCTTAGGAAGCTAAAACAAGATATTTTGATGTAAATTAAGTTTCAGCATCTTAAACCAAATCTGTGTTGTCAGACTTAGTTTTTTCCCCAAAGCCTTGACTTTAAAATATCCTAGAGTTCAAATGGGAGATAGGCAAGATGAACTTACTTTGAATAAATTTTAGCAACAGTTGATTTTTTTTCCTGGAGTGAGAAGCTGTCAACATGAGCAGTGCATGACAAGTACCTCATGGAGTGATGTATGTGTTTTTTTAGGTTTTATGGTGTGGGAATACAAGTCTTGAAGATAAACCTGCAATATCTTAGTCATTTGATTTAGGACAGTTTGCTTTCGCATTAATTGGTTGTGCTTCGTGTATCTTACTTTTGAAGTTTATTTTTCTGTTTTGTTGGGTTTTGGTTTTTTTTGTTTTTTTTTTTCAATTTGGCACTCATAGCTTGGATTAAGAAATTTCTCTTAATATTTACTTTGAAGGCTGAATTTGATTGAAATACAGAGCAATTCCTTTGTTCAAACTGGGTTGTGCTGGATGAATACCAGCATAAATCTGGACCTGAGCTTTTGGAGGAGTCACTCAACTCTCATTAAAATGGAGCCAGGGTACCTGCTCCACTAAGAAACTCCATCACCACAGTGGGTATTGAGATTCTTATCTGGAAGGTGAAATGGAAGAATCAGGCTTCAAATTAATTATTCTGATAGGCACGAAAGCCCTGAAATGAACGAAATGGCAAAAAAAGCACAGAGAAGGGGAACTGGAAAGAGCCACAATGCAACACAGGGTTTGTGCAAGCAGCTCACGCCGCTGAGGCGATGCCGGGAAGGGTTAACTCGGCAGCAGCTGGCCACCAGCGCTTGGTCCTTATCTCACTCTTATCCTCCGCTATTAACTGGCCACAATTACAGACCGTATCGGTTACTGCCATCTGTTTTTTCATGAGGCGCTGGTGGGCCTGCAGCCAGCGCGGGGGATTAGGGGCAGCAAGGCGGGGATGACAGAAGGCCTCGGCGGCGCTGCCGAGGGGTCGGCGTGCGGCTGGGGCCGCCACCGGGCCCGACAGCTGCGCACAATTAAGCGGAAAGATAAACTGTGAAGGCGCTTTCAAAGCTGCTGCAGGGGAAGGAAGTGCATTTCTGCCCGCAGTTGTAACGCAGGGGTTGTGCGGAGAGAACTGAAGCGGGAAGCGAAGGTGGGCAGCGGTGGGGTGTGTTTTGGGTGGCCTTTAGCTTCCACCGTGCCGTGTTAGTGGGGCGGTCAAAGTCCCGCAGCCACAAGCAAACAGCAATAAAATATGGATGTTGGGAATAGGAGGGGCAATCCACCTCAGACTGCTGGTTGAAATACCCCTTCAATGCTTACTTTTGCAGTAGAAATCAGCATCTGGGCTCACGCTGAAACCAGGGACTGCTTCAATCACCTCAGCGTGTGACCAGGGGAGGCAGCACATTTCAGTCCCGATTAGCAATACTTTTAGAAGAAATAGGACTTTTGGTGAATATTGACTGCAAAGCTGTCTTTCTAACTTTCCCAAATGTTAGACCATCCTGCAGTAATGCGAGAAAGGAAACATTTTCAGCGTGATACCAGGGATTCAAGAATCATTACAGCTCAACAGCTGTACTTTGATTCCAAATTTTACTAAGACCAGATTAATTAAATTATTCCAAAGTACAATATACTGCCAAAATAAGGCTCTCTGGTATTTATTATTTTAGATAAATTAAATTAAGGGTAATACAGAATTTAATGTTGGAAAATTAATACTTAACTAATATTTAATATGCTTTCTTAATTTTTAATTAATGCACGGTAGTCAGTATTATAAGGATTAACATCAATAGAGAAGCAAATCTAAGTATTTATAGCACACAATTTAGAGAAATAACTAGAGGTACACTGTATTTGGAAAGCTACTCTTTGCCTTTTTCTATTCCTGATAAACTTGAGTAACAAATGGTGGACAGGGAAAATCACATTGTCATGCCTTTTGACTTTTTCATTATTTCAGGTCAGTTGATGCTTTTTGGATAGGAGACTGATGCAGCACTGATGCCCTTAATGTGATCTGTGCTCTAGATTTGGAGGTAGGAGGGAATAAGTTTTGGTTGTGGGGTCTGTAAGTGCCTACAGTTGCACTTATTGATAATCAGATGTACATTAGAAGCAAATTTAAGTTGATGTTGCAAGTCAGTAGTATTAATTTGACATGTAACTACCTTCTTGTTCTGTATTTAGTAATAATAGATTATTATTGCAATACTGAGTCTTAGCAAATATTCATACTTACCTGCTTCCAATGTTTTAAACTGAAGGATGTAATAGGTTCCTAGGCCTTCACATCAACTTCCTTTCTTGCTTCTATCCTAGTCCAGGTAATTGCTGAAATGTGTTTATTTTTATGCTATAGAATTACACTATTATGCCCAAATGGGATGTAAAGTAGCTCAACATTTATACAGAAATGTTCAGGTAGGTTGAGAGTAACCTTTTACACCTTTATGCATGAATGAAAGCTGATGTTGAACTCTCAGATCCCTTGAGACTCAAGGTTAATCGGCCAAGAGAAGTCATAATGTAATGGTAATATTTTTCACCTGTTGAAATCAGTTTATTAATTTTAAAACTTTGTACCTTCTTTCCTTGACTATTTATATAGAAATGTTAGTGTGCCCTTCACTTAGTAAAAAGCACACAGAGGAATATTGGCACCATATCCCTTTAGCTCCTTTAATATGCCTCTGTCAGAATTTCTTCCAGCATGATTAAAGGATATGAAGAGTTGAGTACAGAAAATTATGTTATCTACACACGGGCATGTCTCAGGCTCCTATTGTACCCAAGGCTGAAATTTAAACTCTTCAAACATTTTTTTATATTCACCTATTTGATCATTGTTCTCTTTATGTGCCTCTAACTATGCGAGAGCTGCATTCCAGAGCTTTGTTGTACAGTGGAAACACCAAACTCATGAATGCAAGAATGTGACTATGTGATGGTTCATGTTCTGCCTGATAGTAATAAAATTAAAAGCTGTCCCATCCTTCAGTGTTTTACTGAAACTTTCACTTGAAACAGACAGAAATTTTTAAAAACTAGTCTGTGGAAAGAGCCTTTACTTAGTTGACAGTGCTGATGGGCAAAGCAGCTGGAGGTCCCAGTCCAGGGGGCCAGACTGAGCTGTTGGTGCTCTCTGGGTATGGGGAGAACTAATTAATGCCTGCGCTGCCAAACCTAATTAACACCCACACTGCTTCCAGGATGGCAGCATCTCACAGCCTGGGGCTGGTGGTAGCGTGGAGGAGTGGAAATGATTTGTGAGCGACTGGAGAGTTCATGGGTGGGAATGATTTGTGAGTGACTGTAGAGTTTGGGGGTGGAAATGATTTGTGAGTGTCTGGAGAATTTGGGATGGAAATGATTTGTGAGTGACTGGAGAGTTCCCAGTTCTCAGCATTCTCCTTCACAAGATGTAACTTGGGGTTGTGTAAATGAGGCTGCAGCTCCTGCAGTGACTTTGCCCAGAGTGAGTGATGGCAGCATCCAGGAGAAATCAACAGCAGCTTCATGTGGTCTCATTCTTTTATTATTTATCTGTTCTCTTCAATCTCCCTGGTCCTGTAGCAAGAGAGGAATAAGTTTTCTTGCAGTGAAATCAAACCATGGAAGGTGCTGTGGTTCTGAATGTGGCCTGTACTGCCGTAGCTCATACGAGTGGTGAGGGAGGTGTATTTGGAGGGGGAAAAAGGGAGCTGAAATAATGCTCTTGAATTGCTTTTCCTGGGAACGTGCATAGGCTACACTGGAAAACTTTGGTCCTTTCCCCACCTCCACATCAGCTTTGTGAGGGAGCTGCAGCCTTGGAGCAGACACTGAGGTGGGCACTTGCTGCAGGTCCGCCCACGTGGGGCAGGGAGAAGACATCCATGTTTAACAAGGCATTCAACACTGGCCAGCCTCCTTCAGCTGGGAGGCAAGACCAGCACTTCCACAAGCCATGGACCACGAAACATGATCTCTCCTTGCCCTAGTGAAGGTATCTGGTTACTTTTCCAGAGGATGACAAGGACTGATGTTGCACTTTGCTAGATAGATGGGGCTGAGCTGACACCCCCTCACCCCTGCAAATGCTTAATGCCTCTTGACTAAGGGGAGTCACTTCTAAACTGCAGATGATGTATGGCTGTGGGCTGAAACCAATGGATTTATTTTCAATTTATCCTATGGGCATGGAGGCACTCCAGATTGTGTTTTCTGGTAGTAGGCAAAAGATACCTCATTTATTTTCTCATTTGATTTTTCAAAACACTTTTGCATGATCCTTTAGATATTTAAAGCAACCTTTGAGCTTAAAAAAAATATGTTCCATTTCTTTATAAATATTACTACATTGTTAAGGACATCAGAGAGCAACAGGCCCAAAATCTCAGTAGTAGAAAAATTAATATACACTTGTGAAAACTAATGGTAATAATATGGTGTAATGGGATAACTTCAAGTTTATCTTTTAAAGGGCTTCTCAAATTTTCATAAATTATGCTTAAACAACAGACACAGCAGTTTGAATTCAATGTGAAAACTGAAACTGGGTTTCAAACTGAATCTCACTCAGATTTCTTTTAAATCTTCTCTCATAACTGACTTTCCACTTGAGGAAGAAAGTGAATGTTTCTTTATCTGTTTTCATTTTATTTATTTTTTTTTAAATACTAATACTAACTAAAGTTATGAACCTATAAAACTGATCTCAACTCAAGACCTGGAAATTATGAGGCTTTGAGTAAATTACTGCTAAGCTTAGGTCACGTTTTTGGTTAGAAGTTTGTTTCTCTGTGTTTTGTGGTGTGTTTTGGTTTGGGATTGGTTTTTGACATCATAGTGAGCAATGGTTGAGGTGAAATGTTAATTATATTGCATTACAAGGCAGTTCCTTCAGCAAGGAGTTGCAAGCCAAATGCAGGGACTGTAGAAGGGAAGTAATTGGAGGCAGTGTGGGGATTGCCCTGGATGTTTACATGATTCTCGTGAGGTAGGTGAGTGTAAGGATGGAACTGATGCATGTGTCATTCAAGTTATTCATTCCATTTTATAGCTTTTTAGATAGTTAAGTTGCTATATTAGAAAGAAAAGTAAATCCTTGCTGACATAAAAATAACTCTTAACAGTGAAGCCTGAAAAAGAAACTGTTATCCTTTATTCCATGAGTGTTGACAACTTCAAGACTTTGAAATGCAAGTTCATCCTCTCCCACAGCAGAGAGAAGAGTATAAATTAGACTAATCAAACCTGTTGCCCCTTGTTCTGTTGAAAAATGAGCAATTGAAGGCTTTTAATCCAAAAGGGTTTAGGTGAAATCAAAGCTTAACTCAAAATAAATAAATATTTATGTAAAATAAAAAGGCTGTTAGAACCATTACCTTTCAATAGGGCAAAAGGCTTCACCAATATATTCCTAGTAAATATTCCTAATCAAATACAAGTTGGCTATGGCTTCTCTTCTAATGCCAGCATGACCTTGCATTATTTTTGTGATAGGAATACCTGACATTTGGTGACTTCTCCCATTTTCTCACACTTATATTCTGCCTTGTGCCATGTGGCTGCAGCATGAGCAACCTGTGAGTTTCTATGACACTGACTATCCTGATTATGCAGACTGTGTTCTGCACTGCTTGTGAAGGCTACCTGCCTTTAATAATACTGGAATTTCTATGTGGCTGATGGGAAATTATAATATTTGTTGCCATGGTGGCATTTTTTGCATGAACTGACACTTTGCACTCTCCTGGCTAGATGTGCTGGAATGAAGTGACAAAGTTAAGGCAAAGGACAAGGAGTAATAATTTTAAACTGAAATAGAGTAGACTCAGACTAGATGTAGGGAAGACATTTTTTACTATGATGAAACACTGGAACAGGTTTCCCAGAGAGGTGGTAGATGCCTCATCCCTGGAAACATTCAGGGTCAGGTTGGATGGGGCTCTGAGCAACCTGATCTAGTTGAAAATGTCCCTGCTTATTACAGCAGGATTGGGCTAGATGAGCTTAGCTTTAATAGTCCCTTCCACCCAGAATGACTCGATGAGTTAGCAGGTCCAGCACACAGATGAGAAGAATTCCCTTCACATGCTTAATCATGTCTTCAAACACTTCTATTTCTAGGTGTTAATGAGAGAACAAACACTGGTATGAACCCAGAAACAGTTCCTTGCAGCTGCCATATTTGTTAGATCCTTGAAAATCCCCTCGGTACTTGGATAGTACATGCTCCATGCAGTGCAATAGGCCAAAGCATTTCTGAAGGTCTGAGCAAAAAACAAACCTCGCAGTGCTGCTGCATGAAGAGCAGATGACTGAGAGGGTGAAGTCTTTGCACTGGAGCAAGGCTTCAAACTGAACCCTGGTGTGTAAGAATGGGGCTGGAAACAATTCATGGCAACCTTCACCCCATGAAGGAAAAATGTGAAACAAGAATGAGAAGTTGCTATTTTTTTCTTTGATTAAAACTTCAGGTGGTGAAACTCTATTATTACATTACCCCTTCTGAACGAATCTCAAATAAAGATCATTGTGCCAGATTAAACTATCCAAGGAGCAGTTAACAGACAACATGGTGAAAATGTTTGTTTGGGTTTGTGTTTTGTTAAGGTTTTTAACTCAAATGGTGTCCTATGTTATACAGCTTCTTGGCATGGAGGCAGGAAAGGTAAAATGCAGACTCAAAAATCATCAAAGGTTCTGGTTTTACTGAGCCTGTGCTCCATGTGCAGTTAGAAAAAAATCCTTGCAGGACCAGAGGAGAAAGTCTATAAAACACATCTGGCTGCAGGGTGCACTGGTGCTCTTCTGGCCCATGACAATCCAGCTTCACCCAAGGAGTGATGCAATGTGCCACTAAAGTGAGTTTTATGCAACTGCATGTGCTATGCTACCAAGGGCTCCATGGTTTCTGGATGTATTCTGTGCTTCAGAGCAGTACAGCAGTGCCCTAAGGGGCCAAAAAGCCCTCACTGAACATATCTTCCCAGATGGAGAGAAGGATCTTGCTCTGACTCTTGCCAAAAACATTGTCAAGTAAATATTGCAAATGGTTAAAATATTATCAATTTCAATTTAGGTAATTTCTCAGTTAAATATGCCAAGTTAAATATAGGCTATGCAGGACACCTTAAAAACTTAGATCTTCTTCCCACTGACAGAAGCTGGGAAGCAACAGTTTAAGTGGGGTTTTCAACATTTCCTGGGTTTGTAGAACTTGAACTGGTTGTGCTTGTAGTGACAAGTCCCTAGAGGCTTTCTTATTATGGAGTTGGCATAGTAAATTATTTCTGCCTGTATTAATTATTTCTACCTATGATCCAGTTACAAGGATATTATGAAAGAAAACACAAGTAGAAAGCCAGGGTGTAGCCTGTAGGAAATGGTTAAGGAAACCCTAACTCTAAAAGGAGATTGTGCTTTGTCTGGGCCTTTTTGTTAATTTATTTTTTTATTCATGACAGTTTCTGCTTTTCAAGAATGCCTAGGGAAGCACAATCTAGAAGTATGACTGTGAGATTTAGTGGCCAACAGTTGTTCTTTTAAGAGATGTGTGGAGTTGAAGCAGTTGCCTGCCCAGACAAGTAGAGTGCTGGGGATCTGCTTGTATTAGATGCTTTGACTCCCTGCCACTAATACCATTATTTATAGTGTGGCACAAGCAAAGTGACTTATTCCAGCAGGCACCAAATAGGTGGGTAATATTTTTACACTCTGATGTTTCAGTGGCAAGTAACCAAAGAGGACTCGCATTAGTCACGGTCATTTAAAAAAAAATAAAATAATGATCCTTCAACTCTTTCCTCTGTTTCATCACTTATATAAGCAACACATTTTTGTGATTAGAGCTATAGTTTTTTGCCTTCTAAAGATGTCACATAACTTTCAAAGACCCCAGTGTTCAGCTTAACAGCTGCTCTTGCTTTTTTAAACCAGGGCTTCTTCATTCATTCATAAGAAATATAAGGTGAGTGAGTGTGTATAGCATCTAACAAAGAATTTCCCTGACCTCTTACTGGATAGGTGGATGCCACCAGTACTTAGATATACCTTGCTTTATCCTTTTTGAAGAACAGTTTTAAATTGTTTCTCCAAGAAGAGTTGGATGTTTGAAAGCCCCAAAAATACCACATGCAGCACATGGACAGCAGAATGACCAGTTCCTGTTGTGCAAAACATTTGTCCTTGGAGCTGTTCACTCTGCCTTTCTGCTGGCAGCATTTGTGCATTTGCCTTTGACACCTGGATGTGGTGAGAAGGGTAAATGCTGGCCATTAGAGGAATGAGCTGCTAGCAGGTTCAGGCCTTGAGCACTTACCAGAGAGAAATGGGAGGAAATGGCAAACAAGACAAAAAGGTTTTAAAAACACAGTGTGGTATGTCACTGCCCTAACCTGGCTTTAATTTATACCTCGGTTATAGTCAGTAATGATACATGTTGCAGTTTTCATAAGTGGGATAACAAAAAACCTCAACTCAGGACAGTAATATTTAGAAAAACAACCATTCCTCATTGGTTACTGCTTGTATTTTTGCCTTTCTGAATTATCTCCAAGAGGAATACAAGTTTTCAACTAAGATATTTTGGATTTGAGCAGGACAGGCAGTGTGACATGTAGGTGACAACTTTTTTCACATCTTCATTTCACTATACAAGTGTTTTAGCAACCTGGAGTTACAAAAGTGCTTTTGTCCTCTGCCACTGCCTTTGTGAACATGTCTCCTGACATGTTAGACATCATTTAAGCTTTTCAGAGGAAGAATAAGCACCCCAGGAAGTGTATTCCTCACTTCTGAAGTGGCTGTGTAATTTTCAGGCCTATTTTTTCACTAGTTCACAACTCAGGTTCTACATGAGAGTAAAAGTCTGTACTGAGAGATGGGACTAGCTTTCCCTCTTATTCTGAATTGTCCCTGAACATATTTGCCAAATATCTGCTGAGCCATGGCAATGTCACTGCTTCTCAACAATGTACCAAAATTTGCCTTGTCCACTTGTTTTTGGTTGTGTGTTTGTTTTTGTGGGTTGGAGTTTTTGGGGGTGTTTTTTGTTGGTTTGGTGGGGGTTGTTTGTTTGTTTGTTTGGGGTTTTTTGTTTGTTTGTTTTGTGTGTGTGTTGCTGTTTTTAAGATGGGGACTGTCATCATGCAAAGATAAAGATAAAATCCGGCAAAATGACTTTTGCATCCTATGGCTGCAGCTGTATCTAAAGGAAAATGCTCAGCTGGTGTCTTGCTGCAGTTTTTCATTTCCCAGTAGATTTCTAACAACTTACCCCAGTGGAGGGCCTGCCCTTTCCTCCACAACTATCGAGTTACATTGACCAAGCATTCTGCATGCAACAGAAAGGTGCAGCAAATTATGATTAGTAACATCAGCTGAATACCAGCTCTGAAAAAAGGGCTTCAGTTATATTTTTATGGCTTATTTAAAGTGAAAAAGAAATGCAGTTAATCAGGTATTTTAGTACCCCCATTAAGAAGATTAGTCGGCTGGTGTAAAGACTGCTTACACTGTTATGCAAGGGCTGAGTGTACTAATAACTCATGACACAGAGTGCTAAAATTTTGTATTAAGTCAGGAGAAATGATCCAAGAATCTGGAGAAAAGGACTAAAAACCCCCAACAAACAAACAAAACCCCAAATCAACCAAACAATCAAAAACCAACAGACTTACCCAATCTGATTTTGTGCCTGCCTTGGGCTAGATA
This sequence comes from Illadopsis cleaveri, assembly GCA_013399915.1. Taxonomy (NCBI): domain Eukaryota; kingdom Metazoa; phylum Chordata; class Aves; order Passeriformes; family Timaliidae; genus Illadopsis; species Illadopsis cleaveri. The sequence continues at coordinate 117,904 of VXBB01018455.1, forward strand.
GGTCTCTTCCTAAAGCTCATGACATAGGCAAAGTGCAGAGGAGCTTAGGGACGAGGTGCCTCTCTGGCTTTGCACCAGGGAAAAGGGAACCTTTGGGGTGTCAGGGCCTTGGTCACCTCCTTTTTGGCTGTCTCTGCCTTCAGGCAGGCAGGAGACACCCCACTCTCCAGGCACTGTGGAAATGCTGTTGATGAGGGGGTTCAAAGGCTGTTGTTCTGGGGCACTTGAGTGGGGGTTTGTCACCATTGAACAAATCACTTTTTCCTTCTTGGTCCTGGAGTGCCTAACCGAGGCTTCCCTTGATTGCATTGTCTGTGGCTTTCTTGAGGAAGGGAAAATTGTTAGTGAGGAACTCAGCAGACAAAAGCATTAAGCATTCTACAGTACAGGGTTTTTTCACTGTCTGTGTGGGGTGATGAATGTAACATGAAGAGCAATTGCAGATCTTATTCTTCCATTCTCCCTGTTTTTAGTTGAGTTTAACTTCTCCAGATGGAATCCCGTATGTTTCAGCATTTTGCTAAAGCCAAATTGAGACTCCTTGGCCCTAGTTTTTGTGTTGGAAGGGAAGGGCTGTATGTTTACAGGTGTTTGTGACCGTGCATTTTCTCCTCTGTGTTTTCTCTGCCATATATAAACCCTCTGGCTGCTGATTGCATGTTGTTGTTGTTGAGTGGGCTGCTTTTGTGTGCACAACAGGTCTGAGAATGCAGGCCTGAAAACTCATCTCTACAACTCGGCCTCCGAGCAGCAGATAAAATTCTGCGTGACTGTTGTAGTGGGTAGATGTATTTTGTTTCATTTTTGTGATAGCACATTGTAAGATACACAGTTTTTACTGGATTACAACTTCAGAGCCACTTCCAGAGTTCAGTCTGTAAGCCTCTGGGAAGGTTTTGCAATAGTTTTTTTTTTTTTTAGGGGGGGTTTAGGCATTTCAGCTATGACAGGACTGAATTTCATGCTCCTCTAGTATCAGACATTACTACCTAAAATAGTTCACCCCACTGTGGGCCGAGCCAGTTTCCCTTATGCCACAGTGGACAGCAGCTCGCTGGGAGAAGGGCAGTGCAGGGGCACACTCGAGCTGCTCAGCAAAAATCCACTCACACAGCCATCTGCAGATGAAAGTTAGGGATTGCAGATGAAATTTAGGGATTACTCACCAGAAAGATCAGTTGATAACATTTAATAGCACTTCTGGTAGGATTTATGACAGAGAAAGCCCCATGCTTTGGGATAACATTTCCTGATGAGGTATTTCTAGCCAAAGCAGCCTCTGATAAGATTTTGAGTTGTCCTTTCAGATTTTTCCTTAAATACTTCAGAGTCATCATAGAATGGCTTGTATTGGAAAGGATTTTAAAGGTCATTATGTTCCATCATGGGCAGGGACACCTTTCACCAGGTCAGGTTGCTCAGTGCCCCATCCAACGTGGCCTTGAACACTGCCAGTCTTTTGTCACATGAGAGGTGCTTCATCCCTCTGATCACCTTGGTGGCCTCCACCAGACACACTCCAGGAGGTATTGGTTTTATTCATCTTAAAGGGGACTAAAATACCTGAGTATTTTTAATGATTTTTAAAAAAAAAATGATTGTGGAACTGCCACAAAATGGACTCCTTAACCCACTGATAATGACACAGCATTTGCAGTATATTCTGTGGAAGCTGGATAAAGGTAGAGGTTTTGCACCTGGTGAAAATTATCCAGGCTCAGAGAAGTGTGTGGCAAGCAGTTAAAAGAGGACCCAACTGTTTCTGCTGATTTCAGGATGACCACAAGCCCAGTGTTGCACATGAAGCATCATCCCTCTCTGGGCAGATAGGTCCTCCTCTTCAGTGGGTATTTTTCCTCTACAACAGACCCAGCCACAGCTTATCATCAGATGAAGACTGGAGAGGATGGTGAGTGCTGCCCTAAAGCTGATGCATTCCAGCTTTATTTCAGGAGTACAAGCTGGAGATGGGATAGCACCCAGGCTTGTGACTGAGCATAGCCAGGAGAGTGCAGGGAGCTCCTGTGATCCCAGAGGTACCCAAGGAGTGCACATGACATGCAATATGACTATTGAAAGAAAAAGGAAAGTAGATGTAAACCTATACTGTGAAGAAATTATTGTAGAAAGATTGCATCTGACTTAATTATATGTACTTGGATGAAAATGTATAAAAAATTGTAAATCTCAATAGTTGAGAGTCAAGCTGCAAATATGAATGAATATCCTCATTACTGTAGACAGCTACATCTAATAAACTAAAGTTCCAGGTATGAATTTACTACAGATTTTTACTGTACAAATGCATAAAAGGGATTAATTTGTTCTTATGTGGAACTTACCTAGTTTTCAATCTAATAGATTTGAATTTTGCTTCTCTAGTCTCTATCAAAGATCAAGATACCATTTCTGTAGGTGCTAAAGAGGTTGCCAAGAAGAGCATTGTTGCTGGGGCCTTACAATGCCAAGGTGGTGGTTGCAAATAAACAACTCATTCTTTCCTTTCCCCCATCAAAACCCCAGCCAAGACAATGTTCTGTGGATAGGTCACTTATGAGGCATAAATAAATTGCCTGTGCCGGTGCTGCTGCCTTAGCTGCTGTGAAATGGCAGGGAAGAATAACTTACTTAAATCCAAATCTGCCTTTGGAGTTGGCTTCAAGTCCCTGCATGGTGGAGTATCAGGGGTTTCACATTGACTTTCCATATCACACTGTATTGTGGTCTCCTGCTTTTGTTAAATGAACCTGCCTCTTGCCTTTGGGAGTCTTTCATGAGTTTTTAGTTTAGCACAAGGGCTGTGAATGGGTCTCGAAGGAGTTGGGTTTGGAGTATTTAGCTAAACTCAAGTAGAACTGAAATAAGCATTCCAGTGCCAGAGTTGGTCTCTGAAACACAGTGTGCCTGGCACTGAGAAGACTGGCAGTGACACTACTTCTAATTCTTCACACTGCCCTTTTGACATATAACTTTCTCTGCATCAGTCTTTGAGGATGGAACAACAAAGCCTTGTCGTGAAGGTGACTGCACAACCACAGAGAGCAGTGGTTTCAGCATGCTCCTGGCTGGCTCAGCGAAGGGAGAAAACCTTCAAGTAATGTTTGCTGCTGTGGTTGGTGACATTATCAAATTTCTCAGTGCAAATACCTTTGAGAGGAGCAAGCCTTCAGTTTTTCTTCTTAGGATCATTTAATGAGTCATTATTTACTTTTGTCACATAGCAATACAGGACTTGATTTCTGGGAAAAAAACTGTAACTCTGCCAAGGTTGTTGCTGAACAGAAGCAGCATATTTACCATAACAAAGTTTAAGCTCCTCACATGGGAAGTTTCCAGATATAACTTTCATTGTGGGTTCATATTTTCCACTACGTTCCTGAGGGACAGCAGCTCCTTTCAGATAAGGTCTGCTCAGTAATGAGCTTGAAAGCTGTTTCTACTTGGAAAGGAGAAATCCGCTAATAACACAGGAAAAGTACCACAAAAAGTTAGGATGTGAAGCTGGGAGCACTTCAGTTTGGGTTATGACAGCAGGAATTTTAAGATGGAGAGTGTGAAGGGAGCCTGTGCACTGGTGCCCTCCTGCCTCAGGTTGGGACAGAGTGTACTCCCCGAGTGTGGCCTTGGGCTTTAGTTTCACTACAACCCTTTAAGCCAAGTAGTTTCAAAGGTCTGTGTTGCTGTTGTCCTGATGAGGTTTGGAGAGCCCTGGGGGAAGAGACTGACTTTTCTTGCTTTAATCTTCACTGATCTGTTTCCCCCACAGGGTGGGGCTTGTTTTGGCATTTTTTCTTCTTTTATTTTAATGTTAATTGACAAAACACATGGGCTAAGCAAGTTTATAGGGTGTTTTCCAGTTTAACAGGAGTAGGGTAGATCACATTGTGCCAGTCAAGCCCTGGAGTGATGGGAATCAAATGTTCTATAGTCTTAGTCACACCATGAAGAAGAAGACCCTTCAACACTCAAGAGAAAGAGTGATTTCTAATGCTCAGAAGGTGTCCTTGCAAGCCTGCAGTGCCAGAGCTGTAGGTGAAATAGGCAAAGGAAGAAGTGATATGTTTTCTCCAGATTAGCCTGGCCTGTTTACTACAGTGGTTTAGGAAGAAGTAGGGAGCAACTTTTGCCACAGGGATAGTACGTGAGGTTTGCTGCTGTACCCTGCTGGGCCATGCACTCGTCAGGAACTGCACATGCACAGACCTGAGGTTCTGCATGCCTGCAGTGCCAGGTCCCATCTGCTATAAATACAGCAAAAGCTGTTGTGATTTATGCCAGTCAGGGACTTGGTCCAGGGGCCAGGCTAAAACACTGATACAAGGAAGTCTCTCTGACTTTTATTTCCAAATACTCTTAATTTCAGCATTCATGTTAGGGTTGCCTCTTTATCTTCCACCCTCCTTCCTCTCCTGCTGGTCTTGTACATTCTTGTTTGACCTTTACAATTGTATCAAATGGGATCAAAGCAGAGGTTTTAGAGTTTGGTGGGTTTTCTTGATGTTTGTTTGTTCTGGATTTGTTGTTGTTGGTTTTTTGGGTTTTTTTGTCCCTGACTTTTTTTTACCTTTTGAGTGTGTACTCCAGCAGAAATATAAGAAGTTTTGGCTTGACCACTGAAGTGTGAACTGAGGTTAACAGTAGTCTGTTCTTAGGATGTCTTTCTCTTAATCAAAATAGTAATTAATACCTTGCAGCACAAGTCTACGAGAAACTTGCAGCAGCTTTCTTTAAAATAGATCTCACTGAGCAGTCTGCAATCTGGTACGTGTGCCTCCCCAGTTCCTGGACTGCTTGGTTGGAAGCTGGAGGTCACCCATGGCATCAGCTCTATCACATTTTACCATCAGGGCTGTGCAAAATCTTACATTAAAAATACAGAGTAAGAATCACTTCTCACAAAGGGAAACTACTGAAATTTGCAAACAGAAAAGGGAGGAAGCTACTTTGACTCATGCTTAAAAGGATGCTTCTCAGCCAAAGACTTCAGTTCTCAAGTGTCATCATGAAATCTTGACCATTTGCCCAAACCCCATCCTTATTCAGGAAGTTTGTGATTAATAGAATTAAGCTCTAATCATGCAAAGCATAGGAAAGTATGTGAGAATACCCACCTTTTATGGCACGGCATTTGTTGGCACACTCAGCTTGGTTGTAGCAGACAAGATTAAAGGATTAGTAAGTAAGCCAGATACTGAACTGCTGCTGCTGAAGTTGTGTTTTGCCAGTATATTGATTACAGAGGATTTTTAAAGCCTTCAGAACAATGTCCTGTATCTTTATTTCTATGGTAGCTTGTAACTGTGTATCTTTAATGAAGTGGAGAGCTTATTTTGTAAGGTAAGTGTGAGGTCCTTTTTGCCAAATCAATTTCGTCCATTCCTTTGGCTGTCTGTGTAGTTTGGTTTGTTGGTTTTTTGGTGGGTTTGTTTTTGGTTTTTTTTTTTTTT
>VXBB01018455.1:123377-146508 GCA_013399915.1 Illadopsis cleaveri
TTTTTTTTTTCTTTTTTCTTTTTCTTTTTGTTGTCCGGTGAAGTTTTCTGTGAAAGAAGAGCAGATTTTTGACAATGTTGACACAAGCAGGGAAACCCATGCTGAGGTCTGGTCTTACAGTGAGACAAGAGCAAACTTTGGAGCATGCTGGCCATACCTGATACTGTCTGCCAGCCAGCCAATTTCTTTTCTGGAAGATGTTCCAGAACAAAGCCCTAAGGCCTGTTCTCCAAATCCCTGCTTAATCACAGAATAGGCTGAGTTGGAAGGGGCCCATCAGGATTGAGTCCAACCCCTGACCCTGCACAGGACACCCCAAGAATTGCACCATGTGCCTGAGGGAATCATCCAAATGCTTTTTTTTTTCTCCTTGTGTCAGAATAGATTGTAATGGCTTCACCTAACAGAGGATTGCGGCATTTTTTAAAAATTAGCAATAGGAATGTAAGGAATTGAATGTTAGGCTCTTGACTTTCTTATTTTGTGTGTAAAGTTACACTTGATAGGATGCTTTTCTACAAGTCTCTCAGTTTGAGCTGGTTTTGTTTCACAGCACCAAGGTGGCAGGAAATGCTGGTGATGGATTGAGGTAAGAGGAAGGTAGGTTGGAGCAGGACCCAGGCAAAACAGAAATCCAGGGAAACTGCTCCATCAAGTGTTGAAAGGTAAAACTGGCACTCCAGGACGCTAAAAATACAGGTCTGCCTTGGGCCAGAAGCAAGGTGATCTGCTCATGTCCAGTACAGATCAAACGTGCAAAATCCCCACTGATCTTCATAGAGCCAGATTCCACTCTGAGCTGAACAACATATTATGGGATGGCCTTCATTTTTATCTGATGTTTACTCCCTTAAAAATATCCACTGCAGTGGTCAGTTAAAGGCTGATCTTTTTTTTTTCCCCCGACAGTTCTAATAAAAGCAAATGTTTCACGTATATGCACATGAAATGCATGCTTCAAAAGTAAAAGTTTACTTGTTTCCCTTTGAAATGGAACAATAGTTGTTGAAAGATTTGTTTTGTCTTGAATTTTAGGAATGTATTTAATTATTCTGTTAAATGTTGACAGATATAAAGGCTGGTCTGTATGTAAAAATATCACTGGAATAACTTTTAGACTTAGGTATTCAGGCTTTCTTGCTTTCACAGTGGAAATTTGAACCCTTCTGACCTGAACATATATTTTACTTATTCATTAAGGATATCTGCACTGCACACTGCTTAGAGAAACTTTACCATCTACATGGTAAGTTTACCATCTACAAGTAGATCTTGATTGTTACACTATTTTTTCCCAAAATGAGTCTGCTCTTACACAGCCATTTGAAACAAGTGAGGTAAATTTTACTTAAGGTTTTTGACTTCCAGGGCTTTCTGTGGAGAAACTACACTGAAATTTTATTGAAACTTCATAAGAGAATAAAAAATTTATTAAAATCTTAGTTGGAAAATCCAACTAGGAAATGAACGGGATTAATGTAGTATAACCTGATTTTCAAGCAAATGCAGTGCTATGAAGAATTGAATTTTTTGTAAAAAAAGGTCAGAGCTTTCAAATGTCAGTTCTTCAAAATGTCATTGCTGTTTAGTTTTAAGAGCTTTCTGATGGAGTTGTTTTTTGTTTGGGTTTGGTGTTTTGTGGAGTTTTTTGGGTTGGTTTGTTTTTGTTGGTTTGTTTTGGGTTTGGGTTTTTTTTTTTGAGTGACAGAAAATTCTTTCTTCTACTATTTTTGCTTAAAGCCATTGAGCGTTCACCTATTTCTGCCTCTTCCCCAGGGGCTGTCCCGGGATTTGTTTTATCCCATCCTGACTGGTACCTTCAGGAACCCCAAAACATTGTGGAGTCCTGGCGTCATTTAGATTGGAAAAGCCCTTAAAGATCATAGAATCCAACCATAATCGTTGTGATGTATTGCCTCCATCCCCAAATGCTGAATGAGGCTGGGGGACTGTACAAAAGCTAAAAATTTCCTTGAAAGCCTCAGAAACAGGTGTGCCTAATACTCACAAGCATGTACAACTCAGGGTATGCTCCTCTCCTCACTCCTGCACCCTGTTAGCAAATAACTATCCATAATATATTCTATAAATAATGAAATTTTTATTAAAATATTGTCAAATCCAGTCTTTTTTTGTAAAAAAAAGTACATGTTTACCAGCACCTAAAGGCCTCCCTGAATTTTGAGTTGGTGTTATTTATGTCTCTATAAACTAAATGATTAGTTTATAGAGAAATAAATAACGACCAACCCTAACTTGTTTCACAAAAGGCGTGGAGGGGGAGTTACCAGCTTAGTACCTATTGCCCTCAGTGGGGTGCAGAAAATGTACATTGGATGGCTTCAGGTGCCTCCCTGAATTATTTGTGTTTGAATTTGTCAGCATGGCTGGAAACCAGCCTGAAGGGGAGAGTGGTAATTGCTGGGGGACATGTCAGCAGAGAGTAAAGAAAAGGATGGTGAGTCAGTGCAGAGTGATACTGTTTTTCATCTAAAATCCCAAAAACCCCCTCCACTACTATGCAGAGTAACAGGTGTAACCACAAGCTTTCCTAGCTCCCTCCCCCAGCCTAAGCTAATTTAGGTTTCTAAGCCTATGGAATGAGTACAACATGATGGAGCCAAAATTTATGAAAAAATATCCATGTTAATATAGGCTGTAAAATAAATGCTAACAAAAGCTGAAGTCAAACAGCTTTTATTCACATGAAAAAATAAACCTGTTAGCTCTGATAATCAATTAAAATATTATAGAATCAAGCAATCACAGATGTAGAAGCTTATCCTCCTTAAAGTCATTATAAATCACATCCTTTCCTAAATCTCTCTATTCCCTTTTATTGCTTACATTATAATCCCTGTCCGGGTATCATTTTCATTGCTAAACACACTGTTTGCCAGTCAGTTTATTAAGGTTTGTCTTGATAGTGCCAAAACAAATGCTCCTTTTCAAAGATAAAAGGAAGGCTAATATTAAAACAATAATTTCACCTCTTTGCTGGCAGAGCCTACTTATTGAAGAAATTGGCACATGAAATCTCTGAGGTGACAGGGAATTAGTGTGTCAATAGGAGCCTGCTTTGAAGTTGACCCACACTGTTCTTGGTGGTGTTGAGTATACTCTGTCTCTTGCAATAGGATGTGGGGAAAGAGAACTGTTTGGGGTGGGAAGCAGCTAACAATGAAAGTGTTCTTCACTAGTTTTAATTGATTAAAAACTTTAGTGAAAAAAAGGAGGCAACACATTGGAGACACAAAAAATAAAAGCAGAAAAATTATAGACTTGAGCCTGTAGCGACAGGACAAAAGGTAACAACTTCAACTGAAAGAGAGCAGGTTTAGATTAGATATTAGAAAGAAATTCCTTACTGTGAGAGTGGTGAGGTAGAGGCTGCCCAGAGAAGCTGTGGATGCTCTATCCCTGGAAGTGCTCAGGGTCAGATTGGATGACACTCTGAGCAACCTGATCTAGTGGAAGGTGTCTCTTCCCACAACAGGGCTTTGGAGCTACATGATCTTAAAGGTCCCTTCCAAACCAGGCCATGACTGATAAGAACAGCAAAGAGGCATCAAAGGGCCTGGGGCAGTTAAAGGAAGTGTGTAACTCTTGGGTTTATACAGGAGGGGTTTGGTGGCATCAGGCTTACTGCAGTGTCTAAAATATGCTCTAAAATACTGCTATGGAAGCAAACACTTGTATTCACCCCAAAACTGCTATCAGTTCAATTGAAACCTGGGGACAGCAGAGCCTAACAGCTTAACAAACCTCCTGATCTGTACGCAAAAACTACTATGAGCAACAAGCAGAGCTCCTAAAAGCATGGCTTAAACCCAAGCCTGAGAACAGATGAGATATAAATGAAATGTGTTCTGTTTTTCTGTAGTTTAGGTGGTCGCAGGCAAACCCAGAGCCAAGGAAAGCTGACAAGCCACAGTGGGGCTCAGAGGTCTGAGCACTGGAAGACAGAAGCTACTGGTAAGTGGGAAGGCTTTTAAACCCTGAGCACTCAATACCATTTCAGCTTGAAATGCTCAAATTTCACGAGAGCTTGATGAAACAAAATCTACCTAACCCATCATCCAAATATGTACTTTATGTATACAATATATGGATGTATATGAAGGAACTTGAGGAAATGGCATGAAGTGGTCAGGGAATGTTCAGGGTGGATATCAGGAAAAGGTCCTTCCCCCAGAGGGTGGTTGGGCACTGGAACAGCTCCCCAGGGCAGTGGTCACAGCACCAGCCTGACAGAGTTCAAGAAGCGTTTGGACAATGTTCTGGGACACACCAGTGGGATTCTCAGGGTGTCCTGAGCAGGGCCAAGAGTTGGACTCGATGATTCTGGTGGGTCCCTTCTTACTCACCAGAATCCATGTTTCTATAAATCTGATTGCAACAAGAACAAGACAAGCAAAGTTCCCTTTTTGCATGGATAAGACTATTTAAAATAAGAAACAGAAATGGCTCCATGGCAAACAGCTGATAGATCACTGTGGCTGGACATGGATGGGCATCAGAAAAAGTGGCAGTCTCATTTCTAGTTGACCAAAACATTAGGAATAACAGTGCTGGAGATAAGGAAATAGATCAAGATGAGGTAGCATGGGGGAAACATTTAGAGGAAATGGAAAATATCTCTCAGATAAGAGCAGTCAAGTGTCTTCCTATGGAGTTGCATTTTGCTTCACATTAAATGGGAAACTGTGTGTTCTTTGATGTTCCCAACTTCCTTTAAAGTTGAAGCCAGAGAAATGATTTATGGTTCAAGGGTTTGCCCCTGCAATTGTAAAGGTGACCTCAGTGATGTTTTGTCAATAGATACAAACTGGTATTACATTTCTATTACAGACTGGTAATCTGGACATGGAGAGGTGGATCTCCATAGCTCCAAAGAGGTTTACAGTAGATCAGAGAAAGGAAAGTGTTAAAAGTGGAGTGAAAAGGTTGGGCTTAGTGTTTGTATTAATGTAACTGTACTGATTTTGGTGTCATTCTTTCAATTTTTTCTCTTAAGGATGTCTGTTGGGGTTTATTGCTGGGGAATTACCAACTTAGCTGAGGGGAAAAACATCTTTAATTTAGAAATATCTTTTTTTTTCTTGTGATGGAAAATGAAATGTCAGAGTTATCATCAGATTTGAAAACCTGGGTTTGCAGTATGGAACTTGGAGAAGAATGCATGATCCTGACAATCAGCAGGAATTTCTTCAGGAGTTGTCTGGCACTGGAATGGACTCTCCAGGCAGGTGGTGGAATCACCATCCCTGGAGGTGTTCAGTGCCACTGGATGTGGCATTTAGTGCCATGGTCTAGCTGACAAGGTGGTGATGAGTCAAAGGTTGGACTTGATCTCAGGGGTCTTTTCCAACCTAAATGGTTCTGTGATTCTGTGATACCTGGGACACTCATCCCAGTATCCCTAGGCTTTCTTCTGCTTTGTAAAAGTCACACAGAAGTGATGGGACATTCTAAACTCAGTGTAGAGGTAGAGGGCTGAGATTTCATGTCTTTTTGGGTCTTCATCACATTGGTTACATAAAAAATTCTATTTTTTTAAAGAAATATGACTGGCTGAAAGAATGTTTTTCAGATTGCTCATCAGATAATTGGTGTGGAGTTATATTTTGTGACTGCCAGTGATTACTGAGGCAAGACCAGGGTTTCCCTGAGATACTGGATGGCTGTTTCTGGCACTCCTCTTAATGAAACCCTGTTTTTATTAAATTCCTGGTCTCTGAATGTAACAAATTCCTATATCAAAGTTGATGGGACTCCAACATCTCCTAACTACAGCCCTGCCTCAAGATAGTAAGCTAGCTATAAATTCTCAGCTTCCTCAGGACTAGGATGAGTTGGCTGTGAAGTTTCATTTGAAAAGATATTTTAAGTTACTTCATTTTTAGTCACAATTTTTCCTGCCTACATGAAGACTCAAGCATCTTTGCATTTAACAGAGCCACTGGACATTCAGTGATACTGAAAGCTGCTCCCAAGCTGCTTTAAGTGAGTAATTTCAAACTCATAATGCAATAAATCTTTCCTAGAACATATATAGACCACTATAAAAGGGCCAGTGAGCTACCAATTCTTTTCTTGTAAATACTAACAATGAAGTTATTTTGTTGAATTTCTGGAGAAAATAGAAATTCAATTTTTAACATTCTCTTGACCTGAGAAGTGTTAAATTTTCTGCTTTTAAGTGCATCACTCTGTAGAGGAAAGGATATCTGAGCTGATAACTCAGTTTGAGGTGTTCATGGCCGAGAAGATTTGGTCTAGTGATGAGCACCACGTGCTCAACACTGAAAATGCTGCTCTGACCTTTTCCTGGCATACACACTCTGGACAGAAAGATATTTTGACATTTTTAATGTGATATGAAAGGATATGGATATCCTCTTGTGAAATACAATGAACTTACATGTTTTATGTCACTCTGCTTTGAGACAGCTGGAGCTGAAAATGGGCTGTAACTATAAACACCATTAGTCCTCTTGGTTTTTTTCATGTGTGAAGCAGAGCCACCCCTGCTCCTGTGCTTTTAGACCCATAAGGATGACAATTTACCTGCCTCACCTGCACTCTACAGGAGCATTAAAAGGTATGCTCAAGTAAACTGAGACACTGGTGGCTGGGCTTTTGTTGTGCTGATATTTCTTGGCTGTGCAAAGAAAATGAGTGTTAGTTACTGCTCATGCCCTAAGATTTTTATGAAAAGGTTATAAGAGATCTTTCAGGTTGTGGGAAGAATAATGGCCAGTGTGGTGAGGGGTCCAAGGTGGACATGTGCAGTGTGGTGGAGCACTTTCCTGGCCTTCCATCACTACAGCAGTGAAGGCTGTTGCCTTAACCTGGCCACCCTCTGCAAAACCAGCACTGGGGAGCACCAGCATGGCCAGCAGGAGAGTGCTGCTGCCCTTCCTGCAGGTTTTTGGGAGCTGCTGGGAGAACCAATGGCTGGTGGAGAGTGTTTAACACAAGTGCACTGTATCCAGATGAACCTCCCAGCACGACAGCTACTTAAAGCACTCCCCAAACTCCCCCAAAAGAAGGGAAGGGATCACCCAAAGGCAGCCTCTAAAAGCCTTTTGCAGTCATTAGTGATGTCCCTTGTGCTGCAAGCTGCCTGCAGTGAGCATGTCCACATCTGCAATGTGCTCACATTTCAAAGGCGGTGCTCCTAACCAGCTGCATCTCAAGAAATCGAGCAATTTTTTTAAATTTTTTTGTTCTTTCTTTCTTTTTTTTTCCTGAAGATACCATGCCAAGTCTTTTGAAATGAAAGCTGGGGCAGGCCTAGTGGAGATTAATGTAGGAAAAATGCTGCTGGCTTGATAAGCCACAGATGTCTGTGAGATTTGTGGACGTTGCTGACAGCTCGTGATGGTTTGCAGCCTGCGAGGTCCCCTGGCTCCGGGACCAGTGTGCTGGATCCATGGCTGGAGGTGCAGGGCAGGGTTTGGCCCAGAATGGTGCTTGAGTGAAGGGTTTGAGAAGACCTGGAAGAAAAACTGGTCTAGATCCACTGTACCATTGCAGAGTTGTCTTAAGCGCTGCAGCTATTTATGCAAAAGAATGGCCTTTTATTTTTTAATAATGTCAGTATTGGCAACTGTTTTTAGAATACTGTTATGAGGACACATAAGTTGGTGAAACTCTGTGAAAGCATAATATGGTGATGGAAACCCAGGTTATTGCACCAACTTGGAAAACTGAAAAGGTGACTTATGTTGGTGGAATCATTCCTAGTGGGTGGACAGGAGCTGGACTTCTGTTAGCTCTGCATACTTAATTAAAACTGCAACCTTTTTCAGGCAAGACTTTCGTTGTGTCCTGTTAGGTGGTACCAGTAACATGAAGGAATTGACAGAAAATGGTTTCTTGCTCTTTTTAAACTCAAGTTGTCCTGTCATCAAACACCGTCACAGAAGCAGTACAGAGTGTGACAGGTCCCTCTGTTAGGAAATGGGCTGGTCTGGGTGCTTTGTTTTAAGACAGTTACAGATGATTCCATATATAAAAATACAGCAAATTTAATAATTTCTTGACATTGAGCACACATATAGACTGCATCATTTATGAGATGCTGCCAGTTAGACTATTTGTGGATCAAGCTCTGGTGTTTTCATGTTTCATCAAGGCCAAATACTTCACTGACTTGTGGGCACACATGGAGTTATCCCTCATGTGCTGTCAGTGACTCCTCATGCAGAAATCCCCTGGGAGTCTCCTCCTCTGCTCAGATTAAGGTTCTTCCGAAGCTGCATTCTTGCATGCCCTGATATTGTATGCTTAGGTTTATTTTAGACAGCAAATTGAATTAAATCAATTGTTAGTTTTAATTTTGAAGTGATGCTTTTTCATCAGCTTAAAATACCTTTATGGGCCTTGATGTTTATATGCAACTTGTTGATACCAATACTTTCCACGTCTGGATAAAAGGGATTGGTACAATCCTTGTGCAAAAAGTTTTGGGAAAATGCATAAAATTGGTTTGCCAAAATGTTTAAAAAAAAGATAAAGATAATTAACAAAAGATAATTTGAACCAAAATAGCCTTTGAGGGTTTTTTTTTGTGTGCGGTTTTTTGTTGGGTTTTTTTGTTGTTTGGGGAGGGCAGGTTTTGTTTTTTGGTTTGATTTTTTTGTGAGGTTTTTTGCTTTTGGTTTGTTTGTTTTAGGGGGCTTTTTTCCTCAGAACAACAAGAAGGTCTTTCTGTAAAGTTTTGATATATGCTAGGCAAGGAAGTAAATCTCTAAATAGCGATTTAAACAAATTTATCTATAATAGAAACCTATGCATGTCCTTGTAAACAAATTAGCAAAGAACCAGGCCTCTCTTTGTCATCTTTGTAATACTGTCTTTTTTTCCTGCTGACAGCCTCTGTTCCTCACCCAGGCTGGTACCTTTTGCCCTGTGTCTGATCAACACCTCTTGGCAGAATTCAGAGACAGCTGGTATTTAGTGTACATATATTTATTGGAAAAACTTGTACATTGGTATCTCACGTAAGCTGATTGAGGCAGCTAAGAAATAATTTTGATAAATGATAGGAAAACTTATTCTACATACCCTCAAAAATAGGAATAGTTTTAGGGAAATTTGCGAGGAAAATCAGAACCATTTGGGTTGGAAGGGACCTTAAAAATCATCTCATTCCAACCCCCTTGGTCAGGAACACCTTCCACTAAACCAGGCTGCTCAAAACCCTGTCCAGGCTGGCCTTGAATGCTTCCAGGGATGGAGCATCCACAACTTCCCTGGGCAGCATCTTCCAGTACCTCACCACCCTCACAGTAAAGAGCTTCTTCCTAAAACCCACCCTAAATCTGCCCTCTTTCAGTTTAAAACCATTCCCCTTTGTCTTGTCACTATTTCCCCATGTAAAAGCTGCTCTTGCTTTCTTCCATAACCTCCCTTTTAGTACTGGAAGGCCACAATGAGGTCTCCCTGGAGCAGTCTCTTCTCCAGGCTGAACAACTCTCAGCCCAGTTTCATACTGGCAGTGCTCCAGCCCTCTGATCACTTTGGTGGCTCTGCTCTAGACCTATCTAACAGATCCACCTCTCTCTCCAGGTGGGGTTGCATGAGGGCAGAGTAGGGGGGCAGAATCCCTTGGGAGATTGGGAAGCCTGACTGCCAGTGAAGACTGAGGCAAAGGACTCATTGAGTACCTCAGCCTTCTCCCTATCTGTTGTCACCAGTTCTCTCTTCTCATACCCTGCGTGGCTTTTCCTTTCTGACCTATATACTTACAGAATCCGTTCTTGTTATTCTTCACATCCTTTGGCTAGTCCTGTTCCATCTCTGCCTTAGCTTTTCTGATCTTGTACCTACACCTCCAACCTATGGCTTCAGTTACCCAAAATATTTGAGTATTTGAGGAAGAAAATTGAAAATTCTTTCATTTCAGTTGCTCTCTGAAATAAAAAATTTCAAACATTTTCTTTGGAGTAGGTGAACAGGATGGAGACTGGCTATGTTTTATATTGTATATTATATATAAAATGAGCTTGAGCCTCTAGATCTTTACAATATTCTGTGCTCACAGTTTGGAGTGGGATGGTAGAGGGGATAGTGCTATCATCATGCTCATCTGGTATTTTTACTTATGAACACAAAAAAGCTTGATACAGCAATAATAAATATCTGCTGTCACCTACTGCCACCATGATATTAAGAAAGGGAACTGTGATATCTGCCTTTGCAAAGGGTGAACAGTCACAATGCTCAAGTGAGCCCCAGAGAATTATCTCGTCAGCTCTTCTGTTTGTGGCTGATGTGCAAAGACATCTCCGCTCTTGTTCACTTTGTGGCACTTGTGGGGCTCTTGGTAAAGCTCACACACCAAGTTACCATTTAAACTCCTGTATCCTTGGGTGACATTTAGAACAGTATTCAGAACATTATTTTTTTTTTGCCCGGGGACTAAATGATTATCAGCTGGAGATTGCTGTGTGCCTCTGCAGGGAAATCCACCACCATAATTATGTAAATCCACCACCTCTTTATCAGTGTGTGCCTCTGCAGGGAAACCCACCACCATAATAATGTAAATTCAGCTCTAGGAATTCTGCAAGGTGCAGCAGGGTAAAAATGTCCCCTCCCATCTCCAGGCATGGTTTCTTTTAGGTAGCTCATCTGTTGTGCCAAGCCAACCTGCAGTGGGGATGATTTCAGCATTGTTCCAAGACTTTATTGTGTGAGTCTGTAGGATAAAAACATAGGCACACTTTAATGAGGATCTAAAAACCAAGATTTCCCACAGACTGCTGTGCTGTAGCTGAACTATGACTTCTAAGTAGTTCTTAGTGCCTTGAATCTTATTTTCATGCTCTGAATGGTTATGTTATTTAAATCCATATTTGGGGTCGAAAGGGTCTATAATCTGAAAATGTCTTAACACAGCAGCTATCTGAATAAAATTGCTTGTGAAAAGTCCTTTGTGGAAATAAGAATATGAAATTCACCATATAAAACTGGCAATGCTACATAAAAGCCCTGCAGGACTGGGTGGGGGATGTGGATATTTGGGGTTTGTTTTAGTTTTTTTAAGAATAAGGGAAAAGTATAATTTATGCCTGGATAATTAGTGGTGTTTTACCACTGAAATGTACACCACTTAGAGGAACAGTCACTGGCGCCTTTCACACCTGCACAGGGTATGAAATTCCAAACAATTAAAACAATTAATGTTTCCTCCTGAAAAAAAGTCTATTGTGCTTTACCAAAAAGTGTATTGTGGGACTTGTAAAAAATGTGATAAAACAGAACGTGTGATAAATGGAAAATGTGCTGTCAAAGACCTTGACACATTTTTTCATTCCCAAAAGTAGATATGGATAACTCTGTGAACTAGTGTCCCTTGCCAAGATGAATTTATTGCAGCATTCCTTGTGAAAGGCTTTTGCTTTCCAAGAATTGTGACAGGGAGCTCTTTGGGGCTTTGTGTTCTGCTAGAAACAAAAGTGTGCTGCCATTTGGTCTTTTGGTCAAGAACAGAAAACAAGTAGTAGGGGTTAAAAGTCATCTTAAAAGTGAACAACTTGTCTGTATTTCTACTTTTCTTCTATCTGAAAGGAACTCTAAAAGACAGGATACCAGGCAAGTGTTTATTAATTTATTTTATGAAATATTAGTTCATTGTGTCCTGGCCTTGCTGTGTACGTGTTGACTCTCTATTTTTTCAAAGGGCAGGAAGACTGCAGTGGATCAATCACTTCAGTTTTACACTTTGTGCATTCTGTGAATGTCATCAGACTTTAAGTCATCACATGGAAGAAATTTTAGATGTACCCTGAGAATGCAAATACCTAAAAAGAAGACTCTTTTTAGCTGACAGCTCCTAAATGCCATTAATGAGTGTTTGTGGCAGTATATTAAAATTATTTCTTTAGAAGAGAAATTTGACAGAAGTCGTTTAACAGAAAGAGGAGGGAAAAAAATATTTGACTTCCATTAGTTATTGTTTCATGGCCATCTTTGTAGAGAAATGGTGAAAAAGCATTTAAGAAAATGAAAGCTGAAATCCTCTGCATCCCTGGTGCATAGCAGGAAAAGCCCCTCCATGGGTGCTTGGTGCCATCCCTCTCCCAGTTCCCTATTTTTGGAAAGCTCTGTAGAAGGTCAGTAGGAAACATAACTCCTGGCTCCTAAGGCAAAAGCAGCCTGGATTATCATCCATGTGAAACCAAAGACGGGGTGCTAGCAGAGAGCAAATAGTTACTCCTGTAAGTATTTCCTAGATGAATGCAAGCATCTTAAATTTCAGTTGTTCTAAATTAGCTGCTGAATTAAAAAAAAATATTTAGCTCTATTTTGTTTCCCCTTGGTCAATCATTCATTATTTCCATCTAATGCTTGAAACCTAATCACCATTGCTGAGAAAATATTTCAGGAAACTATCTCGACAAAACATTTTACTGTAAATATTAAGAGAGAAACATTTTGTCAGTTTGACAAGAATGAATTGTATATCATACATTCATAATCATACACTTAGTTGACTTTTCATGTGCAATCACTGCATTTTTATTAGGAAACCATGAACACTAATATTAATAATTTGTGTTTTATTAGAAATGGCAATTGAAGGAAGAAATTGTTGGAAGCTCCAGCTCTCCAACAAGCATGTTTTCATGAGCACAGCAGCACTAGGGAAGGGTTTTGGTTGTCATGGCTGAGACTGTGGTGACCAGCACATCCCTCCTTAGGAGCTGTGGCTTTGTCCCTCTTGTGCCAACCAGTGGCTGTGACTTTCTTGAGGAAATCTCAGTACACACTTTCTCCAAAAAGAGCTGGATTTGTCTTGTCTCTTGAAAAAACCTTTTAAATAAAAGGTTTTTAAACGAAAATAATTAAATCTTAAAGTATATTTAGAAGCTGCATTTGAAACTGCAGTCCCTCGGAAGGGGAGAAAGCACCAATTTCACCATTCGATGAATGCCATAAGCTGATTTATGGCTTCTTTTGACACTCAGTCGTGGCAGAGGCGAAAGAGCAGCTGGTAATGGAACCAGTAAAAGTTAAAGAGGAGGAAATGCTATATTACAGAAGCAGAGGGATATTATTAGCTCCTGCACTCTGCTAGAGGTGGTGTTTGGGATGAGAGAAGCTCTTTAGGAGGCCAGACAAATTTCTCCAAGGCTTTCAGAACTGGTGTTTCACAGTGGGAGCTGGTCTGGACCAGACTGTACCACACAGAAATGAGGGGCCAAAGATGCAGAGAGGTGCTGGACAATCATATAACTGAGTCCAACACTAGCAGTGTATTCTTGCTAAGAGGGATTTTTTTACTGTAATTGAGTGTGCTGGATAAGAGATAAAAAAATCATGAGGTGAGGCAGCTTGGGGAATTAAAACTTGAACTTTTTCTGAGTGTTGCATTATCAAATTGGGAAGGACCAAGGTGAGCCTTCACTTTGCAGATGACAAAGGGCAGACACTGACAATAGCACCTGGATTGCCATGTCAGTAACACATGGAAAATCATGATTCCTGTCCTTTATAGCTCTCTGTATGGGAAATGTGGACCAACCCCTCTCTTAATCTTACCAAGTTCACCCTTACAGCCTTGAGTCTTGCTCAGACATCTCTCCATGAGAAACTGTTCCAGACACTGATTGCTGACAGTGCAACCTCCTTCTCCTATTTTGCTGTCCATGTCCAAAGATAAACCATCAACCCCCTGAGTGGGCTGGCAAAGCGTGTGATACTATAATACGTACAAATTTAAATGTTCATAAGGAGTGAAAAGGCAAGAAAAATTAACATTAGTAATGTTTAGCTTTAAAAAACTCAAACAAAATGAAAACCTCACAACATCCCATCCCAACTTTCTTAAAACAGAAAGAATCTCTTCATGTAGGAAACTACAGAAGAAGCATTAGAAGGGCAAAGAAGGAAGAATTTGAACACTGAAAAAAGTACATGTGATAGCAAATGAGGCCAGTTCTGCATCAATATGGGGTTTTTGTGACTCTTCCCTTCACATATTCCAGATGAAATTCCCCTTTCCTAAATACTGAGTTGAAGCATACTGACTTAAGGATACTGTTGACACTTGTGTAGTGGCTTTTTCTTTTTTATCAGCTAGAAGTATCTGTGAACTGGAAAGCTTATCATTAATAATTAATGTAGTTTCTTCTGCCTTTCATCTCTCTGTCTGCCAACCTGAATATATTAAATTTCTTGAGCTTTGCTTCCATCTTCGTTTTGATAATCTCATATCCTCATAGCCATTATTTATATTGCCTTGATCCATCTTGCAAAATGAGGTCAAGTTCTCATTTAAAGCTACATCTAGATCATCCTTGAGCTATATCCTATCTCTATCGTGTAACACTTCTTTTTCTTTGCTTCCTTGCTCTTCTCCTCTTGTTTGTACACAACTGTCTTGTTGTTGTTTGTTCTGAATTACAACTCTTCTATTTGTAAAACAGCACTTGTTCAAGTTATGTTTAAATTATATTCAAAAATAGAATTCTTTTAGTAGACAGTGGGGTATTTTTCATATATCCTAAACTCTCTTCTAAATCCATTTTGCACTTTTTAAAATCAAATGTGTATTTTTGTCATCTTAAAAAATGAGCTATGTTTTATTTATTTATTAAAAAAAGAAGGAAAAAAAAACCCAACAAAGAGGAAAAGCAACAGCTTCCAAACTGCAGATTGAAAATTAGCTTGTCCTTAGCAAGTGAGATGGTTTTGGCAGCAATCACACTAAACAGGGATTTTCCAATCTTGGCTGCTAACATGAGATTCCTTGTTTAGGATCACATTGCTTGTAGATTACAGAATTGGCCACAGAATAGACACACTACTCGAATGACAGATTTGTCCAACCTGTGCTGTGTTACAGGAAACGGAGCCATGTTTTGTAAACCAGAGCTAATATTTTCCATCTGTAACCAAGTACAAGGCTGGTGAAGGACATAAAGAATATTCTGAAATGGAGAGCAACTGGAAGAAGAAATACCAAGTCTCCTAAAAAATGCATTTTTGGGGTTTTTTTATGATCTTGCAGCCTGAAATTGCAACATGTGAACACCTATCCTGAGGGCAGGGCTCCAAGTTACAGACCAGAAGCTGAGCTGCAGGGAGTGACTGGACCAGCTCATCTGTGCTCCCAGGCTTTGCCTCATGGGCCCCTAATGCCCTTGGTCCCTGTGTGATGTGTTGCAGTGTCCCTAAGTGGATTAGTGGCAGATGACCTTACGTCTTTGACTAGATGCTGGTTTGTGGCCCATTTAGTGCTCCTTGTTCCTTTTGAATAAAAAGGTAATGGTGCCAATTTGAGATACTTTTATGATTTGTCCTTGGTAGAGGACAGCTTTCTTGGCAGATGCTGTTGCATTTTCAAAATTGATTTAAAAAGAAGGGGAGGCTCTGTGTTGGGAACAAGGAGCTCTGTCAAAAGCTCTGCTGAACTCATCATGTGTGGACCAAGTGTGTGTGGACAGGAATTCCCATTTTTGAGACAAATTTTAGAAGATGGGGCAGAGGTGCCAGTGTGAGAGCTGTGTAAGATTGAAAGAAAAAAATCCTATGATGGCTCTCAATGGCTGATGATGGAGATGCTCACCAGGCTGGGACTTCCAGGATGCTGAGGTGGTGTACTCAGCAAACTGGGTTTGTGCAGAACAGACAGCCACAAAAGCTTCATGGTTGTGGAAGAGGATTTCTGAAAGGGCAGAATTTGGCTCAAAGTGTTTCTCTGAGGTTGTGGTGCCTGCAGCAGTCATTGGGCTGTGTTTTAACCACAGGGTGAAAAATGCTGCCTGTGTAAAGAAAATACTCCTCTGCCCACTTGTATTCAATAGCAATGACTGCGCAGAGCCCATGACTGGCTAATTCCAGTGTGGGTTGATTTGGGGTTTTTAGCATAAAGAGTGTCAGTCCTGTAAACCACACACACTTCCACCCTCATTTCCATCTGCTCAGAGCAGCACATGGCTCATCTAGGACTGTGGTGGAAATGTAGAAGTATTTTAAAATACTCCTAGAAAGTAGGTTTTACATATAAAGAGCAGCAAATCACTGGTGGGAAACACAACTCAGTTATGTGTTTCAACACAAATAAAGTGGCAGAGGTGACTGTCTTTTACCAGACAATGGACCTGACTGTAAGTTTTTTATAATTATGGTACATGGAAAGACAACTCCTTTAACTTCTAAATGTTTATAAAACACAAATATACTTTACTTGAAAACTTAGTATCAAATAGAATGGTTTTCTTCTGCTGAGTAACAAACATTCTTAGGAGAAAACAGATTGTAGTGATGTTACAGCCCCAACTTACGATAGGTTATATAAAGGAAATATTGATACCCTCTCAAATGGAAACAGTATTTGGGTCTGTTACTCCAAAGAATCTCTTATCATACCTTAGGTAGTAAATGTTTATTAAAATAGTGATGAAAAACATTGGAGAGTGCAATTAGAAGGTAGTTCATCAGGGGGAATGGGTGCCCTCTTAAGATGACTGCTGTTCCAAAATGCTGGTCTTATTGTAAATTAAGACTTTGAGCAATGCTCTGGGGCATATTTTCATGTTTGTAACTATAATTTGAGTGTTGGAATACTAACAATTCAAATTAGCTTTAAAGAGAAACTTTGAGGTGTCTAGTTATACATGTGAACACTGATATTGTTTTAATATAATTCTTTTATGAAGAAGTAATCATTGATGCTTTTGTTAAGGTTAAGTCTAGAGTTCAAGTTTTGCTCAAGTCTGATTTGAGAAACAGAGAAGCCTCATTATTAACAGCTCACATTAATTATAGGGAGATTGGACAGTAGAGCTGAGCATCATTTCCCATAATTTCAGCCAAGAGGAATTGAAAGAGCAGCATTTTGGTGGCTGCTGTATGGGGATGGTACTGAGTTTGGAATTGAAGCATTGTTCCACTCAGATAACAGACTTACAGTAAAACACATCCTCCCAAAGCAAGAGCTAGTGCTGGAATTGCTAAATGCTGCCTTATTCTTTAAAGAAAGGTCATGGACAATTGACTATCTCTATTTACTGGTAAGGGCCCAGGGTGGTGTTTTTTTCAGGCTGTTCCCAATGAAGGCTGGTCCTAAGTCTGCTACCTTATGCCAGTCTTGGTCAATCACTTTCAGGGCAGACCCTTCTTGTCCCATTCACAGGCTGCTCCCCTTGTCTGCTGTTGATTTTAGGATTAGTACAAACCTGGGAAATAGAAGTGTTTCAGAAAAATAGAGGTAGCTGAGCCAGTGTAACTGGTGGACCTTTAAACATCTGCAGCTACAGGATAAAGACCAGCTTTACAGACACATTTCTGCTCATCATTTGCCAGAAAGACCCATGCTGATTGTGACTAGGGTCTGCTGATTGTGGCTTTTTTATGAGTTGAACTGGAACTAGCTTTAAGGCTGCCAGCCAAAGGGTTCAAACATCCATTCATTGTGGACACATACCCCTGCATGTGTAGGATGAGAGCTGACACCTGCAGGAACCGGCTCCTCTTTGGAACAGGGTTAAATTTCAGTTTTCTTGAACTGAACAGTTCTGTAAGGTTTAAAGCAGTGGTTAGTGCTGAGATGGAGGCTCCAGCTCAGGAAAGCTGAGGCTATTGGTTTGATTCTTGAGCCCTTGCATTTCAGAATAAGTTGGATGAGGAAAAGGAGAATGCTTTATCCCATCCAGTGCTGGTCAGGGATAAAGCCATCTTGCTAAACAGAGCCAGCCTTGCAGCTCCCACTATCAGGACCCCAGCTGGACCCTGTAACTGGTTGCTGGCTTTGATTCCAGGAGTTACCAGTCTGGATCTTAGTGACAGCTAAGGGTGAAGGTTAGCCCTGGGACTGCAGATTTCCTTCTGCTCTTTCCTGGGATTGTGTTGCCTAGGGACTCATCCTGGGGCAGTGCTTGTAGGTGGGATTAATACCAGATTAAATAAAAATATGGGATGGGACCAGAATGAATTAAATACCTTATTTGTTCAGTTCTTCACATTTTTGGTAAACTGACTTTTCTGCCTGTGTCCAACTCATTCAGAAGCTCCTGTGGGTGATAGCATACTCTATGCATAGCTCTGACCCTTTACATTTCTTTTCAATGGTAAATTGTTATTTATAGAAAGGCTATGGAATTATTGACTGTATGTTTTAAAAGCAAGCCAGATTAGGGAACAAAAATAATTTGGATTCAAATTCTTTTAAGTCCAAGCTGTGTATTAGCTCTGCTGCTATTCATGGGATCCACTAAAAATCTGCATTACAACCTTTTGGATTTGTTCAGTTCTTTGTTTATCTTGCAAAAATTTGAAACTTCAGCCTAATTAAACCCTGGGAAAATAAGAATTTGGTCCAGCTGAAAATTTGGTAAGCAGACAGGGAAGAAACTGGTGCATAAACTGTTAATTGTTGCCATGTGAGGATACAAACAGGAGGAATATCTGGAGCAAAGTGGGACTGTGGTGTTACTGTTTGGGGAAAGCTATTGTTTTGCAAAATATTTCTCTGGATTAGGGAATAACCTGGGATGCCCTAGAGACATACCTGGGCACCAAGTCAGAGCTATGCACAAACACATGGCAAAGGACTCACTTGCTCTTGGCCCTGACCATTTGCTTTTCCATTTGTACAGCAAGACGGGTTGGCAAACCACGCAGGCAGAGCCAGAGGCTGCCACCTCCCTGTGGCACAACCATGAGCTCCTGAGGCAAGGAAAGTCTTTGAAAGGGCAGTAAGAACAGCCAAAGCCAGATGGGATTGCAAGCTGCTGGGAAAACATGAGGGAAGGATGGGGGGAAAGCTGCAGTATTTGTAAATATTATTATCTGCATGGAGTTCAACGTGCCTTGGTGTTGTGAAAAGCTTTGGCAGTGCTTTGCAGTGAATTACGTCTGCAGTGAAATGTGAGCAGATGAAAACTGGAAGCAATCATGCTAAACACTCCTGAGGCTTTACCCTTCCAAATGTTTATGTTTATGTGGCTCCTGTTTTGATCACCTGCTTGCAAGCTGAGTATTTTCCCTTTCCTCCTTGGATTTTAAGGGAGCAGCAGACTAATAAAGGGCAGGATTTCTCTTTCTCCTCTGTTCTCATACCCTGTTTGGAAGATGAGTGAAATGCCCTGGCAAGCAGATCTGAAGCAGGACCCTAAGATTTTGGGAGACCTAATGAGGGTCTGTGTTGTGTGTCTAGTACTCTCTGGGGGCCTGTCAGACTAGAAACAGGAGTTTTGGTGTTGCTAAAATGTGAGGGGAAAAAAGCGCTTTTATTTCCTGTCTTCATAAATACCAAACTGACTCAGGCCTGCATGTTATGGTGGCCTGTGCTCAGGTCCTTGGGGAGCCTGGGCTTTTCCAGTCCATCCCTGATCCTCCAACACATTTTCTGTGCAGTTAGACAGCCTGGGGCTCATGTGTTAAAGCAGAAGGTGCTGGGGTGCCATTCCCCTCCCTGGTACACATCATCCACACTTTCCCCACCATGGGGGACGCTCCTGGAGGCTGATATTTCATATCACCACGTTGCCATGCCTGTCTATGACAAGGAGAAAATTTTACTCGCTTGCCTAGTTGGGTTGCAAACCTTTATGAATACCGCAACTAATAGCCCCGGTAAGTGGAAGATTAATTTCTATACCACCTGGCAGCAAGCTGTGGATTAGGCTGCTGTCCCTCGTGTGGGTTTAATGCTGGAAGAATGGGGCACTTGAGCACCCAGACAATCAGTCTCTTGTTTAAACAATGAGCTTCTCGGTCTTGTTAGCCAGCGCTCTTAAATTTTCATTTTATTCTGGTATGCAGGCTTGTGTGATGTGGAGAATTGCTTCAGCACAGAGAGACTGCAAACCTGTTCAATTAAAGGAAATGCTCAGATCCAGCTGTTGGAGTCCTGTGAATGCCAGTACTCCTCACAGAGTAAGTAAGACCAACACACTCTGCCCTTGGAACAGATACGACAATTTGCGCCTTAATTCTCCTGAAAAAAAGATCCTTTGTTGGGAGAGGACGACTGGGGAAAGGAGGAGGAATGCAAAGCGTGGTGCAGAGAATGCCCAGTGAGACCAAGTCTTCTGCAGATAACAGAGAGGGCTCTATAGCATGAGCATGGTAACGAGGCACCATCAGAAGCACGTAGAGTACAAGCTCCTGTTACAGCTATAGAATTGTCTTGCAAGTTTTGTAAATGCTTTCCTCATGAAAAAACATATGTTGTGGAGTGACTTACTCTATGCTTTCACTTCCAAGGAACAGGCCAACAAGCACAGCCCTGGTGTGTTGCACTATTTGTGCCTGGGCCTTCAGTTGCCTTAGTTTTGGTGACAGAAGTGTTGGGGCAATGTTGGATGGTCACCTAGATGTGCCAGATGTTTGTGTACAGGTCTTTTTATAAAAGACCTTTTATATCTTTTATGTATCTCTCCACATATCAATAGACATATTATTTATCTAAAAATATAATATATATAAAGAGCTGTAGCTGTTTCAGTAGGTGCTGAATACACTTCAGCTACAAAAGCACAGCAGCTGACCTAATGCTCGTGTCTCAAAGAAGAGCTGAGTTCCTAAGACTGAGGCAAGGGAAGGGAGACATTGGAATGGGATAAACCACAGGAGGAAATGATGGGCTTCACCGGAGTGGCAGAAGCCATTTCTCCATGGGCACCTCACCCTGCTGAAGAAATTGGTAACCTCTTGTCTGACTTCAGGAACCATCAGATCTCTGGAAATGCAGTTTTCCCCACTCCTGCTGTTGCTTCCCCCCTCGATCTCACTTTGTTGACTGTTTAACAATTGTTACATGGGTGCTTTAAAAAGATACTAGGCACGGTTTCAGCTACTGAGGTGGAAATGGGTTTCTAGCTGGCCCTCAGTGGCAGACAGGCTGCTGCTGGCCCCTGGCAGCACTCGTGCCATTTGCCACACAGGCTAAAACAGAAAAGGTGTCATTTTAATTTACTAGCTGGGCCTGTGAGGTGCGCAGGATTGCACCCCTTGCTGAACTGGACAATAAAGTCTTGATTGCTAATTGGCTGCCCCAAGTGTCTTTTTTAGTCAAGTACGTGTCCATCTTTCCCCATATATAGATATATATATACATATATGTAAATATATATGTACTTGTGTGTGTGTGTATAAATACACACACATCTCTATAAATACATCTTTTATGTACATGTTAAAAAAATACAAATGCCTGACTTTACTGCCAGGTGGAGAAAGGGCTCTGGTGCTTTAAGTCAGTGCAGAAGATGAAGCAGCTGTTAGGTCAAATCTTTGCAGCTTTTCTATTGTGTGATTCTTGTTTCAGGCAGCAGCTGAGCCCACAGGCTCTGTGCAAGAAATTTTGCTGAAGAAATCCCCTCTGCACGTGGCCAGCAGCCTGAATCAGCCTTTTCTGGTGGATGGTGAAACAGTGGAAGACCTTTGAAGGAAATTGCCACCATGGGATTTGACTGGCTGTGAGGTATGTACAGCACCCATTGCACCTGCTTCATCTATTTGTTGTTAAAGTGTAGTTTTTAGACACATTGCTAGCAACAGTTTGAAGGAGCTGCTTTGTAAACCAAAAATAAATAATTCTGTCTGCATGATATGATGTATATATGGTTTTATTTCAGCTAAGTTAATATGCAAAACCAGAGAACAGTTGTGGTCCAGCTGATGAGGTGGTATAAATCAAGAGTTGGGACACTAAGATGAGTGGGCTGAAAATAAACACTTAATGCCTCCCTGCACTGTTCCTCTGTGTTTGGGGCTACTGAACAGGGTAAACAGTAAAAAACCAGCTCCAGAGACCAAGTTTTACTGAGTTTTTGGCCCACTGACCAGTGTAGATGCTTGCAAGACCTCTCCCACAGCAGGCTGGCAGACTGACCCTCCCTTAAGAGTAATAAATGCAGGTTCTTGCAATGAGAACTGTCTCTAAGTATTAATAACCTTGCTTTGGATTTAGGTTTTTTGTAGATGTGCTTCCCTGAGGAGGAAGAGCAGACAACTTGGCTCCAGGAGCTACAGTTCTGTCCCACCCCAGCTGGTCATGCTCCTGCACCCTCAGCAGGAACATCACATCCTGCTGCTGTGGAGGTGCTGCATGAGAGCAGTCTGCCATGCCTGTGCCTTCCCCTACGGGGCTGTGTCTGATGGGTGGCTCCTGCAGTCACAGAAACCTGCTCCTGTGTGCAGGGGAGTGTTGGGCCACTCTTGACAGGGCTTCAGCCCACACAGAGCCAGGGCTGTGCTGTGAGGGGGAGTGGGACACAGAAAACCCTTCCAGCCTTGAAAAACCAGCAGGACTGCAGGCAGAATCCTGTTGCACAGCAGCCAGACTAGCTGGCACCCCAACAGGGCCCAGACAGCTGCAGCTGGCCATGACAACACCCATGCTGGGCAGTGTTGGAGCAGGCTGGAGGGCAGCTCTGGGGGGAATGCAGTGGCACCCAGGGGTGCTGCTTCTTGCACTGCACAAACCACTCATGCTGAATGTGTGAGACACAAACCCCTGGCACGTGCCCCAAGCATACACTACACTGGAGACACCAAACACACACCCCCACACTCCTAAAACGCAAAACACCCCCTGCTGCACAGCACTTACACACTGCACACAGGGAAAGCAAAGTAGGTGTGTGCTGCAGACATGGGGTACAAGCCACATCAGCTACTCCTGTGACAGGTGGAAGAATTATAAAAGAAAGGCCTCATCAAATCAGGTCTGCTCTATTAAATTAATAGCTGGCCTGTCATCTCTTCTAAGTGCAGTTAAGCAATTTGCAAGCTCCCATGTGAAAACAATCTTGGTATGAAAGGTTAACACAACAACCTATTCTTGGGTTGAAAAATAAGTGCATCTCTGTAAACAGCAGGATCTGTTCCATGAGAACCCATACAGGAAAATTCTAAACAACCTGAATCTTAGCACACACACACAAATCACCTTCTGACCAAGAAATGAAGCAGTAAGAAAATTACCAGCCTCACACGAGCTCTGTGAAAACTGTATAAAATAAATGATGTGAATAAAGAATTGGCTTTCCCCGCGTGAAGAAAATGGAGTCTCGGCTAACTCATTACAACAGCTGATGGCCCGAGGCGATCGCGGGAGGCTCGGCCGAGGCGGCCGCGGAAAAGGCGGCGGGGCCGAGCCGGG
>VXBB01018455.1:147997-171764 GCA_013399915.1 Illadopsis cleaveri
CCGGGCCCTGCAGAGTTCAGGATCTCATCCCTGCGCAGTGGAGCACAACACGGCGGCGGTTTTTGTCTCCTTTCCCCGCAGCTAAGGCGAGGTGGCAGCGGCCGAGGTTCTCTTTCCTCTCCTCTCCTTTTTCTCTGCGGGCAGGATTGCGCCCCTGCTCCAGCGCGGGGTGGTTTCGGACTGCCTCTGTTTAATAAGCCTTTACGCATTGTGTTTGTATGCCTTGAAAACGTGTCGATATAGGTTTTTTAAAGTTAATTTTGTTTTCTGACTGAATTCTAATCTTTCACAGTTTTACGGTTGCTGGAGTAAAGCAGTAAATGCAGTGCCTCATTAGCTATCAAAGATTTCAATACTGATTTCAAGTCTGATTTCTTTAACAAGAATGTTAACAAATTTGCCAGATGAAATGACACAAAGTACAATCATGAGAAGCTGCTCAGCTCTTCAGCAGTCTGCCAAATTACAGCTTATTTTTTTTTTTTCAGTAACCCTGCACTCTAAAAAGCCTTACTAAAATCCTGTTTCCATGAAATTTGCAGTTGCCATGCGTTTTTCTCATAACTAAATTACTTATAAGTTTAATATGCTTGTTGCAATTTTTATCCCTCCAGTACACCATCATGCTGTTATTTCTCTTACGGATTGTTCACTTTTTCATTTTCTTTTTGTGTTAATAGAATAAGCTACATCATGTCGTATCTATAACTTTTAAAGGTACTAATTTGCAGTTATGTTTACCTGAAGTCCAATAATATAATGCTCTGTTACCTTCTGTTAAATTGAGCAAGGCTAAGTTCTGTTAATTTTGTAAATTTCATGTCTGCTAAGTTTCAGTATTATTAAGCTTAGACAATGTTTTTTATAGATCACAGTTGTATTCAGTATTAATAATGATTAATTTTGAGTTTTCTCAAGTGTACCAAAAAATGGAGTAGTAAGAAACTACCAGCCAATAGGTGTAGCACACGAGGTCTGTGAAAACTGTATAAAATAAGTGATGTGAATAAAGAATTGGCTTTTCCCGCATGAAGAAAATGGAGTCTCAGCTAACTTATTACAATAAGCCACACTTGGTGGAGGCAGAATCTGGGTGCTATTCCTGCTTTCCCAGTTCAGGTTTCCCAGCTACTTCCTTTCTTCCTGGTGGGATTGACTGTAAGCAAAGGCAGAGCACAGCACATCCCCTCTGGGTAGCAGAGCAGAGAAAGCAGCATTCACCATCTCCATCCTTTCCACTGCCCATCACCTTTAACTGAACACCAAGTAACATCCATCATATTTGTCTTAGACCATCTCAGCCTTCCCAAAGCACTTACCCTGTTGATCCTCAGAAATACCAGGATGCATTCAAGTCGTGCTTGAGTCAATGCTGTGCCTGGTGGTACACACTAAGCCATGCACAGTGCCAAAGGCACAGCTGGATACCTCAGGAGCAGAAGGCTCCTGTTACAAGCTGGAGACTGACACTCATTTCCCCAAAATATTTAATAACTGGTTAATTTCAATGTCCTACCTGAGTCACCTGTTTGAAGCCAAGTAACCAACACCACCAACAAAAAAGCTTTTATACTTTAGCATTATGGTACAGCAACCATCCCTCTGCAGTGTGGGCTTCAAGTTGGTTGACTTAATTCACAACTGTCTGGTCAAAGGTCCATTTTATTTGCCAAGCATATGCACTCTTCCCCAAGTAAAACATTCTATCTCAGTAGGGAGGTTAACAACACACCCTCTCTCCCCTCTCAGGAGAAGCAGATGCACACTCCAACACTCTCAGCAAACATTTCCTCCACAGAAGCAAGTCAGAGGGGGCCCCCAAACAACACTCTCTGTGCCTGTGCTGTGTAGGTGCTCAGCTAGGAAAGAGTCAGCCTGCTCCCCTGTGTAACCCAACTCCCCTGTGCCACAGTGAGTGTTTCAGCTGTGAGTGTGCCTTAGCAGGAATGCTGCAGGAAGGACAGTGCTCCTGGCTGCTAAGCATAGCTTTGATGGTCACACATCTTCCCTCTCGCTGGAGGGACTGACTTGCATGCCCAGCAGGCAGAGACCTGCCTTTCTCACATAACTGATGTTAATAAGCCAAGCTTGGAGTAAGAGCTGTATTTTGATTGATCTGGGCAGAGTGACTCACCAGGTTTGCTGTGGTGGAAGCCTCCTGGAATCTTTAAAAAAAAAATGCTATTAAGCTGCTGCATGTTCTACCTCATGGTGCAAGCCTGTGCTGGGGCTGACCAGGACCTACTGTTTTGGGTTTTTTTAAAATTGCTTGTTCATGTGTTGAGTCAGAAACAGGTGAGGGCACTCTCCTCCTCTCTGGAGTCCTTCAGCATCTGAGCATCACTCACTCTGTTCACCAAGAGCCACCCACCAAAAGCCACTCCCAGCTTGAGGCCACCAGCAGCACATGTTCTTGGAGTTCACTGGGGAAGAAACAACAATTTACATGCGGAGTTGATGAAATTTGGAAGCACTGAACAGCTCAGAATTTGCACAAAAGGAGTGCACATCTTCAGTGAAACTGAAATATGAACACTACCTCCACCAACACCCTTCTGAGGTACCAGTTTCATGAGTATTAACACCAGAGGGGCACTAGGTAGTTTCTCCCAGGCCTTGTCAAAGGGAAAGGACATTGGGGATCCTTTGTTTTTTCTGAATAAAGATTTTAAATTACACATCCAGCTCCCAGTTTAGAAGGGATTTTGACTCCAATGAGAAAGAAAGCTGTTGGTGGCAGGGGTGAGGGGGACCTGCGTGCCTTGCTGGTGAAGGGTCACACAATGTGTGACAGGTAACACACGGTGTGCTGGTGACTCCTCCCGTCCTGAGACTCATGCAAATCCACTGAAGCCTGCTGACCATCACAGGAATCCAGGAATTCTCATAAGTGTGGACAGGTACACTCAGCAAGCAGAGAAACCTAAATAGGTACAATGTAGCATAGCATAACACCAGCTCATGGTGCCATGAAGTCAAAACATCTGCTGAACTACCACCACAACTTGACTTTCTATGAGGTACTAAAGTTTGCATCTCTAACCTTGAGTTTAATGCATCTTAAAGGCAAGTTTCCATGTTACACTAATATATTCTGACATGTGCATGCCAAGGTATACAATAATTAATCTTTAAACACTTAGGCACAAGAGCAGAGTTCCAGAAACTGAACAAAAGCCTCTTCACAGGTTATCTAGTTTATCCCACCATTATTCTGTAGTGAAAAATACATCCACAATGGTCCCCATAGATTCATGTGCATCCATACCTGATCCATGCTTGCCAGCTACATAATGCACTCTATTGTGAAGTTTGTAATTAAAGCAATGCTGGACAATCTTACTTCTAGGGACATCTTTTGTATTGTCTAAACTTACTCCTTTTCTTTGGCAGTTGTATTTCATCTTTCCTTCTCCTCTGACTGAGGCCAAGCAGATAATTTCCTTCATTGCCCCCTCACCTTGGGTGTCACATTTTCTAGACCCAGTTGTGGATTTAATCCCAGTGATACAGAGGAAGGAGCAGCCTCCTGTCTCTTAGTTTAATGGTCAGAGGAGTCAAGCAGAGAATCCCCCATGTGGAGTCAGTAACTTTTATCCTGTGACCCAGGAAACATCATTCATGTTGCAACTTGGATGATATTTCTGGAGTGAGACATGAATCAATTACTGGAGGCTGGCCCATGGAAAGCATTCCTGTTTGTCACCAACTGCCACCCAGAGCAATGGGGGCTTGATGCAAATGTCGTGGACACAGCCACGTTAGACTAATGGAGTCCAAACTGACAGCTGCTGAAAGAACTAAACTTGCCTTTGTGCATCCTGCAGGAGAGTGATGGGCATCATCCAGTAAAGCCTCAGTACATGCAGTAGTCAAATATACCTCTGCATACTTAGAAGGGTAAGCATTAGGTTGTGGGGTTTTAGGAAACTAGAAGGTTTTTCTGCTTCTTAACATGTTTCTGTGATATTTTAACCAGCTGCTTATTTGTTGCAATACAGTCTGGCTGTATTGATCTAATCATCTAGATTAGCACAGGTTTATTCTCATTTTTGTGTGGCACACAGTTATTTATCACCAACCTCAAGAGCAGTGGAGGCAGAAAGGAACTGACCCCTTGTTAGTCATCCTCAAATGACGAGGATTGTTTGGAAATTATGGCACACATATAACCTGCCATCAGGGTTTAATGCACACCTTCATTTTCCAGAAGTTTTGTCAGTCACATTGCAACAGTACCATTTGCTTGGGCCCACTGTTTGAGACTACCTCTAGTCCAGCACTCCACATAGGATGGTTACAGCTAATAAAGGTACTTTTTCTAACCTAGCAATAGCTTTGGACCAGCTGCCTTCACTAAAAAAAGGCCAGAAAGACTTATTTTGCCTTCTTTGTCCCCAGCATGCAGCTACGTAATATGTTCTGGAAACTTTGAATATTTGAAACAAGAGATAGTCATTTGTCTTTATGGGCTGCATCAAATGGTGGATTTAGAACAGTTGGGAGCACACAGAGCAAGGGTAGGAACGAGGAAACTTGGTTTGCTTCCTTGGTAACAAAATCTACAGCACAGCAGGAGAACAGAGCATGATAATTAGGGAATTACAGCTGTTAGTCACAGAAAATATGCTGCAGTTGCAGGTCAGGGACCTGAGGTTGTAGCACAGGAAGGAAAACTGTAATTTAGAGTCTGCAAGGAACTCACTGCATGCATTAGACTTCTTGCTACTTATAGCATCTCTACACCTGTTTTCCAGGGTGGAAATCAAACAGACAAGAGCAGAGATCAGCAACAAGCCACCAAGGAAATAGAGTTTCCCTACAATAGTCAGGACAAGAACTACTTTTAATGAGAAATGGATATTCCACTGACTCTTGTTCGTTCTCCCTCTTTCTAAGCAGGGCAATCAGAAGTGTGAACTTTAAGATGAAGGAGATGACAAAACTTGATCCATGCAGTTATTCTGGGAGCTAGCAGCTCCCTTAAGATGCACCAGTTGTTACAAGGGATGAATTATGCAAGTCCCACTGGAACAGGGCTTGCCTTGGAGACCTCTGTCTATTAACCCAGAGCCTTGTATTAGTTTCCTGCAAGGAAGGGAACTGAAGGATACCAAGGGAAATACAAGCTTCAGACTGAATGCAACACCACTTGATTTTCCTAGTCTTCACCTTAAAAATTCCAAACTCTAATCAAGTGCTCAAGAACAAGTCCAACTGATACCCACAATAACATCATTTAAGCCACTCTGCCCACAAGCCTTTAAAAGGAGAGGACCAGCTGGTGTAGTGTAAAGCAAATCTATTACTCATGCTTTACTGTAACCTTTGATCTAGCTAAATCCCCCATAAGAAATTCCTCATTGCCATTCCACTCAAGAAGAGAATTTTTATTTGTTTATTTCACCCAATCTCATCCACCCTTTGTTCCAAACTGGTCTTGTCCAAGCTTTTGAGATAATCTTTCTCTCCAAAATTTTTAGTGTGTGGAAAAGCATCTTTCTTACTTCTCCGTCCTTAAATTAAGTTGCTTCAGAAACAAAGAGCTGACTCTTAAAGGTGGGAACTGGAGCATAAAGGAACTTGAGGGAACCTAAACTTGCTGAAGAACAGAAGAAACACTCACCACTCCCTGAGGCTGACCAAGAGCTGACAGCTTCTTTTCCTCAGACCTGCACCTGTGCTGCCCAACCACATAGCTCAGATTCAGAGGCCAGTACCAGGAGGGAGACCTGAGGCCATGAGGCTCAAGGCTCTCCATAAGGCATCATGAGCTCATTCAAGGGATACCAGACAAGACTTCCAGCATTTGCTTGCTGTACCAGCTAGCAGCTTTACATCACCTCTAAGCCAAACTCATTCTTTCCATGGAAGAGCAGCTATTAATAACTTCCTACCACCCAGTCCAGCCTGCTGACCAGTAGCCAGGCCTCACCAGTTCTCCTTGAAGCCTGGCGGCATGCCATGCAGATCAACTAATTCAAACTATTTTGGACAGGAAGGTATTTCAGTGTCCAAGACCCTCAAGCTGTCCTAAGCCTCTGTTTTAAAGGAGTATTACATGATTCACTCTCCCTTGGGTGAGGTGTCACAGCAAGAGCTCAGAGGTGAGCAAAGCCCCTGGGCTCTGGGGTAAAACCCTTCCCTTGGTACTCTACCAGCTCTCTGGATGTCAAGTTTTCCTGACCTTGTAAGCTCTGAGGAACAGTGGGAAGCACCTACGGTCAACCAAAGGAATAAAACATGTTTATTCTTGGTGAGCTGCTCTCCCTAGAGCCTGCTCCTCAGTCAGGGTTAGGTGTCAGTCAGATGGTTTGTGCACTTGGAGGCAGATTGGCTCCCAGTTCCTACTCAGAACACAGCCTGTATTCTCCACCTTACTGAGACACAACACCTCAAAGGAGAGGCCCTGCTGCCATTTGGGACAGGATTTCTTTACATTCAGAAGAAATATTCGCTGAGATGCCCCTCAGTCCTGTAGCTTTTCCACCACAGCCACTGAACCATAATAATGTGACATTTGGTTTTAAAGCCTTCCAGAGGAAGATTGTGATTTGCATTTTAGAGCCCCATGCACTGACTTGCCCTGGATGTACCTCCACCCTCTTGCTGGTACTTTTACAGTCATTTCTCTAGGGGAGACCAAGATTCACCAGGTCTTGTTGCAATGCACCCAATTCATCTCAGTAAAAGTTTCAAGTCCAATCCTGATAGTGCCAAGTGCTTGATGCCATTTTTAGAAAGCAGAATAACTAAGTATTTAAGGACAGATCCTTCCCCAAATAGACAAGAAGAGCCAATCAGCAGCTGTTTCTCTGGAAAGATTTTGCCAGCGCTACAAATGCTCCATATAGAAGCAGAAAGGCTACTTCTGAGCATAAATGCATGTTAGATGACATTGCCACTAAATATACCAGGTGACTGTTAGCACAATTGGTTTGCTTCCAGTCTGGTTCCCCTCTTTGATGTGGGCAGCAAGGGCATCTTAGATGAAAAAGCCCCAAGATGAATTTAGTTTAATGACTGAATGTGAAGGAGGGGCAGGGAAGAAGGAAGGAGAACCAATATTAAGTGTGGAAACTAATACAAAAAGCTTCTGGGATATTAATAGTGTGCTGAACTAATAAGATGCAGTCAAAGCTATGAAGTTTCTGTAACACCACAGCAGCTGCTACTGTGAAGTAAGGGACTAGAGTGGATCTGTGTATTTACAGCAGTTATCTGAAAGCCTGGGCATGTAATTCCACTCAGAATCCCCACCAACACAAATACATTAAAAGCAGACTGAAAAAACTCCTGTAAACCCACTAAGCACAATAGCTAAAGTTTCCACAAGGAATAATTCAGTTACACTCACAGGGATGGGCTAAGACCCTCTCTGGACTGAAAAAAGAGCAGAAACTCTTGCTGAGAACACGATATACTGCAGCAGCTCAAATACCTTCCAACCTTCTTGATTGCTGAAAAACCCTCTGGGACAGGAATCTGTAACATAAAGAAGTCCCATAGAAGTTAGGCTAGACAGAAACTGCTAAAAAACCTTAGATCTACATTGCTTTTTTGGTTTTTTGTTTGATTGCCCGGGGTTTTTTTGTGGGCTTGGGGTTGGGTTATTTGGTTGCTGGTTTTGTTTGGGTTTGGGTCTTTTGGTGGTTTTTTGCAGGTACCTACAGACGAGGTTGGTTTGCCTATGAAGAGCTGAGAGAGGCATCCACTTCCTTCAAGTGTTTGAGAACAGGCCTGGTCGTAGATGGCAGCAATTTACAGCTCACTAACAGCTCTGTGGTCCCTCCTGTACTTACCTCCACAGCCTCTCTGAAGGCTGTGTGATTGAGAACCCCCAGAAAGCACAACAAAGGCAGTGTCTGGTTAATCCTACACAAGAGCTGAGGGAACAACTCAACACCCTGTCCATATGGCACCAGGAAAAGCTGCAACCACAACAGCAGCACAAATGCTGCTATTGCCCAGAAACACCACAGCTCTGGGTATGGACAAGAATCCCACCAAGGAATGAGTGAGGAAGCACGTAACATGAATTTACTGTGGATTTGAGAGTAGGTGAACATGGTCTCTACACAGCAAGAGGCTGAGGTCACTAACAGCATGGCCATGATCCCCTGGGACTCCTCAAGATAAGCAGTAGCCCTGGAGTATCTAAAACCCTTGCCTGTTTAACTATTCCAGTCACAGCTCTGCTGAACAGCAGCCTAATGTTAGCAAGATATTAAGAGAGGAATAAATGCCATTTGGTTTAAGAAAATTTAGAGAAGAGTGACAGTTTTGAAGACTCATTTTAAGCTTTCATCACTGGCAGGAAAGAGGAGAAGTCAGGTTACTTAACTGCTGTTATGACAATTATCAAATGGAAGAGACCAGTGACTTGAAGAGAACATTGCAGCTCATAGCAAAATTCCACTATGCTTTTCATTAGGTGTGTCCAATTACTTCCAGCATAAATTAGATAGACCGTTGAAAGCAGGTTTGCAGAAAATTAGTTTAATGCTATTATCAAGTGGGGGGGAAAAAAAAAAAGAAAACAAGGAAAGATTTGTTTCCCATGAAATAATCACAAAAGTCTAAAGCTATGTTGGACATCTCTTGGACACTGCAGAACCTTTCCAAATTCCTATCTGCTTCACTGGAAAGATTCGGGATTCCAAGACAGCACTTGACATTAACTTCGTTGCAACAGTTCTAGGAATGAAAAGCAAGAACATAGTAGGGCCAGCTCCAGTAAAGCTGACTTCAAAGTGCACTTTCAGGCTGCTGAGTAACTGCAGATGCAGGCAGATGGCTCATAACTATTCTACCAAATTACTCACACAAATTGTTGCTAATAGAGTCATGCAAGCAGTAATACAAGCCCTCTCCCCAGTCCCACTGGGCTCAGTAACCATTCATGTTGCAAACTAACAAGTCAGCACCTTCAATTAGGCCAGAGGACGAGTAAGGAGCAGAAAACAGGAGTGATACCATGCAACTCAACTATTGGTAGTGTGAGCTGCAGTTGTCTCTGAAAGTTTAGGCAATCCTGCTGAGTTAGACAAGCTTCTCCTAGAAAAACTCATGGGTTTCTATTGTACTGACATGCAGAAAGAGAGCCTCATCCTGTCTGTGATACTCAGCTCCAACAAAAGCAGAGGTTCATACATCACCCTATTTGGAATAGGGGACCTCAAAAGCAGAACACCCCAAAACCTTATTGAAAAAATGCTTTAAACATTTCACATGTGGTAAAAGTGCACTAAGGGTTGTCTGTGCTCCCAATTCAGCCTTCAGCTGCCTGAGCACCATGAGACTTAACAGTATTCCCTGGAAGCAGAAGAACTGAGACCTTTTCTTGCATTATCAGAAAGCGACAGGGAGAGACCTACATGGAGGGCAAACAAGAGCCCAAAACACTCCTATCTCTAGTTCCCTTATTGCCTGCATTGCCTCCTTTCTGAGGGGAATTGAGTCTGGGGAAAGCTTGGTTACTTGGAACAGTGCTGTCACCCCACACTTTGCCTTTTGGTGGATGGGTGGAACCAGACTGGGCACAGAGCAGTGTAAGGTGAGCCATGCACACTTGACTGAGATGGAAAGAGACACTAATGAAGCATTCAGGGTTTTCTCAGACCAGCCTGTCATTTGGTATAAGAATCACAGAGGAAACAGCTCCTCCTTACCTGAACTGGGCAGTGAAAATACTCAAGCTCTGACATTCAATGAGCACACACTTGCTCAAGCTTGCTGCTCATGAATTTAAACCCTACATATGATGAACTTCAGTTGTGGAGTCATGAACCAAAGTAAATGTTGAAAGCACAAGTAAAAGATTAAAATGTTCACAAGGAAATGGGCAGAATGACCAGACAGGAGAAAGTGAGACAAACAGGTCAGAGAAGTGATATTAGCAGAATTATTTGCAATATTGAGACTTCATATACACACACTAAAATCAGAAATTTACCTACTCTACAGGAAGATTAGTTCCATTTCATTTCATAAGTATCAATTGGAATTGGACTAGATGATCATTGTAGGTCCCTTCCAGCTTCAATACTCTAATTCTCTTCCACCATGATGATCTCCAGACAAAGGAACCTGGGCACTGTCACAAGACTGCACAATATCACAGGATGATTTTCCCCACTTACAACTTTCTGGTTTTTTGAAATTTTTGATGTCCCATCAACCAGAAGGAGACTTCCAGGCTGTCACAACAGCCCTATTCTAACAGGAAGTTATTTTATTGCTTTAAGTTCTACAAACTACAGAAGTTGCATGACCAGAATTGTGCATGGAAAAAAAAGTCTTAGGGATAACAGATTTGAGCATTAAAATTAAAGTTCAAACCAGAAACATTGGCTAAGAGGCAAAAGTGACAGTAAGGTGAAGTTTACTATTACACTCATTTCTGTCCTTATCTTTTGGTTCCTGTGGCATCTTTCATCTGATTGTTTAACAAAGAATCAGAGGAAACAATGAACTTGCATCCCCTAAGTAAAATTCCTAGTGAAGAGCAATCAGTTCTTTTGGTGCTCATTTGGTGTTTTTGCTAACTGCTCCCATGATACAGCGGTATCCTAAACAATACCAACCAAATCCACCAGATTTTTGGAAGCCTTAACTCAAGAGACCTTGCAACACCCCCGTGCGGTTAAAAAAAGGATCTTGGCTCATGCCACCCACCACTGAAACAGACACCCTTAGGCTGGGATGAAGCAGCTGTATGACACCACGCAGCAACACTTCACAGCATTTTAGGGTAGAAAGCAATTAACCTTTGGCTGAATCCCCTTAGCTCCAAGCTACAAAAGGAGTGTTTGTTCTGTTTTCTTCTTTACCCCCCACCTCCCCTAAGGCTGCACGACTCTGGTGTTCTCATTAGCTCACTGCCCAGGCTGCTCTCTGGACCCTGAAATGGAGAACAACAGTTGTCATCAAATTAATAGGCTGTTTATCCAGATATTAATTTTGTTTTTTCTTGCTTCTGCTCCAGAGTAGTGGCAGCTGATTCCAGTAAAATTAGAGTGAGGTTGTAGTGCATTGTTTCTCTTTGGATAGTAAATACACTGGAGCTGAGATCTGCTTGAGGCCTCAGATGTACTTTAAAGCAAATTAAGGGAATTTGGGCAAGGTCCTCTTTACAGGTATGAAGAGAGTAACTACTTCAGCTGAGGGAAGATATCTTTCAGCCCTCTACTTTTTCTTTCTGGGTTTAATTGAAATTTAATCCTACTTTCTGTACTTACACAGAACCTTCATCCTCAAGTCCTGTCCTAAGAGTTTCCCAGGATCCAAGTCTGACAGTGACATCGAGGAAACCTGGAAATCCCCACAAAGTCAAATGTCCCTTAGATTTTTAACTCCTGAATCAGCATCCTCTATAACACAGGCAAACAATGAATTAATTGTAACATCTGAAGGCAGTTAAGCAAAGATTTGGGAATATAATCAGTGTTTGATTCCCCCCACCTCACCCTCAACACATATTCCCAACTTCATTTGCTGCCTACCAGCTTCACTCCATTAGTCTTCCACACCTTTCCATAACAAAGCATGTTCCTAAACAGACACAGCTGGCAACTGCACCACTTCAAGCAGTTAGAGATCACTCTGACACCTCCATTTCAGTGCATGCTTCTAACATGAGGCTTTACCAGAGATGCTCTGCTCTGAGCCATCAGAACTGGGAAGCTGTGGCTGAGGCTCTGGAGCACTGGGCAAGCACACCCCCGCTAAGTGGGTGGGAGGAGCAAAGCCCACTACGGATCCTCAGTCCCAGGCCAAAATTTGTTTTCCTACCTTTTGTTTCCTTCACCTGCATGACATGAGACCTTTCACCAAACAAATGTTCTCAGCTGAGGGGCTGTGAGAGTAGATCTGACTATAACTTGACACCTTCCCACTCCTATCATGGGTCTGGTGTCATATTCAAACACAAATGTTACATTCATCTCTTCCAGTGCCTAAGGTCAGCATTTTGCCTTGGTTGTCTACAGAAAAGGCTGCTGTAAATGCTCCTTCTGCAGGCAAACAAGAGGTCAGAAAACAAAGTGAGTCAAAGCAATACTTTTCCTAAGGCCAGCCCCACTAGGGCAAGGCGGGCAGGAAAAGGCAGCCTGCATTAGCAGATACCCTGCTAGTGGGCTTAAAGGGGAAGGAATCCATAAAACCTCCAGGCATTCCAGCAGGCTGGGTACCCGGGATCACTTTCACAGTTTAGGAAACAGTTTCATCTCAACCCCCACAAACTGACCTTGGCAGAACATT
The DNA here is from genome assembly GCA_013399915.1 of Illadopsis cleaveri. Taxonomy (NCBI): domain Eukaryota; kingdom Metazoa; phylum Chordata; class Aves; order Passeriformes; family Timaliidae; genus Illadopsis; species Illadopsis cleaveri. Next base: position 160,259 of record VXBB01018455.1, read on the forward strand.
GAAAGTTTGCACATAACAGCCATGTTTGTGCCATGAGTAATCCAGTCCTCTCTCTAAGCTAATGCTCTGTTTTGCTGGTGGAACAAAATATCTTGTTATCATGTGAACTACATCACATTAAAATGATATTTATGAGAATCTCCTAAGTCCACTTAACGAGATCCATGGGTACATGGATTTTCATCATTTTTTGCATCTTCATGTCTTTCCCACATAATTTTCTGGTTAAGACAATAGCCCATTTTTCCAGTGCACCAGAAGCAAAGCACACATGCTCAGGCTGAAACAACAACCTATGCTGGACATTAAATAGGGGAGTCTCTTCTTCAGAAATAACCCAACGTGAATCTTTTGATTGACCACAGCTCAGTCAAAGAAGAGATATAGACATATCTCAACAACATATGTGGTCTTACAGTAATATCTTCCTTTTGCTTCTCCATTTGTTGAGGTTTTTGCACATGTTCAGAGCTAATCCCATCCATTAGCAGTCCAGGTTAGAGACCCACTAGCACCTGAACATGACAGGACACTATTGCCTGCTGCTGGCCACCAAGGGAGGGAAAAACACACTGGGAGTGGGAAGCCAGGAGTGGGAAGTGTTGCTTCCACACTTGCTCTCTTAACCAGTCAGCTAGGTTAAACGTGAGAATATTGCATTTAGGAGTTTGTAGCTAAATTGCATTTCTGTTCTTCATTAATTTTGTGTTTCAATGTAACTACAGTAGTGAAGTTGGTAGTTACAGCAATTCTTCAAGAGGCTAAGCTTACTCAGACTTAAGCAAGCAGAGAGAAAATTCAGGAGCCTCTCCAAGATGGCACATCAATGCTCTGCACTTCCATCTCTTGAAGAAAAAGCAACTTCAGAAAGTAATCTATGCCAATTACATGAAAATTAGGTCAGGTGCCTTGCCTGTATTAGTCACTTTGTAATCAGTTTAGAAGCCCTCTGAGATACAGCAGTTTCTGGAAGTAAGAATCAATGAACTTGGGCAAAGAAGCTGTAACTTGAAGGGTGGGAGCAGAATGAAATATTTCAAAGCTAATGAGGAGTTTGGATCCAGTGGAGGAGAGATACCTGCTTTTCTAATGAGTCAAGGTGCCCACTTCTAGTGCAGCAGGACCAGGTAACATGAACTGTTATAATTCACTTACATTTAAAAGTCTGAAGAGAGAGCCTCTAGAGCCAGTGAGAAGCTGGCTTTGCCACAGCTAGATGCTGAAGGAAGCAAAAGCATGAAGGACAGATTGAAGTTGTGGTATGTCTTTGAAGTTCTTGGGCCATTTGGCATTAGAGGGATCTGCAGACAAAAGGAGAAATAATGCTTTAAGGAGTGTGTGATAGCCAAGGTCATATAGCTCCTGGCTTTGCAAGTTCTCACAGAATGAAGCACATTCACATGCATTAAAGGGTGGGTGTATAAACAGACCATACCTTTGGCTGCGTTAAACCCATGCTAATTTGTACTGATAATATTCATGGGTAACCCTTTTCTCCTGCCTCTTTCATGCAGAGACTCCAATATAATGAACTATATTAAGCAGCTCATAGAAGTTTCCAACAGTATCTGAGGCTTTGCCTTTCAAAATGTCATTTACTTCCCATGAATTCAGAAGTGCAGGACCACCTTGTATTGGCTGAGTGCTCTACCTCACAAGGAATTTGGGATCCATGGGCACAAAGACAGAAGCTGGGGCAACAAACAAACAAAGACCCTGGTGATGAGAAGGTTAAAGGTGACTGACGTTTTCCCAACATCGGGAACATTCCAGGTAAGGACAAGGTCAGCAGTCCTCAGGAAGGGGACACAGCCTAAAACCATGGCCCAGTTTATGTCTGCCCGATGCAGACAGAGGGGCAGGCTGTGCCCAGAAGGCTGAGCAGCTGCACACACCACTCTGAGCTCCTGCAGCTTTTAGGCTGACATCATGCAACTGCAGCTTTTCAGCATGGAAACAGGATGACTCCTGATGGTTACTCATGTCCAAGTCAATGCAAGGAAAAGAAAAAACATGCTCTGTTCTAGTTGTCCCTATACAAATAGTGAGTGTGGGTGTGGATACATCACTGAAAACCTGGGGCTGAAGAACAGCCCATCCACAGGCAGGACTGTAGAGGGAATTTACTCCTCTGGAGCAGATAGGAAAGGCACAGCTCAGAGGCATCCCAAAACCATGCAGCAGGCTTTCTGCTCTGCCTCTGCTCCCCTCCCCGCCCTCCGCACAGCACAGCACAGCACAGCACAGCACAGCACAGCACAGCAGCTTCCCCAGCCCTTCCCCTCCCAGACACAAGTCAGCTTTTTGCTGTTGCAAAGAGAAAGAGGGAAGCAAGCTAAGAAAAAATGCACTCAGCCCAGTGTTAGCTGGCAATGCTGAGTGAGAGAACGAGTATGACGCATCCACTGAAATCCCACTGTGCAATAACTGACTGACAAGCCCCTGGAAGCTCCATAAAGTGTCCTTTCATTCTTGCCTACCCTCGGATGGGCAGGTGCAGGCAGTAAGGCAGGAGTGCAGAAAGAAACTCTTAGCCCTCCAGACAGTATAGTCTCCAAAGCTGATATTATGGCCAAACAGCACAAGCCATAAGCCAGCCCTTCCCTGTCTGTCATCGTTCCTGCCTTATTGTCCTGGGCTTTGCTTTGTTCTCTGGGAGCAGGCATGCTCCAGTTCTCAGGCACATGGCAGCACAGGCGCTGGCGTGCTGCCCACTCTAACTACCGTGTAGGCAGGATGGCGCCTCTGATATTTAAAACAATATTTAATGTTTTACATCACTGCGGGCCTGTAGATTATTTTCTAAATCCATGGAGCAACAGTGGATCAGCATGTGGTGTGTTAATGCTGCACAAGGAAATAATGCATGAGGGGGAGAGATTAGGAGGGAGCACTTGAAATTGCAGTTGGCATTAGCTATAGGGTAAGACATGGCATGGGATGACCTGCTCTTCCCAGGCTCCACAGTGCATTCAGCAGGGGACTCCCAAGAAAGAAACATACATAAGAAAAGCCTGCCCTAGAAGCAGATAGTTTCACTTTTCTAGTTCTACCCACCCAAACCTTTGAGGAAAAGCTTCTTCAGGAACTGCTTAAGGAATAGAAATGTTAATAGAAATGTGTCCAGAACAGAGGACACAGATCTAAAGTGAAAACCTCAAATACAAGCCTGTTTCTCATGTACAAGAAAAAAAATCAACAAAATGGACAGGGACACACTCTGGTTGATGACATAGCACAGACTTCAGGATTATACTCACAAAGCAGCAGTGGATCATTCATTCTGCTGCTAGTGTTAGAAGTCACCTTAAGGACCTGAACAAACATCATAGCTTTGAAGTTATTAAGACAGTGGTATAAAATGTAAGAGTTCAAGAATGGTATTATGAAGAAAATATGTCATGTTTGTTAATCAGGAAAAAGTTGGCTCAGACCAAATGGGGATATCTTGATGCTGTCTGCCCAGCTCTATTTTCTTGTTCAGCGATCAACTTCATTATGAAATTAATTTTGCAGGATTAGTGGTAAGTCCTTTTTTGTTGCCTTGTATGTGTCACTCATGAGGCAACAGCAAGGATTGTAACTTCATTTCCAGAACAGAAGCCTGACAATATAAGAAGAATTTGTCCAAGATGAACGGTGAAGTTCACTGACCTCAAAGTCTGGTGATACTTAAGGCTCAAACAAATACTGCAGTTCAAAAAGCCACCATTTGCACACCAACTGCTTAGTAGGCACTGAGAGCTGAGACTATCCCACTGACAAAAACAGGGGTTAGCCTCTTTGGCACATGAGCAACCACCTCCAAAATCCAAATTCCTTGGTTCCATTCAGACCCTAATACAAGTACAAGTTGTCCTTGCCACGGTGGCTATCCCCTTTCCAAGAAGAGTCCCTTCAAGAAGGCACTGAGGATTTAGCTCTGGCTATCGGGTTGCAGTCACTGACCAGAAGTGACTGAGCACACCATGAACATGAGATCCAGCAGGGAGAAACATCCAGTGCTGCCCTGGAAGCAGGCACTGGCAGCAAAGCAGCTTCTCTCTGTTCCAAAAATCTTGGCTTCAAAGAAAGCCTAAGTGTACTTAAGAGCATTTAATTACTTATCTGCACTTATCCTGAACTCAAGTAATGTTGGGCTAGGTTTGACTAGGAGAGCCTTCCCAGGTTATCTGGGGGTGTCCATCCTGCCCCAACCCCATTATTCCTTTTCAGTGTAAGAAAACATGTTGGACACGCATGGGAATTAATGTACTGGTCACTGTGGTCATTCTTATCAGGTTTTCCACTTCATATCCTTCATTCGGTGGTCAGAACTATTTTTGGATGCATAAAATTGAATTCAGACCCTCTTTCTGCTCTGCCAGGCTCACAGGAGAGCATCAACAGCTTTGTGACATGAATGCTAACCCTGCTGGACGTATGTAAAGAGGTAGGGATGCCCACACTCCCTCCCTCTTAGAGCTGCACCTGACTCCTGAATTTTACCTTGTTAATTAAAAAGCCAGAAATCCCCAGACATACAGACAAACAAACAAACAAACAAACAAAGACCCCAGATTTCATGTTGTTACTTTGAAAAAAAAAATTAAAAATTGGAGGAATTGAAGCAGTGTATTGGTCTTGGTCACATTAATACTTTCCTCATTCTCTAAAGACTTTTCTGGTCCCAAAGGATTTTTTCTTGCCTGTACAACCATCAAACTGAAGAAAAATAACCAATGATTTGCACAGCTCTGGTTTTCAGCAGAAGTCTGCTCAAGGAAATCATCCCCATGTACACTTCCCACCACTTTTCCTCTTGGAAGAGGACTGAGTACTGCAGTCACCTTCTCTGCTCAGCTACAGTAGTGTAGCAAAACACATTTCTGAAGTTACCTGTGTCCTCCCAAGTGTCATTACCTCACATGTAGTGCAACTATTTTTCTTTTTGCACTGAACTATTCTATTTTACTTAACAGCATTTTCCTGTTATTTCTTTTTGGGACTCCCAACATTTGCTGGATACAAAAATTTATCTAAAAGCTGTGCTCCAGAGACATACACCTCCCCTATGACTCTAAGATTATTTCCTCTAAAATTTGATAGGGACATGTGGACTACTTTGTAGTGTGATCCATTTCAACTGTTCTAGTAAGGTAGGTAATCCTATACTGTCCCAGTTTTATAAAAATCCAGGCAATTTGAATTAATAGCATAAAAGTATAGCACTTGCCATAAACATGGAACAGTTGCTTTATTGCACTTGTCAAATGCATTCCTCTCTTTGGTCACAGTTATGGTCGAAGAATTTAACAAAAAATTAACAAGCCATTCGCAATAAAAAGGAACTCAAAAAAAGTCAAGGCTGGAGAAAGCATCACATACCCTACATATTTGAACTCTTATGGTTTTTCCAGCTTGGTTCTCACTCTTAGTTCCACAAGTTTCTTGTAAGCACCATCCCTTGTTCAATACAAATTCAAGTGGAAAGGACAGCAGAGAGGCATCAACTCTGAGAAAAGTGAGCGGATGCTGCACACAGGATAAAGATCTGCTCTATTTCTGAAACAGGATCAGAAGCCATGAACAGAAAGGCAGACAGCATTGCCCAGGTCATTAACCTAGATGTCTCATCCTGTGCCATCTGCCCACAGCTTATCCCATATCCCAGGTATCCAAGGGGAGCCTGCAAGCTGCCGTGCCCACACACAGCATGGCACAGCTGGCCTCCCACTCTCACCTTGCTGCCAAACCTCACCACCAAGCCAACACGTCTAAAAGCTTCTATTTTATAGTCAAAGAACAACAGTTAACAGAAAGAAATATCTAACACAATATTTAGAAAACAACCCCCTTTATTTTTAAAGAGCTACAAGTGGGCTGAGAACTTCACATGTCTGCTATGGCAGAACAGCTTGACAGACCCACTATAAAACAAACAATTTACCATTTTGATGTGGCATGGTGGCAGTAGGAAGCATAATTTTATCTGCTTTTTCTGCAGTGACCTCTGACCCTGTGCATCATAATTTGAGAAGCAGCTGTGTACTCAGAGCCCCAACACTCTGCTCATTCCTGCCTGCCGGGCACGGCGAGTGTCACTCCCATGTCACTCCCGCTGATTAGCACAGCCACCGAGGAGGCTGTCACGGGGTGCCCCTGGTGCCCCCTGCCTGACACAGGTGCACACCCCTGTCACATCCCACACATGTGTGCTCTGGGCTTGTTACCACTGCTGTCATCAAAGCAGACTACTGTGGGCAAGTGCAACATCACACAAGAGACTCCCAGCAGCTGGAATTCAACATCTTCGTGGTGCCTGTCAAAGGCTGATTTTCTTCCAGAAGTGTAGTAGGAACAGTTTAAAGATAAGGCAGTGAGGTCAGAGCAAAAGGTGCTGGAGGAATCTTTGTTTTGTCCTCAAACAGAAAAATAAAATATCCTCTTAAGAAAACCAATTTGAGGTGAGCAATAGGGTTTCTTTTCAAGTCTGCCACAGGCCTAGTAAAGAACTATTCCTTGTATGCCAAGTATAAAAGCCATATTATAGCAACATTGCTATATTGAATGAAGGTTTTGCTGAAAATGAAAAGTTTAAGAACAAGTGTCCAATATTTGCCAGTCATGGGTGTATTTCAATAATCCTGCAGGCCCAGGGGTCCACATGAAGTCCTGAACACTGCAGTTACTTGAGAAAGGGAATCTCCATCACATTAGCAGTTTGGCCCCAATCCAAGAAAGCTCTTAAGCATGTGCTTAACTTTAAGCACATGAGTGCTCCCACCCACATAAAAGAACCACTTACTCACTGAAAATTAAGCATCTGCAGAAATATTTTCCTGTATCAGCTTCTTTGCTGAGTATCTTACAAGATTATACCCTATCAAGTGACTCCCTGGAAAAAGAAAAAAACCACTACCACCTAAACAGAAGTCGACTTCAGGCAGGGCTGCTGATTGCCAGGGGCTGCCTGAGCACATGTGGCACTCGGCTTTGGAGCCCCATGTCCTCCCCAGCTCTCACAACAGCTGCACAGCAGTAAGGAGCCTCTCCCAAGGCCAGCGTGTGTTCAGAGCTGCTGCCTCAGCCTTTGCCTTCTGGTTCTAAAAAAAGTCATGTAGAAGCTATTTGCCCCTGACCAAAAGCTTGCCTGCTTCCCTGAAGGCTGGGATGTAAAAGCACAGACCTGCCACAAGGCACTACAGTGCCTACATAAGGTGAGAGTTGCTGCCAGTCATCACCAAGAAGGTGTTAGGATGAAAATACCAATCTACCACAGGCTGGTTGCATTGTATCAATCCCTAAAGACCTTAAATTAAATTTAGAAGGAGGTGGTGAGGGCGTAAGGGCAGCTCAGGAATTAATGTATATGGGTAGAGGGTAAGGCATTAAAACCCAATTCTAAGCAGGCAGTGGAAAAAAATCGTGTTGTGTCTCCCACATGCATTTTTGGAAGGTCAGCACCATCACAAATGCTAACTATGGTTCAGGCTCCCACAGCAGAGTAATACTCATCAATCATCCTCATCAGTTAGAAATTACTCACAGGGATAGATTGGATATTCCATGAGAAAAGTCCATGCCCAAACACCCTGAAGCCCTTCCAGGATGTGAGTACTTACACCTCGCTCTTGCATGCTGGGTCTCCCTCCTTGGGTAAGCAACGTTGGTGCTGAAGGCCCAACCCTTTCAGGAGGAGCAACTGGGGAACTGCAGGCTCAGCTTTGTGTTCCACAAAACCCCCTAGCATTAATGCTACAAATTAACCTTTAGGTTATCATGACTATTAAAGAGTGTGGAATTGAACCCTACCTGAAGTCAGAGCATAAACAGCACTCAGCCCAATTAAAGGAAAAGCAAATGTTCCCAATTGTGCACCAAGCTATGCAACAGGCTGCCCCTGAGCAGAGAATTTGAGTCGTGTACAATCTGGCCACCCACCAGGCAGGTTTCCTACCTGCTGTTGCACACCAAGGCACACCCTGGATCCAGCACAGGCACCTGTCAGCCCTGTGATTTGTGACCCATGTGACAGGGGCGGCCGGGGACGCTCTTCACAGCCTGGTGTCACTGCTGGCTGTGTGTGTTCCAGCTGCTGCATGGAGAGCACTTCCCTCACCCAGTCACATCAAAGGCTGCACCGACACAAACACATGAGTTTTACAAGTCACTCAGCTGTGTACTATAACAAAGGTGTGCCTGGGATGCTCCTTAACATTTCTCTTACCATGCCAAAAAATTGGCATCAGCTTGTGTGAGGATTAAGATCTGGGAGACAGGAACTACCAGCCACAGTTCTGATGGGTGACTTTAGACAAGGCTTAGGAAGTGGTTTTGAATGCACACACGAGAATCAGCCATTGTTCTTACTCAGCTTTCTATTGCAAACCAAATACAATTGAGCTTTTTTTGCTATCTAATCAGATATGCAGAATACTGGGTTTCTGGTGCATGAGGTGTGGGATGAAGACCAGGCTGAAGTGAATATAACAAAAGCCAAAGTATCGTACATCATTATTTTCCTGTGGCTCATAGCCTCCAAGTTCCCCAGGGAATATGACAACCATTTCCACATCTGACTATTTCATTTTGAAAGAAATGTAAGCTAGACTTAACTATTTTCTTTCCATATGTGTCTGGTAGATATATTTATCATCAAGAGATTCTTCTCCTCCTCTTCCCCCCACTTAACAGCTCTTGACTTTGTGTGGCCCCTCCATACCAGCCTATTGTTTGTGCTTTTTGCAAGACCCTACTTTAAAGTATGACATGTTTATGTAAGAGGCATTGATGGCTAACACAGGCTTCAACTCAGTAGGGCATTTGGAATGGTGTCAGTGAGGAATGCTCTCCCCTGATTTATGAGCATGTTATAGTTATTCAGGTGGAGTGGCAGGACCTGGCAGTAAGCACCAGCATATAGATCAAATGTGTTTTAAGTTCATAGATCAGGCTGAGGTGCTGCCAATCGCCGCAGGGTTGTGGCTGGGGAAACTAAGCCCTCAGTTTTTAAAAAGAAAGCAGTCTCTGAAGACAAGGAGCTGCCTTCAACCTTAAGCCTTACTAACCAAAATCTTAGACTGTTCTTACCAACCCTGCTCTGCAATTTCATGATGGCATATATGCAGATTCAGAGACAGATGCTTATGGTAGTCTACAAGACTGACTTACTACACCATTCTTTTAGCAAGACAAGTCTGATTCACTTGGCTGTTTCCAGATACTCAAGCACTTGAACAAAGTTCTTCAGCTTTCTCCCTTTTAATTTCCTTTATTTATAATAGGTACAGGTTGAAGAGATGCTCTTTTGAGGCACATGACTGAAGTGCTCATATTTATAAGCCCATTCAACTCTACACTGTGCCCCCCAAAAAACCCCAGTTTTGGGTTCCCCGTAGTTCCCATGGTTCCCCAGCAGCCAAACCCCATCTTCAGTGTTTGCTGGCATCCTTTCTACTTAAGGTGCTTATTCAACACCTTCAGCTCTCAATGAAATCAGTTCCCCTCATTTCCTTCACAGTTTGAATAGCTTTGCTGTTTGCTCGCATCTGCAGCTTGCACCTTTAATTAAGACATTCAATTTCATGTTTCCCTTATGCTGTTACATCTTCCTCTGGTACTATCAATTTGGCAACATGACTCTGTAAACCTGTTCACATAGAAAAGCCTATGCTGAATTAGTGTATCTCCCATGAAGTAACAGGAGTGCAAGTCCTTCAATTTTGTAAGGAGGAGGGGAAGAAAGGCAGAAAAACAAGTGCTCCTCAGCATTTTTCAAACACTAAAGAAATTTGACAGGCTGAGAGAGCTGGGACTGGAGAAGAGAAGGCTCTGAGGAGACTTTATAGTATCTTCCAGTACCTAAAGGGGGCTTAGAACACCTGGAAAGGGACTTTTCATCAGCGCATGGTATGGCATGGAAGGAATGGTTTAAAAATGAAAGGTTTAGATTAGATGTTAAGAAATTCTTTACTGCGAGAGTGATGAGACACTGGTACAGGTTGCCCAGAGAAGTGTAGATGGCTCATCCATGGAAGTGTTTCAAGGCCAGGTTGGATGGGACTCTGAGCAACCTTGGCCTAGTAGAAGGTGTCCCTGCTCATGGCAGAGAGTTGGAATGAGATGATCTTTAAGGTCCCTCCCACCCAGGCCATTCTGCGATTCTGAAACTCTTGCAGTTGCTTGAGTGAAGCCAGGTGGGATACTACTTCTTTCTAGGAGAAAGGTATGTCCTTTACCCATAAAAATCCATTTAATAATTATGTAAACCTTTTGCTGCTGCTCTCACGCCAGTGAAGGTAACTTGGCACACATGATTTCAAGTTAGGGAGTTACTTTCCTCAACAGCGAGCATACAAGTGATATAACACATCACAAGGAAGTCTTTGATTGTTTCTGTTGTCTTGACCAATTCCAAAGTCCTATTCTCTTTCCATGAAGGAAGAAAACACACACACATTAGGGTTAATAAACAGACTCAAGAGTTCAGGTCAAGCCCCCCAAAACACAGCCAGAAATAGCTCGCTGTATGGTTCTGTACATAGCAGTCATACACACTAATAACCAGCCCACGGCACATTCAACCATTCCACCCAGATTTCCAGACAAGCACTTCATGTTTACACAAATACAGGATGATTTATTTCCAGATAGGCACCACTCTGGCAACTATAGGGAAATGCCAGCGTAGTCAAAATCTGAAAGAAGTGAAGTATTTTAAACAGACTCATAATGCAAGACCCAGAAGACGACCCAAATCTCAGTGCATTGGAACATACCTGACTTTTTCTGCGAGATCTTCATCTGCTAGCGATCAGGTTTTGGAAATTATTTTTAACTTCCTTTTCACCAGCTACAAATCCAAAACAATGAATCAAGCTTCCAGAGTCAGTTACGTTATAGGCATAATAAGAGGCAACAGTTACCATATTTCCTTATATGCAAAGAAATCCAAATCCACCAAAAAAACCCCACCCCAGCCAAACTGCCATTTTATCCTTCAGAAATGACCTTGTATTGATTATTACTTTAAGATAAAAGCACCTTTTAGAAGCTCATTGCTGCTTTGTTAACTGTTAATTAAAGACAAATTCTCCTCTTTCCTCACCCCCAGAAGAAAAACGTCAAGAGGCAAAGCCTAGAAATACATGAAATTGCAGGGGCTATCCTGCACTGATTGGGGTGAGAAGTAGCTTCCCTAGCTTCATTCTGTTTTGTTTGATTTGCCCCAGTTTGAAATGCAAATGAAAAGTCAAGCTTGAGTCCCAGCCATTCTAAATTCTTCTACATAATATCTACCAACAAAGTGAAAGGGTAATCAAAGATTAGATGTTAATGAGTAAGAGTCTATTTTCTTGAAGAAATATGGAATTCCAATGTTACTTTCAATTTGAAGTTCTTCAAAATAGTCAGTGTGCTCAGTTACGCTTTTTTTTTTTTTTTTTTTTTTTTTCCTTTTTTTTTTTTTTTTTTTTTTTTTTTTTTTTTTTTTTTTTTTTTTTTTTTTTTTTTTTTTTTTTTTTTT
>VXBB01018455.1:171833-187835 GCA_013399915.1 Illadopsis cleaveri
TTTTTTTTTTTTTTTTTTTTCTTTTTTTTTTTTTTTTTCTTTGCTTGCAAATTTTTTGTAGTAATTATAGAAGTCTGAGCTACTGGAAAGAGTAAGATGAACCATTTTAGGTAGCTAAAGAAAAGAAAAACAAGAAAAAATATTAAAGAAAATCCTTAAAACCAGACAAACAATTTACCTGCAGTAATGATGACACTGAACGCTGTGCAGAGGGGAAAAACTGCTGCCCTTGACTTGCTGCGCCTGCTTTGCACTGAGGGAAACTGACAGCAAACTATTTGTATGGGCAACTCTATTTGCAAAAGCGACCAGAGAAAAGAAAGTCTGTACAAATCACTGCATTTGAATATTAGGCTGCATTATTGGGGACTACATGTACAATATTGCATGGATGTTTCCATTTATTTCTAATAATTAATGGGTGTGCAAAATTAATGGGGTTTAAAATTAAATTGTGTCCCCAAACCTGAGGTTCATGGGATCAAACTCACATTTTCCCTTTTAGAAAACATAAGTAGTGATATACTGGTTTTTAATCAGCATGAAAGAGAGTACAATAGTCTGTGTGGCACGTCAGATGGCAGTCATCATCAAAAAGTCCTTGGGCCATCAGGCATTTCTTGGCTAAACATTCTCAGTGCATTATTCAGGTTACATTGCAAAAGCATTTAAAGAGATCTAGAAGCTGAACAATTTGGAGAGACCTGGTGAGCCAGTTACTCCCACAGGACTCACAACTCATGTCCAGGTGTTCTGCTCCCATTCACCAGTGGGTGATTGTGAGGTACACAGCCAGGCCATGTAAGACTGGCTGGCAATCTCATTTTGGGTCCAGGCTGTGGGAAAGGAAATCAGTTTTCTTTTTTGATCTACTGAAATGCTTTTAGCTTCTTTCAGATTTGTCATAACAACAATACACTTAAGGAATAGTCTAATGCAGGCTTAAAACTCTCTTCAGTACAGACTGCTAAAAATGCCTGTCTCAATTTGATATGCTACACTGATATATTGCACTTTTCTGTATCTGTTTCATTCCCTTATGGTGGATGAAATTCAAAGGTATTACACAAAGTAATAGCCAGCCCCAAGTGAGGCAGCTAAACCCACAAATCTAGATGTACAATGAATATGATGTAGTCAAAGCTAATTAATTGTTCCATATCCATCATCATTCTGCCATTACAAAGTTCCTTTCCCTTCCTCTCAAGGGCTTTTCTGCTTCAGTCTGTAGCATTTCTGACTCCTTTCCACTGATGTACAAAGCTCTGAGTTCTCTTACATTGACCTAGGCTGCTTCCCCAGGCTTACTGGCATCATTTCCATGCATGTTTATCTGGATCTCCTGCTGTTTTCTTCCAAAGGATGTGTATCTTGAGCTTAGTCCTGGAGATCTGAATTGAACAGAAGTCCCTCAGTACCTCCTGGATGTAGCACTGTAGGTGTCTCCTGCTCCTGCTTCACTCTCCAAGCCCTGTTCTGAGCAAGGCACTGCAAGTGCCTTCTCTCAGTGTCTCCTCTCCTCCTGTTTCAGTGGAGGGAGCAGGTTTGAGCCTTCCTCAGGGCCCTCTCCTTCCCGAGCAGAGCCCCAGGCACACCGGCAGAGGCACCACACTAATGGCAGCTGGCACTGTCTGTCTCCCAGCAGCAGGGCATTAATAACCATTAACAAAATGCTATACAGTTCCAACATGATGTCAGTGGTATTAACCTCTGTCATTCCTGTATCAGCACTCGTGAGTGACTGGGTTTCCTTTTTTTTTTTCTTTAAAACTTACCTCTGAAATACTTCATAGCAGTAAAACCAACAGTGACTGCTTAGAATAGCTTTTATTTTCCAGTTTTGAAAATGAACTGTCAGTTATCAGTACTGACTATGTTGAATAACTGCTGAATTTCTCATTCATATTTTTTTTTCAAGGTTTACAAAAAATAAACCAAAGCAAAGCCTTCATGCCCTGCAAACTTGTGAGCATTTTTGAGAGCTACTAAGGATTTGCCACCTATTAGAGAAAATAGGTGGGAGAGATTTGGGAGTTTTCTGGAATCGATCACTTATGAGCAGATTACTCAGAACTGCACAGCAAGCCTGCTATTTCTTTCAGGAGTATGAAACATGAGTATCTTTTCTCAGTTCAAACTAGTAAACAGAGCAGAAACAATACTTTTAAAATAGTATGTTCATAAAGCCTCTACAACCTTACAGTATCTAGGTATGCATTGTTCCTCAGCTCAAAACAAAATAAATGCCAGCACTATAAACAGATGAGATAAAGTCTGTAGGAAGAGAGAGTTGGTATCATTTATTGCAGTAATAAAGACAACTGGAATAAGATACAGTTTTCCATGTGTTCAACCACATTTATATTTTTAGATCACTAACAAGAACACCTCTGTTGAATTCCTCTGTGATGATTCAGGATCAATAAGCCTTAATATAATTTGAAAGACTGATGGATTTTCAAAACTGTCTTTTTTACAGATTAAGGACATATTTCCATTGCTCAGATACTTTGCTATTTACTGGCAGACTCCAAGATATGAGGATGCCTAATCCAACCTCAGATTAAGTGCAGTTACATCACCCCTATCTCCACCAATGCTTTAAAATGTCCACTTTACCACACTGAAATCTTTAGTTCAAGAAAAAAAGAAGGGGCTCCCAGACAAATGTTTGCATGGCAAACTACTCCTGCCCATCTCCATATCTATGCTCATCCCTAAAAGCTATTAACAGGTACAGGGAGTGGATGTGCAAGACCAGACTGGGAATGCTTTGTACTCCCATGGACTGTATCACTCACACAATGCAGTTGTTTCTCCAACTTGGGTTTAATGTCTGGGTTTTGATTTTTTTTTTCTGTCAGTTTTGGGTTCCTTGGGTTTTGGTGTTTGGGTTTTTATTTGGTGTTGTTTCATAAAAAGAAAAAAAAAAGAAAAAAAGAAGTCTTTACCTCTCAAAAAACCTCAAGGGATTCATGTGATGTAGAGCTTCAACTGAAAATTAAAAAAGGTTACGGAAGATTTGCCACTTTTGGTGCCTGTGGGTAGAGCAGCTAGTCCCAGTGGAATAAAGGCAAGGATAAAGCCATCTTCTTCATGAATGACATGGCAACAAGGGATACTGCCACCAAGAGCAAAGCCTGCTCCAAGGCAGCTCTGTACCAACCATCACGAGGAACGTTTCAGGGTGAGGGAGCTGAGGGCACAGCACAGGCACTGCAGTCGTGTGGAAGCAGGTGACAGGAGGGAAGGGTTGCAGTGTTTGCAGTCCTCCAGCCCTGCTGCAGACCTCCTGAGGAAGTGCATGCTTCAGGTTAAATCAGGTCTCAGATACACCCTTCAGCAGGCAGTGAACCAGCCAGCACCACCTCGGTGAGAGGCAAATCTGCATCCCTGTGGAAATGGCAGAAGACTGATTAATTTAATCCCATGCCCTTCCTTAGAAAAGATAGTAAGAGATGGTGAGGAGTAAAACTTTGTACAAATGCACCAGTTTCTTCTTCCTTCTTCGGCAGAGGAAAGGAGGAGCAGATTCCATATGCCCACCTCTGCCCTGATCACAGCATTTAGCAGAAGGGGGGAGAAGGGCTTTTCTGCAGAGCCTGTCCCTTTGAGGCAGCAGCAGGGCAAGAGTTCAGTTTTACGACTCTTGGCCCCAACACAATTTACCATTTACAAACTAATCCTCCTCTGCTGGAGAGCACAAGGCCTGCTAAAGCTCTCATGTCCACTTCTCTGATTCTCCATTGTCCACAGTGACAGGGAGAAGGCGAAGACCTAATCGGTGTGTAATTCAATCGCTGCCCAGGCTGTGTCACAGCACAATGCTCTGCTTGTAGTGCCACGGGCTGAGGCAGCCAGCTACTGTTATGCCCCACAGCAGGTGTGAAGAATGTCACTGGCTCTGACTGTGTGCTGCCCCTCTCTCCAGGTCCATTGCTCACACTCTGTTCACTCACCACTTACAGGCTGTTTTTCCTACTGGCAGCAAGCTAATTGTCGGCTCTCTGGTGAAAGGGCACTCTCAGTATTTTTGACCCTGAACTGGGAATTCCTGCACAGCATAACATGGGCCTCATATAAAGTAAACCTCTTTGCTCTCCAGATCCCCTAAATGTGCAGGCCTACTAACAAGCTCTGTATTTCCTTAGTCTTAATCCAGCAGTTAGTAAATTATGATCCACCACACCCAAACTGTCACTCTATTGTTCCCCACCAGACAGGACACTGAACATTGCCATACATCCTTTAGGACGGTTTAAATCCTTGGTACCTTATTACATTTTAATCAGCAAAAGACAGATGCTTCAAAAAATTCCTGTCCACATGTAGGTCATTAAAAATCTCTGGAATACCAAATTAAATGCACTACCACACTTAAATACAGGACCACTCTGAAATTGACATTTGGTTGGTTTTTAGCAAGAATTTACTACTCCACCAAGATTTGAAAAGCTGCACTTTCATTCATCTTGAGTTCAAGGGAGATGAGGAACAGAAGTGCAGAGGAGGCAGGCAGGGCAGCAGCTGCCACTTGATCAGTGGGTGTGGGTATCACCCAGCCATGCTATCAGGCAGATAAGGAGACAGCAGAGAACTAATGCTGGTACATCCACAGGAGCACATCAGAGGAGAACAGAATGAGCACACAAACACCCTGCTCCTAACACATCTCTTTCCTTAACAGCCTTGAGAATTTCATTCATGTAGAGTTTCTGGTACTATTTTTCCAATTCCTTAGTTTTCATGTTGAAGCAAACCAAATAGCAGGAATACCTGAGGGAAGAGCTACACTGTGACAGAAATTGTACAGGCCTGTACAGCTGCAGATTTTCACCCAAAAGAATAAACAACTGAAGTCAGCTGCATAACCTGACCAACCCAAGAAACAAGTAAACCAAAATGGAACCAATTTCCCTGCCACCACATAGGTAACTTTAAATCAATATACTTGGTTATCTAGACTATTTCTGTGCAATTCTATACATGAATTACAGTTACCAATCTTACCTAATCCTGTAAAGGGATGAAATACTTTGTCACACTTGCAAATGCTGTGAAGGCATTGAGCAGATGAAGAAAGATGATCCAGCTTCTTACCACTTGCTACAGAAAAGTTCATAATATTCATTATTCAAAATATGAATTGGACGTCTGTGTTTACAATGTTTAACAAGTCTTGCTTAGTGTCGAAGCCAAGCTGCTCATTTCACCCATACTCATCTACTGTCATCATCCACGGCTGATTTCCAAACATGGCCAGACACCAGTTTTCATGGCAGGGGTCAAGAGACATTCTTGCCTCCTGAATCAGGACTCAGCAATGCCATGTGCCAAGCCTTAGAAGCATGCAAAGCATTTACAACTGAGCACCTGCGGAAATCCCATTTCCTGACAAAGAGAGGCCTCTGATATTCATGTTTTCTCCTACTCTTAGGCTATGCTGAAATGAAATTTGGCCTGAATAATCCTTTTACAGCTGTACAAGGAAGTATCCTTGCTTAGCATTTACCCCTCCTTATGGAGGTTCAGTGCAAACCTGATTGAGCAATCAGCAAAGATACACAGAATGAAAAGTCTGGCTGATGGGATATGACAAAGACCAGGCACAGGACAGGGACACAAAGTGAGCCTATCATTGAAAGTGGAAGGACTCTGGTAGCTTTAATGAATACAGGAAAGAGGATGGGACCCTAAGGAGTGACATTAAACTTGGTGTTAATGCTGCGAGTGACATATGCAGACACAACCAGAGAGAGCATGCTCTTGGAAAGGGAGGCCAGGAGCACTGTTGCTAACAGCATGGGAATAATCAGAGAGTGCAGGACAGTGCAGGAACCACTGCTGGGTCAGTTACAGTAGTTGAAGGGGAATAAATGCTGGAAGGGATTTGGAAAGGGCTGTTTGTGACACCAGTGATAAAAATTACTTTGAACAGCTTATCCTGTGAGACTCCATGCTCTGCAAGTACTCCCCACTACCTCTTGCTGTAGGTCTGGGTTGACCTTACTCCAAGCTGCCCTTATCCCTTTGAAGGCTATGATTCCCTTACTCCACAAAATCTGCATCCTTGTCCTGTCCCTGTCACTCTAATGCTGCTGCTTTATCTCTGACACGAACTATCTGTGCCCCCTCCTCAAACTCCCGACCATCACATCTCCATATTCCCCCAGGTCTTCCCCTCTGCCTCCATTCCCTGGCACTGTTCCCTGTAGCTGCTTCACACCCCAGATTATCTCTGCTTTTGTTTTCCTCCTTCTAGCAATGTGAGTGTGAAGCTCAAGCTATTACAGGTCGCCTGTGCACTGTTCTATGCCCAGTCTCACTTTTGCTGGGACACTCACTGGAGCTTTAAACCAGTGACTACAACCAGCCCTTCTGGCCTTTAGTAGTCCCTCAGCCTCTTTTTGGGAACCATAATCCATCATGGTACTGGACAGGCTCAGTGCATGCAGAGTGACAGCCACTGTTCCCTATTTCCACGAGGAAATGCTAGAACAACTTTTGTCTGCTGGGTATAAAAACCAGGTCTCCATGGCACACTTCCCTGTTTCCTTGCTGCTGATCAGTTGTTCCTCTGAGTCCTCCAGGGGACCTCCCCCCTCCTCTTGGCCATGACAGTGTACAGTCAAACAGCTGCTTGGGCTGGATGAAGCACCTGCTCTGGGCAACAGCAGCTGGAGTTCATTTTGGGTCCAAAGGGCCGAGGCCAAGCAGGCTGACCGCATGTGCACTAATCCAGTATCATCACCAACTCCACCAACAACAGGTGCCCTTTGAAGAGGGAGGGAAAAACTATTTGGGGAGGAACCAGAGCTTTATAAAGGACATTATGGGCCAAGTCCTCAGCTGGTACATGCTCAGTTAAAGCATGTACCCTCTTGAAGTTAAGTGAGTAATGCTCACATACACAACCAAAAGAACTGGCCCACTCTCAGTGCTGCTTCTCTTCTGATTTTAGTTTTTCTAAGGATTTTTCACCTCCTCTCCTTGCTCTGCATTTGTCTTCCATCAAGAAAGAAACTTTCCTGTCCCTTGCTTCAGACCAGAGAGCTGAAAATCACAAGCTACACATCCCAGATTTCACCATCCTCCTGTGCACAGGTAACACAATCTTACCATGCATCCCTCAGTCCTGCTCGAGTCCTGGGGTCCAGATCATGAGTCTGCAGCAACAGGAACAATCTCATCTGGAACGAATCAAACCAAACCCCATCAAGGTGCATTAAGAGAAGTCTTTCAGCACAAACATCCTAAGAATTGTCATGCACTTGCTCAAGCCAGTGGTCCCTGTAGGGCAGAGCATAATTTCAATGTATGATCCCTACAAATGACACAGGGAAAAGAAAGCAACAAAAAAACTTGTCAGAAACTATTGGCCAAACTGTCTCCAAGGGAAGTTTTATTCTCACCTCATTTTGCTGAAAATTTGTTTTCCATCCAATACATACAAATCTCTTTTTGAAGTCCCTCTTAGTGTATTTCTGATTAACACCTGAACTAATGAAAGCCTCTATGTTTTCTTCTTCTTTGAGTCCTGCCATTCTGAGCTCCAGAGGCCAGTTCTGTAAATCTGATCTCACTCATTGTACTCCTTTGCTTCTTTCTAGAGAACCTGTAAGCTCTCTGGAGCCTGAGAATGGAGCTTGATTCACAGAGATGGCACTGCAGAGCATGGCCAAAAGCACTCTGCTCACACTGCCCAAGTAAAAGCAGGATTTTCAAATTCCTTTTGATGCACTATCAGAGGAAAACATGATCTTGCTGCAAGTTGCTCATGTGAACCAGTCACAGCCTTCATAACTTTGTATTCCAGAATTTATTTTCCCAAACCATGCATAGTTTAATTTTTGACTTTCCAACATTCAGATTTAAGCCACTTTTCCCTTGGGACCATGTCTCACCTGGGTTATATTACAAAGAGAAACAAAGTGACGAGAGACAGTTGGATGAACAGAGCTGGTAGTGAGAACAGCACAAGTGGATAAAACAGTCTCCAATTCATAACATCTCCTGACATCTCACCCACAAGTGTCACCTGTACTGCGTTGGCTTGAACATATTTAAATAAGTCTCCAAGAATTTCCCTTGACAAACACCACAGCACAGGTTACACAACTCTTCACCAAGGATGGGACAGACACTCAGCCACATGGGAACCTCCAGTGCTGGAAATGTATTTTCAGCTGCTGCAGACTCACACACTGCCTTTGAGCTTTGAGACTTTAACCACAGTTCCAAGGTTGGAAAACACCAGAGCACGTGCAAACATACACAGAAGGCAACATTGCACACTTGTGCAGCAGTTTTGTCCACAAACATGCCTGAGGGGACCAGTTTGCACCCTTATACTGAGCAGTGGAGATACCTACACATACATTCCTGCCCTTCCCAGCCAAAGCAATAAAACACTGTAACATCTGACAGCACAGAGCTCTCCCTATCCCTCTGAATCCTCGCTGCCGCTTGCTGTCACTGGGCACATTTCACGCAGGCCAGCTGCACAGGATTTATTCAACCAGTTTTGGAGTATCAAAGCTAACTTTTTTTATTTTTTTTTTTTGTCTTTGCCCCAGGCAGGCACTTGGTATGCAGGATTTAAATCAGAGAACAAAATGTTCTGTGAAATTTGTAAATACTCAGCCCAGTAAATTCTAAAAAACAAACAAAAAAAAGGAGATAGCAACTGGAATGGTTTAAAGATCAAAAAGTAAAGCATTTCACTGCAACATTGTGTCTTAAAGATCAAAATAAATAACTTCCCAAGATTACCAATTAATGGTGCTGACTGCGTTAAGTGAAAGGAGCCAAGCATACTCTGAGTTCTACCTTGCAATTCAGTGAAATCACAAGAATGCCCAATTCAACAAGTGCTCTGGATAAAGACACTGAAATTGAAAAAACAGATTGTTTGATCCATGCAAATTAGCAGAGAAGACTTTGCCTGGGACATACTGCCACAAACTTACTACAATCTAACACCTATTGCAGTAAGATTTTTAAAATGTATTTAAAGCCATTAAAATGGAATTAGGGAGAAGATGATAGGGAAAGAGATACCCCAGGGAATCACAACACTTAGACAATGAAGATGGTCTAAAAAAGGTGCTTTGACCATAAAGCAGCAATAAAGGGTCATTTCTGACTGGAACTAGAAGAGGAATTACTTCACTGGAATTTAGCATTGCCTTTAAGGTCCATGATGTTTGAGTGAAATGATCCACTTCTGCTTTGTCTGATTCACCATCATGGGCTCCATCGTAATACAAAATTTAAAACAAACATTTCGCTGATGAATGTTCACATTAAAATTTCAAACCTCTTTTTTTTCAAGCAGTTTCACCTACACTTTGAAAGGATTCCTTCACAAAAATTACGATTCGTTATTTTTTTGGTGACTACGAAAGCCAAAACATGTAGAATAATTTCCTCTTCACCTGCAAACATTTCACACTCCTCTTACCACAACTGTGGCTTTAATTTCTTCTCTCTCAAGCCAAGTAGCAAATGGCATCAGTCAAGTCAGTTAACTCCCAGGCATCCCTGTACTTCAGAATAAGGTGCTCCTGGTACTAGCAGGGACTCTATGAACATTGATTATCAGTAGCATACAGTAGCAAGACAATAAATGGTTTCTGGATCTTCATTCCTTGCCCACAGTTTACTTCTGCTAGCCCAGATATACTGAGTGTGTACAAAGTGCACCTGTTCCTGAAGACCTCAGAGAGGTCTGATGTCCCTTCAAGAGCCACCTGGAGCACTAAGTGCACCTCCTGAAGTTTACACTGCCTTGAAAGCATTACCTGGTCTGATTTTAGATGGCACAGGCTGCATACACACAAAAAAGGGCTCTGCTTTTTTCAATACGTCAAGTCTTATTTTCTCATTTGCCCAAGAGTAAGTACAGATTCTCACCCACAGCTGTGAAAAGGAAGGTAGAATAGAAAGGCAAGTACACAAAGTATACAAATTATGACAGACTTCAGGCAGTTTGGCATTGCACAACTCCCTTATGCAACACATGGCCTGGGGCAAGCCTCATGTTTTCAGAAATTCCACAGAATCCTCTTAAATATGCTCCAGTGCTGAGGCCCTGTGCCTTCCACCTGCAATTTCTGACTGGACTTATGATATACCACAGACAGATTACATGGATCAGCCTTACATTTGCTGGCCTATGCTTTTTAAAATGTGACCTGAAATAACAACTGCAAAATCTCAGAGGCAGATGAACCCTGACAATTTATAGACACTTATTCCTAAGCACAGCCTCTTTAGAAAAATCAAAGGAGTAGTATCAGCCAGTAGCACTTGCAATGAATAGTCCACTTAAAACTCAAATGTATTTATAAGAGCAGAAATGGAGATGGAAGAGCCAATGATGCCAGCCAGGCTGGAGCTCACTTAGCCAGGCTGCCAGTCCTCTGCAGCCACCAGGCTGGGAGCACAGACTGCCCCTGGGCCCCAGCCCTCCCTGCTGCCTCTGTCCAATCCCAGCCATGGCCTTCCTCAGTGCTGCCAGAGCCTGGGCTCCTACAGACACGGCTGAGCTGGTAAGCTGAGTCAGGACATGTAATGATTCCCTAAATACAAGGAGGAAAGTCAACGGTGAACAACTCAGTGTATGTGATTTGTCAACATTTAAAATTGCAGAGAGAGTGATAAGTGCTTAAGAGAAAATAGTGACATACAGCTTCAAGACATGAGGTAAACAGTGGCTATAGCCCAGTCTGACCTGCAGCCCCACATGTGTAGGCAGTCACACAAACACAGCCACGTGCAGCTGGACCTGAGACGCTATGGGGAAGATGAAGGTGGCAAATGCAAACCAGGCTGGGGCACCACAACAGTCACAGCAAGAGTCTGTCAATGCACTTGAGATGGACTTACATCATCAAGGCTTGACTGCAGAGGTACACACAGACCCCAAAGCTCCTGTTAGCATGGAGTTTTCCCCAGGGTCCGGAGAAGGAAGAGTGGAGCAAAGGGAGAGGACAAGTCTGCCTGAACACTGCCTGGGGTTGTACAGCAGTGGGAAAGAGTCCCCAGGGAGGGAAAGAAGCAGGAAGGGGGACCTGGGGACCAGCAGGAGGGTGAAGGCTGGTGGTACACAGGCAGGATGTGCCCTGTACACCAAAGCCCCAGAGCACCTCCTGACTGAGAAGCAGCAGAGGCTGTCCATCTCCAAACTCTGCTCCTGGAAGGGTCCCATGGTAGGAGAAAGCATTAATTACAGATAATCTAATTTAAATACTGCAGAGAAGAAAATAGCCCAGATTAGAAAACCCTCCTATATATATTCTGTGACACAAGGTTAAAGATAAGCTTTGCTTACATTTCAAAAACTCTTACAAGCTTGTCTCCTATGTTGGATTTAGACACGGCAGATATGCCTGTGGGCTGTGAGCACATTCTGTTTGAAGGACAGATTTCAATCAGTAAAGTTTCAATGAATCCTATATATATCACAATGTTTTATGTTATTTGGGAAGTTCCTTAAGGAAGAACTTCATTGCAAAAGAAGAGAGGCAATGAGCCAACATCTCAGTATCTGTGCCATCGGACTGGTGCTGAGGAGGCCTATGGAAACAAAGTGCCCGAGATAAAAGTTACAGCAGAAGTGAAAAGTGTTGCAACTTTATCAAGCTGCTGAAGCAATGTGGCAAATGTCAATGGAGGCAAAAAAGACATGGCTGCTTCCAGTGATGGGAACATCCTCAAACATCTCATCTGGCTTCAAACACTGCAGTAATGGATGTTTGGCAAACACAAAAAATCTCAACGACAGGAAGAAATCTTTGGGACTGTAGAAAAGGAACGCAAATGAAAACTAAGGTTTGGGGTATTTCAGGCAAGCACCTAAAAAAGGCATTTAAAATTTGCTTCCAAAATTAAAAGTTAATCCAAGTATTTTCCAAACAGAGTTTCATTATGGTGCCTCACTTTATTAAACTGAATATATGCAAAGTACATGCAGATCTGGCACAGTATAGTAATTTTCAGTACCCATAAACCCAAAATACAGGCTTCTGTCTGCTGTTTGACAGCAACAAGACTGACTTCAAAGAGACTAGGCTTTATTTTTGAGCAATAATTCTCTTGTCTCACTAAACATGCTGATTTCAGAGGACTATAGAAAACTGGTCTTTTCCATTTGCTCAGTGACAAAGAGATAAAAAGGATTTTCCAGAACATCCATGTCACAGGCCCGGTCACAACACTGTGGCCTCCCCAGGGCCATCTCATGTTGTGCTGATGAACACTTTTACTGAAAGTCAGTTAAAAGAGGTTATTTTGCTATGCTTACTTAAGTAGTAACATCCCAAATTTCAGGCTTCTTTTTTAACATTATGAGTCATACAATGCAAAAAGGCAACAAAACAACTCTGAAGTCTTGCTGGCTTTTCCTTCATGGATAAAGGAAGTAAAAAAGAGTGGGACTGGATAATATAGTGAGATGAAGCACCTGTTGAGACTAAAAATAAGAAAAATGGGTTAAGGGACTTCAAGTCCAATAAAAGCAATCGTGAATTCACAGGTGTTCATATGAATCATTCCTAATTTCCTGCCAGAGAGCTTTGGTTTCACTTAATTACAAAACAAAATGATAAATGAAGACGACCAATTCCCAAGCATACATAATGTACATTTATTTGTTTATGACTTTTCCCTCACATAGCCCTCTGTTTTCATCATAGCTATTGATGGGCACTGAATGAGACAAAAGTCTGGCAGCATTAGATAGACTATCTGCAAAGCACATGAAAAACCCATCACAGCTAGAAAGAAGCAAACAGATGGTAGCTGGAGAGAAGCAACAGCCACAACTCTTACTACCTGTGGTGAAAGAATAAACAATACCAGCTCCAGACCACAAAGTGCAGCCTAAAGAGTCTAGCCTTAAATGAGAGAACTGGGGTAGAAAAATGGCCAGATAGAACTAAATATTTGCAAAGTGGGCTCAGGAGAAAGAATATTTTGAGAGGGTTGCTAAAGCCCACTGGCACAAACAATCCTCTCTACTGCACTCTGCCAAAGGAAAAATAGGAAAAGGAGCAGGGAGGAGTGGAGAAGGTATGGGTTTGTGTATAAGAGAGCCTATTTGATGGAATTTTAATTGTAGTTCTGTATACCACATCGTGTGGTTTGGCTTCCCACTCTGCCATACACTTTCAACACACTTTAAAATGTGTTGTACCAAAATCACGCCAAATCATAAAAATGAAAAGATACTTTTCATCAAGGCATGTACCTGTAACCAACTCTTTGGTGATCCTGGTAGGTCCTTTCCAACTCAGAATATTCTGTGATTCTGTGCTGAAAAGTTGTAACTAAGAAACAGAACAAAGTTCCTGCTCCCCGGAATGCTGCATTTCTTGAGGTCACAAGCTTTTGGAGCAGATGATACCTTCCCCAGTCCAGATACAAAGAGCATGTGATATCACCTCATGCTAGGTAGCAAGAATCCCTATATTGCTTTGTCATGGAATTTTTCCATAATACAATGGGTAACAGTGCAAATGGCGTGCATTTCCTTTTGTTCTATGAAGCACAAACCAAAATAAATTGAATGGTGTTCTCATAAAAGGAACGTACGGGGTATAAAGAATTTTAGAGTCAGCTTTCAGAACAGCTCCATGCATGGAGCCTTAAAAACTGCCCTGGTCTCTTAGCTGTCCATCACCGAAATGGGATAACTTAATACTGTTTTCCAAGGCTCCAAAGTCCACTAATGCAGAGACAAACCTCTATGAGCTGATATGCTCAGAAATTATCATAATAAATGCCCAATCAACAAAATACAACTACAGACTCTTCCATGGGGGCACTGACCAACTTGCTTTCTATTGCTATTTCACACTTCAAGTTATTCAGGCTGGCCAAAGAAAGGAGGTCATCAAGTATTTATCTAGGTTGGGATGTCAACGCATACACACACAAAGGCACCACACTTGCTCCTCTTCCTCCTCCTCTGAGGGAATCAAGGGATAATTCGATTCTGGAATAATAAAACACTAGCAAGTACTTTACAGGCCAAAACAAGGACACTTGGAATGGAAGGAAATAAAACGTAGCTGACAGAGGTACATCCTTCCAGCAAAAGGCCCTAGTGCTACAGTGAAGAACAGGGTCCTTACTGAGAACTTCAGAATAAGGTCATACATTGTTCAAGTGTCTTGCCAATATATTGACATTTAATGACTTTGGATACTTACTTCAGCTTAACAAACGTAAGTTATACTTTACTCACATGAAATTTTACCCAAATGCTTAAATGCTGTTTGATTTTTTTAAGTGAATCTTCTCATTGAACTACAACATGAAGAATCGGAACAAAAAAATGGATAATTACAGCAAACAAAGAGGGCTGAATAGCATATGAGGTGGAGGCACTGAACAAGAATTATTGAGTGTTTCTCATGAGCAATGTTCTCACATCTCTATGTGACTACTCTCAGATGATGCATGCTGGGCTCTAGGCAGTCAGATCCAATAACAATTAAAACAGGCAACAGAGAACAATTCTGCCCTTAGCATCCTGGGTTGGTGGGGGAGTGTTCTGCTAGAAAAATATTCCATAAACCAGCACATAACATTGAACTTACTAAACAAAGTCACTGAACAGGAAATTATTGATTTCGAAGAGTGTTGAGATTACTCATATTTCTGCTCCACTGGTCTGAATCTGTTATAGGTAAAGAAATGCTCAAGAAATGCCAAACTCCATCCACGTGGTAAAACAGTTGAAAAAAACAGTAATGTGTATTTTGAAGTTACTGTACAAACTGAGGATTACTGATTACTAAAATACTGAAGATAGTTTAACAAGCATAGGTAGGACCAGTTCAGCACTAACATTTTTAGCACTAAATCAAAAAACCTGAAGAATTTACCCTGTAGCCAAGACACAAAAACACACTGCTAAATTCCTAGGACTTTTCAGAGCTCACTTCCTCCCCAGGATTGCCTCTGCCTGCATGTTCTCACCAGCCACTCTAGCCTTGGCCCAGCCTGGTCCCACTGTCAGAGGCTGCTGATGGAACTGGAGGTACTGAATGTGACTGCCTGGAGGAGGACTCAGCTCTTACATTTAGAAGAGTTTTATCCATGCTGTCCCATAAAGACAATGAATTAGAGACAGGAAGCAAAGAGGATCCAGCAGGTTATGTTGGCTCTGCACAGCTCTGATGTCAAAGAGAATGAGAGACAGCAGCTGGGACTTTGCCAAGAACTAAACTGAGGGAGATACAGCATCCTCATCTGCTGTTGCCCTGACCATGTGTGTGCAGCACAGCTTCTGTCCCTTGGACATGTGTGCGCAGCACAGCACAGCTTCTATCCCTTGGACATGTGTGTGCAGCACAGCACAGCTTCTATCCCTTGGACATGTGTGCGCAGCACAGCACAGCTTCTGGCCCTTGGACATGTGTGTGCAGCACAGTACAGCTTCTGGCCCTTGGACATGCTCTGCACCAGAGTTCACATAACTGCATATCGAGCTGTTGGCCTGTAGCCTGCCTAGGAGGGGCAAGCAACAATATGTGCACTTCCTAAATTCTTCTGCTTCTGATTGTCTTCCCTGCTTTCCTCTATTACCCTGCTTAAACTGGAAATACTTCCACTTCAACTATGTTGCTCTGTTTGGAAACAAAATTAAGACATGTCAAACACACAAGTTTATGTTTTTCTCTTATGTTTATAGGACCATCTTGGGATATCCCCAACCTGTGACACACGTATACAAGTGTAATCACGAACCACTGAACAGAAAGTACATACTGGAATGTTTTATTAAGAGCATGCATTGCAGAATCCTTTTCCTCAAGTCAAGATTCCGTGTTTTATAACCACTTCTTCAGCACAAATGTGTGGTACAACTTCAAGTGGAGCCCAAGTTAACACCTCTACTTAACTGCTAAGGTAAATCTTTTATGTCAGTCTTTCACTGTTTAGGATGTTTGCCGGCAGCCGCGGGGTCCGGCACCGAGCCGGTTCTCCGGG
>VXBB01018458.1:1891-31461 GCA_013399915.1 Illadopsis cleaveri
GCAGAGAACTCTGGGAATGGAGGTTGTTATAAGACCTCCGAAAAATATCCTCATTGTGAATCTGAAAGATTGTTTTCTTATGATTCATTTGCATCCTACAGGTACCATGGCCGATGGAATGTTGAATGGTCCAATCTCTTGCACATTTTGGACTGGGTCATTCTTCCCCATCAGCCACAAAAAGACGGCAAATACTTTGTTTGAGCTCATTGATAATTAGTGCAGGCAACAGTGTGTGCAATGATGGGTGCGGGTTTTGAAAAATTCATACTCTCAGTGTTACGGGAGAAAGAAAATTTGATTGGAGCTTGGCAAGCAGTGTTTCTCTGCAAATTGCTCTGAAAAATTTTTAGGTCAGATCATTTGTTATCTGCCCAGCCATGAGCTCTTGCAAGTGGCAAAATTCTTTAAAAATACCCAGAAGCCAGTGCAAGGACCCACTGTCTTTACAGACGGTTTGGGAAAGGACAAAACGGGCCATTGTTGCTTGGAAGGATGGCTTTGAGGTGCAAGTTTTTGGAAGGTCATGAGGATGGGCAGCCCAATTGGTTGAATTGAGGGCTGCTGTCATGGAATTTCCAAAGTTTCCCCAGAAACCTTTCAATTTAGTCACGGATTCCATTGCTGTGGCCAACATGACACAGTGGTCGAGTCATTCTAAAAATTTTGGAGAGAGAAAACACTGAATGCTGGACTTTAGTCTACAGGGGGAACAGTGGGATTGATCCCTGACTTTCATTCCAAGATGGTGAAAACAAATTGTGATTACAAATCACAATAAATTAAGTCTATCTGGGAACTTTTTCCTTCACTGAAAGCAGATTGCTGCTTTTCAGCACAAAATTATTCGACAGTTACTTGGCACTTGACTTGTTTGTTGATCAGGATGATATTTATGTTTACATGATATATTTTTTACATTCTAACCTTATTTGTCTGTTTTACAATGTACAGACTGATAATGTGTTTCATCGGTCCCCAGAAATTGAATAGCCAGGGGTTTCATATTTTAGCAAACATATTATCTATATTGGCTACTGAATTATATGAACTTTTTGCAAATCTTTGTAGTACAAAACAAATGAAAGATGCATAAAATTAGCTTATAATAATTCATTCATAGCTTTGTGAATAACATTACTTGAGATTTGGGATTATTTTGTTTTCCTTTCATTTACATACTGATAAACTTTTTAACAGCCCTAGTTAATTTCTGTCCTTCAATTTTAATACTCTTTTGTTTCTCCCTTCAAGTAATTTTCTTAGTGTTTATCATTTATTCACATCAACTCTGATCTGTTAAAATTAGTATCTGATAACAATACCATGATCTTCATGGTACCTCTTTCTTATGGATTTTAACTGCATTTTGAAGGAAGATAGGGCTGCAGTTGCATACTGAGGTATAAGTAAGGAGAATATACTGGAATGTGTTTGAAAGTCACCCAAGGAAGCAGCAGGAATGAGGGAACTTTAAAAGTCTTAAAATGTCAGTAGAAAGGAGTCCCTGCATTATTTACAAGGACCTGAAGAGGCAGAACAAGGGGAGCAGTTTCAAACTGTAGTGACAGGGCAGGGATAGATGGGATATTGGGAGGGAATTGTTCCCTGGGAGGGTAAGGAGGTCTTGGCACAGGGTGTCCAGAGAAGCTGTGGCTGCCCCCGGATCCCTGGCTGGGTCCAAGGCCAGGTTGGACATGGGGCTTGGAGCAGCCTGGGATAGTGGAAGGTGTCCTTGCCCATAGCAGGGGATGGCACTGGATGGACTTTAAGGTCCCTCCCAAACCAAACCAGTTTGTGACTCTTTGATTAAAGGTAAAGAATCAGGATCAGCTGCTTCAGTCCCACCCATCCATCACATATCTCTAACACCTGTCAGTGTTTCAACTCTATGAAAATGTGGGTTGTTTGTTGGTTTTGCTTTCATTCCAGCTTAGCCTGTGAACCCCAAGGAAGAATTGATTCTGCTTTTGTTTTGTCGTTGTTGATCAAGTAGTGAGAAGGGAAATTTTTCAGGGAATGCAATCACTGAAAGGTTCTTTTGCAACACCATGGACTAAAGCCCTCCCTGCTCCCTGTGAGTTGGGTTGTAAATAGCTTTCCCAGGAAGACAGACGTAAACCCAACATTGCCCTGCTGCCAGCACTGGTGAGCTCTGTGATCACCAGTCATGTCACCCTGCTGCTCATCCATTGCCATTTGAACAGCACAGAACAAAACAAGGAGGAAGCTGAAGAAGTTCTACAGGAGTTCAGCAGTTTGGCTGATTTATTCCCCAGTGTTCTGTGGTATATTTGTCCTGTATTTTTATAAGGTCTGCATGTTTTATGCAGCATTTCTTCTTTCATTCTAATTACGTGGCAAGTTGAGTCACTCATTTCATTTTCCTCACTGTATACATCTTTTACAGATTTGGTTTACTTTTCCTTGAGATTTGAAAAGGTAGAATTGATCATGGAATACATTCCAGAAAATAATTTTAGTCACTTATTAAATTTTCCGCATGAATTTCTTTATGGATATTATTTCCAGGTAACATCACCTCCAGAGTATCTTTTCGTCCCAATTCATTTAGGGTCATATGTTGGTGTTGTGGTTTTGGTTCAAATCCGAGTCATAGCACCATTTATGTGGTGGTTTTACATCTGCCGAATTTGTTTGCTAATTGGGAGATAAGATTTTGGGAGAAAAAGGCAAGCTCAACTTAGAAGTATAACCAGATAGATTTTATTAACATACACTAAGAGAAGAAAATAAGAGAAGAAAAGAAGACAACACAAATTAATTTCTAAAACCAACCCTTTCTCCCACTACAAACTGTTCATTTTCTACAAACAATGTAAAGAGGCAAAACTCAGAACTCCAGGTCAGTACCACTTATAAAACAGTCTTTCATTCTGTCTTTGAGAAGAAGTCCCTCCTGTTGTTTGGTAAGTTTCCACAAGAGGAACAGTCTGCTTGTGGCTTCCAACTCACACAAAAGCAGCCTGCCCAGGAGATTCTGCAGTTGTGAAACTTCCCATATCACGTAGCCTTTCCCATGACTGTGTACAGGCTGTAGACTCACAGATTGGGGTGGTACCTTTTAAAAATGACCAGTTTCAAAACAAGCAAAGGATCTTTTTCAACTCAGGGAACAGAGATGTCTTCTCACTTCTTCACTGTTGGATGGCTTCTTCTCATCTCTCTCTGCTCAACTTCTCATGGGGATCACAAAAATCACAGCTACTAATTCAATATTCACTCAGTTCATCACAGATACCTTTGCTCAAATCCACAAATCATGTGAACAATGTTAATTGGGGAATTTACATTGAATTTACATTGTTCACGATTTAAAAGATTACCCTGTTACCATAATCCATAGGAGATTTTCAGCCTAGAACCAAGGCAACTTGTCATCTCTATCACTTAAAAGTCACTCTTCCTTTACTGACTTAGAAGATCTCCATATTGTCCCCTTACATGTCTCCAATTTGGCCTTTTCTCTCATCTTTGAGAAGGGTTAGAGTTTAAGAAAGTCTCAATCTATATCAGGAAAGAGTTAAAGCTTGGCCAGGCCTGTGGAGGTCATGTGATCTCTGCCGTGGCAGCTGCAAAGGTTTCTGAGCCATGCCGGAGGGGGCCTGGTGGGTGCCTTTTCTTACCCACCTCGATCTGAAGGCGTGAGCTGCTCGCAGCTGCTCTGTAAGGCCCAGCATAGAGTGGGGAGGGGGAGATCCCATCATCCCCACGGGCCAGGGGTGCCGGCAGCCAGGGGCCTGGGGCTGGCCCTGCTGAACTGCAGCCTTGCCTCCTCTGCGGGCAGCGGCTCTCGGAGGTCCGGCCGGGTCCAGCCACCCTGGGACAGCCAGGACCTAAGCCGGGCTCTCCTTGGCTACCCACCTGATCGCTGGACAGGGGAGGGAAAGAGGAAGCTTCAAACCCAGCTTCAGCTTTTATATGGGTATTACCAAAAGTTGCATTCCATTCTCTGAGTGGTCAGAACTACACATCAATCCCAAACCTGCCCCAATAGGTCCCTATCCCTTCTAGAGAATTTTAAGGTCCTAGCAGAGTCATACCGTTTCTACCCATGACAGTTGGTAGGGAACAAATTTTCCTTTGGTAAAGCTCTCCAAAGTCTGTGACAGAATAATAACTTCTTTTCTGGTTATGGTTATATTTTTTAAAGTGTGAGACAATTTTTAATAGGGGTTGTGCAGAAACTCAAGAGAGGCTGAGATGTTTTCTCTCAGCCAAACCTAGGAAGGAAGAGTGTTAAATCTAAGCCATTTTTTATGTTCATGATACTTTTGCCTAAGATTTTTTATGGAGGGGAAAGCAGAAAGCTGTGTATGACTGGGTGTGCTACTGTGTAATTCTCAAACATGACTTACACATATCAAACTATAGAATATGCCGGGTTAATCCAAGTTATTAGAGAACATAGAAGGCTTCACTTAGCTTTGCTCTAGAGAATGTAGGAGACATATTCAAGGAAAAACTCAAGTCACATCCACTCTGAACAGATTTTGTGTGATTGTAATTTGCTGAAGTAACCTTGGGCAGTGTGGATTATTCTGTTCATGTGTGGGCTCAGTGCTGCAATACTAAAATATTCCATAACTAGAGAAAAACCCTCAAACAGCCAGCAAAATCAATTCCTGCCATCTCACATTTCCTCTATTTTGTTGGCACTTGCTCTTTTAGTGCTCTCCTGCCTCTGGTTCATAACATTTCTGTTTAATGATCTTATTTATAGAATACCCATGCTGGGAATTTGAAAACAGGTTTCAGTGATAAATTCTTTTTAAAGAGTAAGTGCTCAATTAAATATGTAACCAGATGTTAGTGCTATGTCTTCTTAGGCAGCAGCTTTTGTTTTACTTCAGCCACTGGGGATACCATACTTCCCATATCAGTTTTACTCAATTCTATCAACTATTCAAATTTTACAGCCATTACTTTGACTCCTTTCTGGGCTAAGTTTCTTATATACTTATGCACACAAAAATTTCTAATAAGGTTTTGCTGCAATTAGAATTAAAATTAACATCAATGTCACAGAATCCTAGGATGGGTGAGGCTGGAGGGGCCCACAGGGGCTCCTCTGATGCCACCTCCCTGCTCCAGCAGGGCCATCCCAGGGCACAGGGCACAGCAGTGTGTGCAGAGAGCTCTGCAATATCCCCAGGGAGGAGACTCCACAGCCTCTGTGCACAATCTGCTCAGGGCTGGGCACTGCCCAGGGCACCAGTTGTGCCTCCTGTGCAGGGGCAGCTCCTGGGCTC
The DNA here is from genome assembly GCA_013399915.1 of Illadopsis cleaveri. Taxonomy (NCBI): domain Eukaryota; kingdom Metazoa; phylum Chordata; class Aves; order Passeriformes; family Timaliidae; genus Illadopsis; species Illadopsis cleaveri. The sequence goes on from VXBB01018458.1 coordinate 7,165, forward strand.
AGGCCCTGCCTGTGGCTCTGGGGCCATTGCTGGGCCTGGAGCGGAGCCTGGGCCTGCTCTGCCCCTCCCTGCACCCAGGGACAGACAGGGACACCCAGGAACCCCCAGGGACCCCCAGGGACAGACAGGGACACCCAGGAACCCCCAGGGACCCCCAGGGACAGACAGGGACACCCAGGAACCCCCAGGGACCCCCAGGGACAGACAGGGACACCCAGGAACCCCCAGGGACCCCCAGGGACAGACAGGGACACCCAGGGCTAAGGGCCCCTTTCTGCTGGGCCTCCTCTCCATGCTGAGCAGCTCCAGCTCCCTCAGCCTTTACTGGGCACGGAGATGGTCCAGGCCCTTCCTCAGCTCCACAGCCTCAGCTGGCCCCACTCCAGGAACTCCCTGTCCCTGCTGTGCTGTAAAAATTCTACCAATACAACAATTCCAGCAACTGTGAATATATTTTTTTACTTTATGTTCAGCACATAAACTGAAATAGTTGGGAGAAATAAGTCCAGTTACAAATGTCTCATCAGTACCGGCACTCAGAATTCCTTTCTTCTGTTCTGATCTGCAGGAAAGGGGTGAACTGAGGGACTTTTTCACACAGATGTAGCAAGGAACAAGATGTATCTCCATGAACAGCTGGTCTTGCTAATTTTTCCCATGGTCCTTACAGTGCAAAAGTCAACTTTGTGACTATTGCTATCACTTAGTTTTAAAAAAAGGAAAAATAAGGAAAAAAATCCACAAAAAATCCACAAACTAAGAGGAGCGGGTTTGAACATCTGGGTGATCCACCTTTCCCTTGGATCCTCCCCTGGTGGCCCCAACTCTATTTCAAAGCAAACCCATCTGTTTGCAGACACCTGGTAACCATTCCAGCGCCTGCGTCAGAGGAGAGCACTGGCGGGAAGGAAAGTGCACCTGTGCACACCATGGACACATTGGAATCTGGGCAGATTTTTCCCTCTGTGTGAGGGGAGCACAGCTCATCTTTCCCCAAAACATTTAAATGAGCATGGAAGTGCAAACTTTCTTCAAGCTGGATAAAGGAAATGCTATCTGCAGCATTTAGCAGAAATCTCATTAAAGAGAATTTAATAAAAGAATAACTTCTAAACTCATTTTAGCTTGAGAATGACAGTGAAGAGCTTTTTCTGGTAATCCCCTTACTGCAGCATAAAGGCTTGCTGATAACTGGAGGAATTTTTGTCCAGATGTAGCACAGTATCCTGAAGTAAAGTGAGTTTTGGAACATTTTCTCTTCCCAGGTTTGTTTTAGGAACAGCTCAAATATATTTTATAAAAGTGCAAGAGCACCTGAAAATTTTTAGCATCATGTTTTAGAGGTTTTAAAAATATCCCTAATATTTTATTGTGAAATTAAAATACAAAGACCTATTGAAAATGAAAAGCTGTTTGAATGTCAGTTGGGACATATCTTCTAGTACAGCAAATTTTGTCTTACTGAAGCTTAAAACTCAACAAAATCATATGCTGAGACTTTCAGGTAAAACATTCTCTGCTTAGAGACTTAATTTTTGTTGATGCTGAGCACCTTTTAGAGGTGCTGAACTTCAGTCTGGAAAGTCCAAGGCTACCAGACCTCCAGGAACATTTGGAAAATGCTCTCAGGCACGGGATGGGGTTGTTGGGTTGTCTGTGCAGGGACAGGAGTTGGACTGGGTTATTCTTGTGGGTCCCTTCTATAATTCCATGATTCTATGAGTATTTTGTTCATTTGTTTTCATGGCTGCCAGTTCAAGCATTTGGACGTCCTTATTATCCTTCTGCTAAAGAAGCCGAGAAAATGATGAGGGAACAGTTCAGAAGGATTTATTGAAATCTTACTTTTAACTATTATTTTTGGTGTAGTAACACTCAAAAGATCCTTTCAAGCTCCCATCTCCCACTATAATAACAGATACATTTCCATACAATAAGAAAAAATCATGAATTGCCTCTCCTGCATCTTCTTAGTCCACACTCCTGCAAGGTCCTTATCTTCCCTGGAGAAAAACGCAGCAAGAACAAGATATTTTGCAGAAAATGGTCAGTAAGAAATTTTTCTGCTTAGGTATATTCTCATTCTCCAATAAATGCCAAATTCTCTATTTTATAGAGCTTCTCATTCCACAGCCCTTGCACATCACATACATGTTGGTATTTGTTGCCTTATACACTAGTGTAAATGAAGAATTCTGGTTATATAATTGCAGTTCTGATTTTCCTGTTCATGAAAGCACCGTGGGCAGAGTAGCATTCTGTAGTTGTTTCTTGAAATTAAATAAAAAGCAAGTCATGGTGCCTGGAAATCTAGAAATTTAGAATTTTCTGCGCCATCTTCTTCTCCTGTTAAGTTTAGCAGCTCTTCACTGAAACTGAAAATATTTGTGCTAGACTTGTAATTAATTAGTTGCAAAAGTTATGAAATTTTGTTTTCTTTGTTTTTGTATTTTCTATTTCTTGACCTAAAGCAAAGAGGAAGAACATTTTGCCTGGAGTGATCAATCATGCATGACTTCAATAGATTTTGGAAACTTTCAGAACGGAAGGAAGTTCAAATTTTTACAAAGGCTTGTATTTCAATCTTTAAAATAATACATTCCCATAAGGGAGGCATTTGCTCAACTGCATCATTTCCAAAATGCAGAATGCTCAGAGTTCTTATGTTGATAATGTGTGGTAAATGCGCCCATGTATAATATATGAGTCAGGATATGATCCTGAATTTTGTGGGAGCTTTCCTAAAGTTGAAGGTTAATGCAAAGTGGTAACAAGCAGCTAATTGTGTTTCTGAGCTTTTTTATTTGTTAAAGCTTTGAATAAAACATAACACAGTGACCCAAACTACACAGTTGAGTAATACTTTCAGTTCTGTTGGAGCAAGGAGATGATATCCCTAAAAATTAAATATGAATAAATATAGCATATCAGAAGTTGCTATATTTAAATATCTAGTGTAAGAGCTTTATAATACAGTGAAAAATTTAATGAGAATTTCCTTTTTAAAAGCTGAAAATGTCGCCCCCAAATACTGTAGCATTAGATGAAATGCTGGGGAAAAATCTGTGAATACAAAGTTCAGATCTCAGCACTGATGCTGATTCAGAGGCTTGGCTGGGTGCTGGGAATGCAAGTTCTTTGGGATATTGATTGAATCCCAGGGTGGTTTGGGCTGGAAGGGATCTTAAAGCACGTCCATCTGTCATGGCAGGGACACCTTCCACGGTCCCAGGCTGCTCCAAGCCCCAATGTCGTACCTGGCCTTGGACACTGCCAGGGATCCAGGCACAGCCACAGCTTCTCTGGGCACCCTGTGCCAGGGCCTGCCCACCCTCCCAGGGAACAATTCCTTCCCAATATCCCATCTATCCCTGCCCTCAGGCAGTAGAAGCCATTCCTTGTGACCTGTCCCTCCAGCCCTTGGCAGTTGTCTCTCTCAATTTTTCCTGCAGCTCTCTCAGGCCCTGCAAGGCCCCAGTGAGGTCACCCCAAAGCTTCTCCTCTCCAGGGTGAACAGTCTCAGGTCTCCTAGCCATTCCTCCTAGCAGAGATAGTTTGGAATATGGAACACCATTGTCAGTGTAGTCCAGCAATGATAACTCTAATCAACCTACCAAAGTACTACTATAGAAATGCATTATTAATGAACATGAAACTTTCAGTTATGAAGTCAGGAATAGCAGCTTTGATATACGGAGCTGAGATAATGCACAACTTGACTGCTAAAAAATAAATAGAACATCAAATCATGGTGCCCCTGTTCTTCATTTCTCAGCAGATGCATCCTTGCGATGAAGAGAGCGTAGTATGCAAGAGGTGAGAATCAGGATTATATTCCACTTCGGAGAAGAAAATGCAGGAACTCTGCTAACTTTTGCTGAGATCACATAAAATACCTATGTCTTAATGAATTAGTTCTTAATTTCAAGAAATACAAAATGATAAAAACATATACCTTATGCCTCACATTTGTATCTACTTTATTAATAATCCTATTCTCACTTTCAGTGCATAACTGAAATACTCTGTGTTGTTTGCTCATGAACAATGAACCTAAAAAAAATAAGGGACTACACAGAAAAGTTTAAAAAACTATATATACTACACCAAAAGAGAAGTTCAAAATCTTGAATATGGATATTACAAAACCAGCTTGATGATAGGTATGCTGCTTTACTATATCAGTAAACCACAGACCAAGCTCTAATTCAGTAAATTCAGTGGATTAACTCACTATTATTAGCAGTTAACTCTGGGAAGTTCTATGTATAAAGCCTGTTCCAAGAAAAATGACAATAATCTACTTTAATTTTTTATTCTTCTGACCACAGTTTACTCCTATCTAAGTTTACAGGCTACTTGCATGAAAACGAAGCTCAAAGCAAATTCATGTAAATATATATGTGTGCTTAATGTAATTTAATTTTTCATGTAATTTTTATATGTATTGAACCCAGATAACCTTCATTAAAACTACCTGAAACAGGTGAATAAGAACAAATTACATTTATTCATATTGTGTGAGAGGAATATTCAGGGTCCATGCTGTCCTCATCCTGCCAGGATGGAGATTCCTTGTCTTCTCTGGGAAACCCGTTCCTGTGTTCAGTAAGAACCACTCTCTTTATTCATGTTCTGCCTTTAGATTTTGTTTTCATTTTAATCCAGATATTACTGTGTTTAGAGCTGCGATATCATGGCTGCTTGCTGACTTTCTAGTTGATATTTCACTGAGATTATTCAGTATAATTGTGGTTGTGTCAATTAGTCAGTGGTATTATCCTGTTTGAAGATGCAGAAGTTACAGAGCATTAAAATAAATTATTTCACAGGACTTATAAGGTTACCAGGATATTAACAACTCGAAATGCTCATGTGGTTTGCTTTAATTTCCTAGTATAAAGTAAGTAACTTTCAAATAGTCTAATTTTTTATAAATCAAAAAGTAGTTGGTAAACACTGAATAAAGCCAGTATTTAAGGCTCTTTATTCTGAAGTAAGTTAACAAAATTCTTATGTTTTAATGTCTACCGATGTATTTTTAGGGGTAAAAAATTATGCTTTACGTGGAAAGACACAAAAATTAGATTGAGGTTATTTTTCTTCCAACAGGACCTCCAACAGCTGCCTGTTAGTTTCCAGGGCTGAAATTTTTGAATAGGAATGAAGAGAAGTACTAATGACTCAGGAAAATCCTGGATAAAATATCACCAGAAGGAATTCCAGCAGGATGAGAGAACAATCAGGGGACTGGGCATGCAGCTGAGATAATAATTCACATATTCTAGATCATCATTTCTTTGTTTTATTGCAAAGGAATTGGGGGTTGTGTGGTCATTCAGTCTTTCCATCATCTTCTCTTAACCAATGCCAAAGGAATCCTTGGGCTAAGTCAAAGTACCTTAAAAATCCATAGGCATTTTGAGCATCCTTTAATGAACATTTAATATGGATAAAAGGAAACTGAGATCATCTAACCAAAAGATTGTAAATTTATCTTTGTATAATGACTTATTTCTGCTAAGGAAGTTAAAAAGGAAAAAAAAAAAGGGTTATAAACTACTCAAGCCCCGGGCGGGAATGGGTAAATAAAATTTAATTAGAACCCAAAGCAAAGGGGGAACAGTGTTGGGAGCTTAATGGGACTCCTGCCCACTAGAGGCTCAGGCTCACATAACGGTGTCTTCACCTTTTATGCGCTGAGAGTGCATTAGCCTCATTAATATTCATGAGCAGTCCTTATCTGTCCTACTGGCCGCTCCCACAGCCCATAGCTGTGCCCAGATATGTATACTTGGTTCTTCCCAAGGCCTGTCAATCAGTCTTTCTCTGCCTTTAATTGGTGGAGCCCTTCTCATCCCCTGATTGGGTGGTGTGATGTCATCCTGCCAGGCATCCCAGCAACAAGTGTTCCCCACTCCCTGCTGCCTCTTAGAAGGGGCAAGTATACACACCCTCGCCCCTGCCTCCAATGTTTTTACGGCCCTGTCAGCCAGACCTGCCAGGCAGTAACCATGAAAGGGGAGGGAGGATTGAAAGGAAAACAGGAAAAGGTTCAAAACTATACTGGAACAACAAAAGTACATGTCAAAAGAACTGCAAACCTCAACAAAACTTCCTCCCCATACTTAACAACGCCTCCTCATTTGCATGAGCCAATCACCACACCTTATTCATAAAAATTAGAAAGAAAATTTAATGCAAAGAGGCTGTTGAATTGCTGTCATTTTTGCAACCAGTCCTCTTGACCATTGGACAGCGTGGGTTGCACAAAAATTCAGCCTCTCAGAGATCACTGATTTGAAGACTACTATCACTAACAGTTAAAGAATCTTTTCCTTTTAAAAATATGCCATTAAAATTTCAAAAATAGTCACAAAATCATGTGATTTGTTTTTTTTGGAAGTTTTTTTTTGTGAGGTAACACTGAAAAAATTTCTCTCAAAGACATATACACTTTTAATTTGATCTACCAACAGCCACAGTAATGAAGTTAAAAGCAATGTGGGCACTGCTTTTTTTGTTAAAAACTGTTGATAATGATAAATACATATTTATATAAATTCATATTTCTATAAATAAGTAAATAAATAAAATGTTAAGCTTTGTAGTGGAGAAGGTTCAGCATGTTTAGTCAGGGTAAGATGAACAGTGGTCAGCCAGTAGGAAGGAAATATCTCTAGCTTATTTCTGAAAATAGGAGTCTGGATTTTCGATATTTTTTCTTTTCATTCTTCCTTATAAACATTTTTAGTGGAGTTTTCTTATGTTATGGTCCTTTGGCTGCACCCCTGAACTGAGCTTTGAGGTCTTTGCTCTGTGGTTTATTCTGCTGCTTCTTCACATTAAAAGATATTATTCACTATGATTAAAAAAAGAAACAAATAGTCAGAATGCCACCATTCAAATAATATTTTCATGAGAGCATGGAAGGGTGATAAACTATAACATCATATTCAAATTCTGTCTAATTTTGATGTGTTGATGTGACTATGTGACTATGTTTGTACTTCTGTGTTGCTTCGGGTGTCTCTCTGGTCAGCCAGCAGTCAGCCTGGCAGCTGAAGCCTGGNACTTCTGTTCATTATGATGGAAGAAATCAATGTATTTTTCCATGAAATAGTGTCAAAAATTAGAGAAGAAAACACAGGAGATGGAGCAAAGGAAGACCTAAAACAACTAAATCTAAGACGAACTAAACTTATCTAAAGCAAACTAATTTAAACAAATTAAGCAACTTCAGCTTAACTAAAACAAACTCGTTAACCTCCTGGATATACAGAAATTACTATTGGCAGTTGCTCAAATTGATCCTTTAAAAATAACTAATCTGAGAAGAAACTGATAACAAGAAATACTTGAGATGTTTCCTTTTTTTTTCTTTTTTTTTTTTGGTGAGACTCGTGTTAGAAGTGATACTGTGTGAATTGCTCTGAGTTTTAAATAACCAAAAAATGTCCTGAAAGAGGAAAATGTGCAGAGATGTAGGAGGATCGGACCTGCAGAAGGTACGAGGCAGGCAGCAGGTGAAGGGCAAGCTAATGAGACTTTATTCTAAAACCTTCTTCTCTATTCTCTATTCTTCCTCATCCGACTCCATCTTATATACAGTTTGTACAAAGGCGGGAGATTGGTCATTTAGGTCACCGCCTCTTCAACTTGGATGGTGAACACCACCATCAATCAATTCTCCTCTCAAAGGAGAAATATGAAAAACAATCTAAAAATATTCATTGTTGATGTTGAGACTGCGTGAGAATCTGCTTGCAAGATTCCAAACAAAGAAAACCAAGAAAGCTGAGGGCAACACAGAGGAATCTGAGGTGCAGTGGCTTTGGTTAGAAAAAGAGTTTTGGCGTCATTTTAAACAAATTCTTAAGTATTCTCCCCAGTTTCATGAACTGGGATGATTCCACCCCCTAATGCATTTACTTGTTTGAACTCTGTGGTTAGAACGAAGTGAAAAAATAATATTCTGTCTCAACAAATATTACAGTATTTCAGCAGCTGTTTTTATCCTGAATTTTAACAAATGCTGTAGTTAAAATATTTTTATGAGTGAAAATAGTTGAATGTCATTTGAGAAATCTCAGGTTTGTTGAACGAATAAATTCATAAAAATAAACTTCGCTGTCTGATATTATTGTAGTGCTGATTAATGTGTGCCTTTGCTCTTTTTACTTATTATGAAAATGTCACTCTTTGTGAAAGAATGAAGGATGGCTTCAGGTTTGGGGAGACCTGCCATGACCCTCCTTTGACAAAAGGCAGACTTGTGAGCAGCCAAGATTATTTCAGTGTTTCAGATCAGCATTCCCTGTCTCCTTCAGTGCCTGACCTCTGTGACTTGCCTGGGAATGCTTGAGTAGCCATATGGTGGCATTTTATATAATCAGCTCAGAGCAGGTTGGTGCAGTGTCCAGCTGTTTAATTGATGATATTTTAATAATTTAGTAGAAACTCCAAGAAGTTCTAGAGTTGCAGGTGCTTTGATCAGCAGTGCCTTAGAATTTTAGCCCTTTTTGGTGGAAAACTGTCAGATTTCATCTCTTGTACTGTAGGAAATTGTGGTCAAGAGTTTCTGTCTGACTAGTTCATCATCTCAACAATTCCTCTCTGATTTATAATGACTTTTTAAACAACTCTTCTTCATTGTATGATTAAGTCTGATGAGTTGCTATTGATCAAGGACTGACATTTACTCAGAGCTTTGTATTCACAGTTCCAATGTTCTCTAAACATAAATAACAGTGTTCATGATCATGCAGCCAAGTCTTTAAAGATACCTGAGGAAGCAGCCACTTCAGGGATCACTCTAAAGCGACATTTGCTGGTTAGTAGATAAGATGAGATGCTGCTGAAGAGGAATTCCAGAATTCTGCACTTCAAATAAAAATTAAAACTCATTGATATAGATACTGCTGTTAAAATTCATATGATGATAGGATATCCTGAGTTGCAAGGGACTCACAAGGATCACTGAAGTCCCACATGGAGTAGTACAAGTCCTAAATCGGCTGAGATAAAGGAACAGTTCTTAAAAACATTGAGCAGAATTTCTCCCTCTGGAGTCACCGCTTCCTTTAGTGCTGGGGCTTTCTGTTTAGATTCCTCTTCTACTTCTTGGTTTTTGTTACGTGAATTGATGACAGTTCTTGGACCCTAAATTATGTTGTAGTTATTTTTGTCTCAGTGTAAATTGATCCCACCCTTAGTTGTCAGGCCACTCCTCATTCCCATGACTAAAGCCAGAAATATTTGTGCCCTTTCCTTATTTTCTGGGAGTTACGCGAATTGTTTGTACACTGATTTTTCCTTTTTCTCCCCTCCACATGAATTTGATAGAGTTTTTTCTGGTCCTTCTGAATATACTTTTGAATCAATACTGCTTCTGTTCCCATCTTTGCTGTGCTTACTCTACTGGTGCTCCTGAAAATGAGGCTAAACCAGCATCAGAATGGCTTTTCCTAAATGTCAGAATGGCAGTATTTGCTGTAGTGTAGCTTTGAAAGGATCAAAGGATTTTTGGCACTTAAGCTTCACTCTGCCTTAGGTAACTTCATTTAGTTCTCTTATGTTTTGTCACAGATCTTGGTTAGAGGTTAGTCCTTTTAAGACTGTCAAGTGTCCAAAAGTTGAACCAAGTGATTTGTTTTGTTGTAAGTAATTCTCTACATTTTTAGATTGGGACTGCAAATTTTTGTGTTTGTGTTTCTGTCACTTGATGATTTATAATTTGGATTTGTAATTCTCCCACTCTGCCTCAAGTTTACTTAGCAGTAAGGGTTTAGTATCCACTTTGCCAGTGACAAGGAACTATTTTGACAATTTTATCTTTCTTTCCCTCGTATTTACCCCTCAATGCAGTATGCAAACTGCATCTATCAAACCTTTCAGCTGTTCAGCGTGCTATAGCTTAAAATGAGGTATAATTTTTTGCTGTAATTTCTTTCTTGTGCTTGGTTGTGGTTTAGTTTCTTTGGCAGTATTTTGTGGTTCAGTATGGTTCAGCTCCATCCAGCACTATGGAATCAGAGGATTGCACTTTTCCTAATGGCATCATGGTATGTGGAGTTTCATGGTTCTTCCACAGCAAAGAAAAAGTTTTGGTCTTGTTGTTTTTCTGTAGAGTACCCACATCTAACTGAAGGATGTGGTTCTCACTCCCAAGTTATGCAAACTCCACTAAATTCACCTGTGTTTCATTTTATTTGTAATTGCTTGATGAATTTTGTGCTGAAAGAACTGAGCATTAAAAACTGCATCCATTTTCTTCTCTCAGGTACTCCATGCAGAGGAGAAAAAGAAAATGAAATGCATATTGGGGAGTGGGAAATGTGTGGAATTACTGGAACAATTTTAATCCTAATTGCTTCCTAGCAACACTGATAAATCTATAATGATGCATCTCACACAATTGGGTACAACAACACTAAACCAAGTATTTCCACTCATATAAGCCTGGCAGCAGTTTTGAGGTCATTTTCTGCAAGTTGGTCAATAAGAAGTTCACATCCTATAATCCATGTTGAATTTATTCCTGTAATACATCTTAACTTCTAGAGGAGCAGTGGTTAATTGCTAATCCATATTCATCGAAGAGAACAAATAAGGACAGCAAGGGTAGATATCCATGCACCCTCACATCAAATATGGAACTTCTGAGCTCAGTTTTTCACTCAGATCTCTGGTGTTTGTGTAACTTCCGTGCCCATAACTTCACAAGGTCTTTGGAGATTATCAAGGAATTTGTCCAGCTGCAGCTGGTGCTTTTGATGACAATGCCTGGTATTTGCATAGATGTTAATTAGATATTTCAGGTTGTAGAAATCTTCTGGAGTGCAGCTATTGTTGATCACCAGAATGCGTTTGCATTTTATATGATTGATTGTACTTTGGTAATTATTCTTCAGAGTCCCCTTTCAAATCTACATTTCTTTCATCTACAACATATTAAGCTTGCAGTGGGAGCTGCTGGGTTGTTCTTGGCACAGCAGACATTTTATTTTAAGGTTCACCTTTGAGTACAGCATGCTAAGTTTATCATTCAGTTTTTAGTGTTTTATCAAAAGCCCATTGAGGTTGACATAAAAAAAAAATCCTTTCTTTGACTCAGCTTTGGATGATGTTCCTGGTCTTGTCCCTTATATGTGCAGCTCTCAGATCGATCCCAGATAGTGAGAGTTTTATCAAGTATTTGCCAAGGAGTTTATGTATTTCAGCAAATAGATTACTTGCCACCTATGGGGATGCATGAATCACTTCCTGAAGTTCTTTTTGTTCACTCTCACTGTTGCTTGATTTGTAACATGAAAAGTTTTCTTTTTTGGTAATGATCAGAGCTTTTGATAGATGAGGAGCAAGAAATCAGTCACAGTAAGCCATAATCAAATAATGAATATCCTTATAGAAATACCTTTCCTCTGAAGAAGACACATGTATTGATATGATGGAGTGCATTCTACAGAACTGATTAAGAAAATAAAATTAATTTATGTGAATTTATGGAGAACTCCAATAGTGATTGTGTTTGTGATTCACATCTGATGAAATTCAGCTTTCATTTTATCAGTACATCTTTCCTTTATATGAATGGAATTAAATGGAATTCTGTTCATGTAATTAAATCCATGAAACACATGTAAAATGAATCCAATAAAATAAACTTACAATAAAATAAGACATAAACTGGTATTTGTATTTTAAATATTCATCACTTGATTCCCAAAATCCTAGTAGAAAAAGAGACTTCTTATTTGGAGAAAGAAATGAAGAACAGCTTATTATTTATGGACTGATAAATAAGAAATACAGATAAATAATAAAATAAAATGGATTGTTTTGGCTATGGGATTAGCAGAGACTTTGAGGATGACATTTTTTAAAAATAAACAATACATTCCCCTTTGAGTTTAAAAGAGCAAATATTTTTGTTGAAAGTGTTTCTCAGATTGTCCCTCTCCTGTTACTCCAAGTTTAGGAAAAACTTCTCTCTTTCTGACCAGAAAGTGCAAAATATCTTTATTGATCAAAGTAGAGCTGTATAAATCTGATGAAGAATTAATATTCAACCCACCTACTGTCATCACAAGGGAAAATTGCCATGTCCTATGCCATGGCTCAATGCCTAATTTGCAGTTTTGTTTCTGAGTCTCACTTGAGCAGGATGTAAAGCAAATCTGGAAACAAAAATTAACCAGACTTTACTTGGACTAATCTAATAGGAAGTGTAACTGTGTAACCTTTCCTCCACATCTGTGAGGAGACACCTGAGTTGGGAAATGCCTACAGGAGGGATGGGGCCAGGGATACAAATGGCCAGGTTGTAGGGAAGGAGGTATCCTATAGAAGGCAATCCTCTTTGAAAGGCTGCAAAGGATCTTGAAGAAGTAAGAGGAGGCCCACAGGCACACTGTAAGGAAAACTTTGCATGGTTTACAATGGGTTACAAAAAAATATTTAAAATACTGATTTGCTGTGTTGAACACAGAAATTGGATAAGAGGAAATTTAGGTCAGATAGACAGAAATTCTTCCCTGTGAGGGTGGGGGGCCTGGGACAGGATGCTTAGAGAAGCTGTGACTACCCCTGGATCTCTGGAATTTTCCAAGACCGGGTTGGATGGGGCTTGGAGCAGCCTGGGACAGTGGAAGGTGTCCCTGCCCATGGCAGGAGGTGACATAAGATGAATTTTTAAGTTCCCTTCCAACCCAAACCATGCTGTGATTCAGTGATTCAGATATAAGAATCCCTTGATTCCATAAGGATTTGGCAAACTGGAAGCTGAGCTTTCATTGTGTGATAAATGGGTGTGATTCATGCTGATAAAATTGAAACAGTAATCAATATTTTAAAAGAAATATTAAATAGTAGTTAAAATGTAGCTTTGAGGAGGAGAGGGAGGGGGAAGTCCCCCCTTTCTCCAGCAGATGTTTAGTAGAGAGTGGAAGACAGGAAGAAACTAAGATAAGAGCTAAATTTATCTGGGAGACTGAAGATTTAGGGGAACTCCAGGAAAGTGTTAATTATATTAAATTTATTGCCTCAGTGTTCCAGTAAGGTATTCATATGTACATTATAAGCTTAATACGCATGTGTAATCTAAAAGGTTATTCAAAGGACATGGAGGAAGATGAGGAGTCTTACTCCCTACAACCCTCAAAGGTGGGGAGACCCCCTAAAAGGGGATGGTGGAGCATGGGCAGTAATGGCGGAAATGGGTGGTGATGAGGGTGGTGATGTAGATCTTACGAATTGAAAATAGGTGGGAATGGGTGGTGACACAGGTTATAAAAGAATCCAAACAGGTTATTTGTACGGGAGGCAGGTTTCCAAGGTCCTGCTCTGTACCTCGTGGGCCATTTGCTTATGTATTATTTTTAGAACCAATATATATTATTTACTATTAGCAAATTATTGTAACTTTTAAGCTGCTCAAATTAAAATTGCTGCTATATTTAATCTTGTTTGGGTTTTTCTTTGGACTGGATAATTAGGCAGCACATACATTTATAACAATTGCCTGCGCCTCTGAGCACTTTCTGAGTACAGGAGGAGCACAAAATTTGTAACACAAAGTTATTGTGTATTTTCATTTGAAATGCTTATTCTGAGTAAAATTTCCATGACTCCCATGGATTCTGATGAGGGTTCCTTTCCCCTGTGTTTGCCATAAAAAACTTTCAATAATTCATTAGGTGTCTTGAGTTTCCTGACCTGATGGATGTCTGAACATGTGCTGTGGTTCAGTCAATAAGCAGCACCACAGAGCAAACCACAGAAAGCAAACAACCTGATTGAAAAGATTCCTGTGTCTTTAGATCTTTAAAAAGGTTAATGTATTTGTCATAACACAATGTTCTGACAGGGCTTATGTTGACATAACTTGAATTTATCAAACGAGAAGAGCTCTACATCCATCTTTCTTTGCAACAGTGAGGTTATTGCTCACTTAGTGCACTTTGCCTCAAAACTGCACATAAATATTCTGGGAGCATAAAATGTACCTTGCCTAGGGATGGAGTGTTGGATAGAACAGTATTTTCTGTTTCAAAAGGTTGTAAGTGTTTAGTGTCATTATGATCAAGTGGATTCATTGCATGACAAAAGTTCTAACTTTTGTTTTCTTATAATTTCCTGCTTCTGGGGGCAAGCCAACCCTGCCAGTATTTATAAGAATGGAGCTGGTGTTGAAAAATTTGTTTTAAGTGAACAGTATTTTAAGGCTTAACAGAATTTCAAAGTTTATTTCTCTTGACAAGTACTCAGGAATTCCCAGGAAGAAATATAAATCAAAGAGCCTGGTTTGTGAAGCTCAATTAAAAAAAAAAAAAAAAATTGGTTAGTTTGCCTTGCTGCAAAGCAAATTATTGCAAACTTCAAAAATTCTTATGTAAACTTTTGAAAATCCCAGTTAATTTTAATTCACTGTGCTTGGTTTCGACTGAAAAGATGGAAACACATGTTTTATAATTCAGAAATAAAACAATATATTGTTTTATTTTAAGTACAAGTATTTTGGGGGGTGGGTAGGAGACTGAGGACATGTAGGAATAGTTGTAAGGGCAGTCTCTTTTTCACTTGTTCGAAAAGGACCCTGAATTTACACTTCCACTATAGCACATGAAATTAGACTCATACACAAAGTTTTTCATTCCAATATTCCTTGCTTTTTAATGACGATCTATACTCTTAGAAGATACTGAGTATATAAACAAAGCAAAAGGAAATGACAAATGAAATCACATAACACTAAAAATGTCAATATAAGGCAACTTGCTCTTAACTTTCTCAGCATAGATGCAGCATATTGCCTTATCGGATGTTTAGTGCTGTGTGATGAACTTTACCATGGGTAACAATACAATATAAATTAATTTTTACAGAAATGATCATAAGAATGTATTACTAAACTTGGTCATATTTCCACAAAATTACCATCTAGCATAACAACAATTGACAAAATTATATAGTTGTTGTGGTCTATTGATAGATGTGTTATGTATCTTCTGAGTGAGAAAATCATGGAATTATGGACTATCCTGAGTTGGAAGGGTCGCCAAGGATCATTGAGCCAGCTATCCTGTCCCTGCCCAGACACCCCAACAATCCCCACTGTGCATCCCTGGCAGAACTGCCCAAAGGCCTCTGGACCTCTGGCAGCCTTGGGGCCGTGCCCATTCCCTGAGGAGCCTGTGCACTGCCTGAACCCTCTGGGGGCAGCAGAATCTCTCCCTGCGGTGCAGCCTGTGCCTGCCCTGGACCAGCTCCAGCCCTTCACACATAATTCTTTTAGATTATTAGAGTAGATACTTCTAATTTTACCATTAGGATCACTGCTGAACACTGTTACACCGACTTGGTATTTCTCTGAAGTGATAGTTTTTATACTACACAGTGTTTTTTCCAAATAAGAAAAAAAACCAAAAAACTTTCAGATTTCAAACCTGCTACATCCTCTTTGTCCTTTTCTTTACTTTATATTGAGGTATAACGAGTACTTTCAGTCTAGTAGAGAGACATAATTTGATGCCAGGGTCTGCTATTGTGAAATCCTGGTGGCTTTATTTTCTGAACCTAACCTGTGTTCTGTGCTCCAGGGAACAGTGGAAACCACCAAGCTTGTGCTTTTATAATATCCTTAGTGACTTGATAGTGTTAATAATACAATGATAAAGACCCATGTGTTTTGCTTTGCCCTTTCTTGCATTCATCAGTGCCAAAATTACATTCTTTCCCTTACCAGCACCTCCCTATTTGTTTCTAACATGTTCTTTCAAAGTAAAGATAAAAATTGATTACTGGGCCTATCAGAATTTGTTTTCTCATGCCAAAATGGAATACGTTATCAACTCTTGTCTTTCTCAGAAGACACTTTCATAATGGCATTAAACCCAGCACACTCAACACAGTGTGTGACCTGCATGTAAATAATCCAGTATAAATTAAGAATACAATTAACAGTTTGGAGAAACTGCAAATTAAAAGTGTAAACTGTCTTCAGACCTTGGCAAAACATTTGTAATGAATTGGGCCCCTGAATTTACTTTGAGGAGACATTTCTACATAAAAGAGAGGGTTTATTTATAGCCATTCAGTAGCACAGTGAGGTGATGAGCTAAAATTCTGCTAAAGGGGAAAAAAGGTTTAATGACTTACTAAATATTTACAATGAGATTTGAAAACAAGGGATTTTCAGCTTAATTTTGTGGGTAGGAACAAGTAATTAATTGGATTTTGGTCTGAAACTCTATCTGTGGTGAATGAAATTAAAAACAATGGGCAAAATTATGTGCAATTGGTGTAAAGAGCAGATTTTATGAATTATAGATTTCTGTTGGACAAGAAAGTCTTTTTACCAGGTTCACATGTTAAGCAAGTGTTTTTGAAATCATCCATTTTGTCAAGAGAAGAAGAATAGTGAAGTTAGTATGGTCCAAAACATATTCTTGATTGAATAGGGGTATTCTTTTCTTCCCCAGTTCTGCTTTATTTTTCTGCCTGGGCCTTGCTGAAGAAGAAAGGAACAATCAGTTTTAGTCTTTCATGGAAATCTAAAGAACCTGAATTGTTGCTACACCACAAAGCATGACCCAAAGAACATAGCTGGGACACTTCTAACTACGATTACTGCAAGGCAAATATTCCTCCAGCTTATTTGGGGCTACATTGCCCAATTGACGCAGTGCCTAGATGCCCCGCAGCCCTGTCCAGCCCAGTCGCCAGCAGCACGCAGCGGGGGACACTCTCCAGGAGTAGGTTGTCCCAGAGGGTGGCTTAGAGCCGGGGCTCTAGCATGAAAGGCAAGCAAGACATAAGGCAGAGGCAAAGGATGAGAGGAGGGTCTTCAGGTTGTAAATCCAAGAGGGGTTTTATTCCTCAGGAGGGAGGGTCACAACCAGGAATGCAACGACCAAAGACAACACACAGGAATGAACACAGGCCTTTAAACAGGGGTGGTCTTACAGGCAGGGGTAAGTACATAGCCAGTGAGGAGAGGATATAGGAGGATCCAAGAATCTGACAGACCTTGCAGGGGCCTATGAGGAGACATCAGGGGAGGATACAACTTGTCATAGCCAATCACTCATCAAGGACTACAGAACATTCTAGAGTATTGGCAAGTACAATGAGAATTGACAAGGGAGGTGGGAGGCAGACTCATAGAATTGGAATAGAACAATCAGGAACAAAGGCAGGGCTAAGGGAAACTGGCAATTCAATGGGAGGATACCACCAGGGAGGGATCATTGCAACGGGGGAGCAACAGAACAAACCACAACACCCAATAAAACCAAAAGATTTCTGAAATATACTATCTTAATGTACCAGAAGGAAAAGTCTTGCTGATCCTTCACAAGAAAAAATGTTTGCCAGTTCTCTCTCTAGGTCTAGAAAAGACTATTCTACTCACTTCGTTACAGCAAGATTTGAAATGTCAGCCCCCATAGAAGATTTCTGTGGCATTGTCTGAAGTAACTTTATTTTTCTTCTACTGAAAAATGGCAAATGTAATAGTCCAGTAGAATATAATGGATTAGAGGACTTCTTTGTGTGTTTTGAGACCAAGATGTCCTTTCCTGTTGAGAGTTCCTGTTTAGACCATTTTCAAATGGAGAAACCCAAAAAGTGGGAATGCAGACCTTGTAAGCAGCTGATGTAGTGATGTACCCAAATATGCCCATCTATGCACTTGCATCTTCTCATGGGCTCTTTCCAAAATTCTCTGTATGTTTTCAGGGAAGTAAATTATTTTTAGGAAAAAAACGCCAATCAAACCAACTAACAAAACACACAGAAAAAGTGTTGGCTTAACTTTTTCTAAATATTTGATGCACTTTTTATAATAATCTTCAAAATGTTCATAATAGAACACTGCAGTCTGAGTTGCAATATAACGTCCTTTGATTTATATTTGAGTTTTTATTTGCTGTAAATATTTTGCAGTCATGCTTTTGCACACTATAATGCTTTTATTCCAGTTGAGCTCTATGTCAAGAGTCTTGGGTTCCTTCTCTACCAGAATGCAATCATAAGAAGTAGGACTCAAAGGAGCTTCATTACATAATGTAGCGGATTTATTCCTTATGCAGTATCAGCCATAATCACACATTCCTGGCAAGTGTTTGCAAAGGTTCTGTACCGAAGTATGCATGTGATCTCCTCAGGCTGTCTGGTCTCGTACTGCACTGAAAACTGCACTGTCAGAAACCTTCTCTACTACTTCAGTATCAGAAATTTTATTGGTGTTTAAAACCAAAACAACACCCAGTTTCTTGTTGCACCTTGTTTTTTGCATTTTTCCCACTGATAAGTGCTGGAAAAGTGTGTGAGCTTCTTAATATCTTTGGTAGTTTTTCTTTTATACAGTCAAAACCACAGTAAGAAGCTATGATAGCCATAAAACTGCAAAATGCAAGCATCACTTCAACCTCTGTAGGAAATGACTGAAGTCAGTGTTTTATAGATTGTCCATTCCTTGCTGTGGATCCCCAGGACTGGTACCTGCTGTCTTCCATACGCTTTTCCCTCAGCCATTTGTGCTGAGCTCTCTGCATATCTCCTCTCTCCCTTCTCCACCCTCCCCGCTGCCTGGCCTGTTTCCCAGTCAGCAGATTTCCTTCCTCCTTGCTTGTTCTCTGGGGTCACTGATTAATAAATCACACAAAAGCAGCTTGGTATTGATCTTTAGAGCATGCTGTTAGTGCTTTCCCTCTTCTCTGAAGTGAATTATTTTATAAGCACTTGTCTGTAATAACTGGGCCAGTCCATTATCCACAGCAGCAGCACAGAAGTGCTGATATTATAATCATTCTCCTTACACACACCATTGTATCAGATTTCTCCAAGATCAAGTGAAACACGTCTGTGGCTTTCCTTCTCTAAGGCCTTTGTCCTTGTTCTGTGACCTAGAGAAAAGTCCCCCCTCAAACAAATCCTTGAAGTCACCGCTCCGGGCTTTCTTCATGGGTTTGGTTTTAAATTCAGAATAAGAAAATTAGGTATTTGTTCCTTTTATTTTGCACTGCTTGAAGTTTTCTTTCTTTTTATTGCAAGTGATATTTTGCTTAATGTAAAGCAAGAAAAGTAAAAGAGTTTGTCTATTCATTCTTCAAAATAGTCAAAACCTCAGGTGAGGAGTAGCAGTTTCTCTGTACATCTTTTCTTTAGTATAATGGCTTAGAGGCAGTAGGGAGGAAAGAAAAATTATTGATGGGGAATTTGTCCTGCAAAAGTTACTTTTTGGGATGTAATGCTTCTGCCCATAGGAGAAGGAATAGAAAGCCTGTAAAAATTCTTATTCATGACTTGAGGAGACTCAGGTTGTATGTTCACAATAACCATGGTGGTGTATTATGTTTGTGTAATGCAGCTGTTAGTGTAGGCTCTGTATTTAGGTGAAAACACTGCAGGTTGATATCTGATAATCTGCCTCCTCAAATTAATTCCTTAAGCAGTCAAAGAGCATAATTGAGCCTGACATTTCCAAAATAAAATCAAGCAAATGCTGAAACAAAGAGATTAAACAGAATGCTCTTCAACCAGTACCACTTCAATACAGGCACAGGTGTGAATCAAATTTCAAGGGAAAAATTGCTTTTTGATTAATCTTGAAGTTTAGTCTAAATTTTTGTGTGTTAGTGATGACTAAATGATGTTCCAGTCTGAGAACTCATTATAATTTTAGGATATGTTGTCCTTACTTTCTGAAATCAAGCTGTTTTTCTAGTGGAAGAAGAATTTGGCTTCAAACATGTGTTGTCCAATGAACAGAATATTCTGGTGATGTATTTGATTATATGCTTCCATGGTTGTTTTATAGCTCAGTAATGAGCTGGATTACAATAAACAGACTGGGAAACAAAAATTAGATGCCAGTATGTTGAGCATTAACATTGCTAAAATAATTAACAGTACAAATTTAGTTTATTAAAATACAAAGGGTAGTATAGACAAGGCAAGAATAGTCTTAAATTATTTTCTACAGCCAGCTTTCTGTGTTCCTTTTCTTTCACTGCAATTGATTCTATGAAATGAAGACATTTTCTATGTACTGTACCAAGCCAAATCATATTACAGAAAGCAGAATGCAGTTAAATGAGATTTCAGTTACTCTCAAATGACAATGAAATGTTCAGCTGTGAAACATGTTGTGGAACTAATGTGCTCTTCCAAGTCAGATTGGTCAGGAAAAATGAATTAAAATAAAAAATCTGGGCTTGTGAAACAGAAAAGTGATTTCCAAAGAAGTCTCTTCTAGGACAATCTGGGAGAGGGCGTGGTTGGCAGGATTTGGATGAGGGATACTCTAATGGAAACAATCAGTATTAACGAAACAAAAAAGTTGATGGTCAGAATTTCTAAGTCCTGGTGTTCCATGTGCTGTGTCCTGGTTCTAGGCTGAGGCTCTGCTCCTACAGCTCTTCAATCCCAGTGGCTTTTCTGGGCTCTGGGCTGAGCCCTGATGTGGCCATGTGTGGACTGTGAGCAGGGCTTGGGAAAGCTTCAGGGTTCTGACAGGTTGCTGAAATCAAGTTTTATAATTGAAATCATGGATGGGAAATCATGACTCTCTTTAGTTTAAAATGGCCAAATTTAAATGGCATTTAATGGGACCAGCAAAACACACTTGTTTAACAACCCCAAAATTATCTTTGAGACAGAGTCCAAAGCTTTGTTGGAAACATTCAGTTTTAAAAATCATACTGGATAAAATTAAATCTATTCATTCTGTGATAAAAAGCATTACGTGGCTTTTTTTTTTTTTTGTACTGTTAGCACTTCTCAGGCTCCCAATTGCATTTTTATTCTTTTCAGCACAAGTTTGCTGTCTTAGGCATCCTAAGACAAGTGAGTATTAAGAAAAGAGAGACAGCGCTTTACAGAATTTTGCTATTACCTTTCAGGAGAGCTTGAGTGTAGTAAAGCATCCCCCACGCCCAAGTGGATATCTCTGTATAAGGAAGGAGTTTCAGTTTACCTTTAGACATTTTAGGAAATTTAATTAGAAAGTTCTGTGCCCTTCTCATTGTAATTGGCTCAGTGCCAAGAGAGAAGCACCTGTTGGACTTTGTCACTGTTCTTCAAAAACTGCACCTCGCCCTACTGGCAGCAAGCCAAATTGTCCCTCCTAAAATATTCAGTATTTAGGAAGGAGCAAAAAGGAACTAAGGGGATTTTTCAGTGTTTCTAGCAGGGTGTCAGAGGTTTTCTCAGACACCTGTGCGTGGCTTTTCTTTTGCTTTCTCTAATTTTTCATTTATTAAACCTTTTACTTTACAAAACACCTCTGAAGATCAGTCTCGCAAGATTATTTTAAGGCAATCTGCAAGGGATGGACCCTCAGAGATTGATACATTTACACCTCGCTCATAACATTCTGGCCATGTATCACTGGAGGAAGTCCCAGGCCAGGCAGGGTGTTTTGGAAGCAAGAGCAGACGCTGAAGGAGCTGATCAAGTGTCTCTGCTGGGAGGACAGAGGTTGTGCAGCAGTCTTGGAGAGAGGAGGCAGGTTAGGGAGTAGGAAAACCTCTGGGTTTGCCTTGAAGAACTGATTCTTGGTGATGAAGTGGGAAAAGGGAGGTCAGGAGAATTACTGAAGGAGAAGCAGCGAGGAAAGCCAAGAGGGCAGGAATTGGGCACAGATCTGGAGATCATATTCTGTCTTGTTTCAGGTTTTTATTAATGAATTCAGCAGAATGGGAAATGTAAAACAAAGAAGCAAACAAGATGATTACTGAGCAGTCTTACCTGAGAAATTTTGCTGGAAGAAGGCATCGAAACTGAGTCAGTCCCTAGTTCTATAGAAACAGTCAGGGATGGATCAGGTAGTACAGGCTTAGGTAGTAAATTTCAGTAATAAGGACAGCACTTAGTCTGGAGGGGAGAGAAGCCTTGGTTTCCTCTGAAGTTCACCTCTCTCTCTGTTTAAGTTGATGGAAAGGTGTGCCAGAGTGTGGGGGTGCATTTTTATAAAGTTTAATTTGTAAGTTAAGTTGGATTCATTGTACACCTTTGTGGGAGTCCAGGGCATTCCTCTGGGTGCCCTGGATGGTCACAGACCTCAGCAAAGGGGTCTGGAACCCGAGAAAGAGGGTTTGAATTCTGTCCAGGGGGAGTCTGTGCAGGGGGGTGCCTGGCACAGAGCCCAGGAAGACACAGTCTTTGATTTNACACCTTTTTGTTCAGCCACTGCCCCACTGTTCACCTTTTGTTTCAGTTAATGCCCTGCAATTCACCCCAAATGGTTCCTGCCCTGCAACCCTTGTTTTGTCTCAACACTGTTCTTGACCATCCTAATTTTAATAACCCCTGATCTTGTCAATCATCTCAGAGCCTCTCCCTGAGTTCTGGAAAAATCCTAGAGAGACGTGCGGTGATTGGGCAAAATCAGAATTTTCCCCTCCTATTTTTCCCCTGACTGGTTCTTGTGTATGTTTATCTTGTTTTTTACTGTACCCCGAGATTTTCCTATTGGTTTGTAATTGTAAACATTCCTATGTTTGAATTCCCCCTTAAAAGCTATTGTTCCCTGAGGGTCGGGGTCTTTTCCACAAGGCAGAGGCTGCTGAGGGAAGGACCCCACCCCAAGGGCCCCCCAATAAACCCCTCATTGCTAAACCTCAGAAGAGTCTCTCCTTTCTTCCACCGCCACCGCCACGCGAACACTCTCAGTCGACCAAAAATCCACAGAACTGTTTCGGTGCTGGGGCTAATCGAGCTTATGATACAGGCAGCCAGCCAGACCACCGTAATACCAGAGCAGGATACACTATATCGACACAACATAATTAATTTTGCTTTTTTTTCGTTAATATATCAATATTTATATTTCTTATTAAAGCAATATGGATATTCTTTTACTTGGGACAGTCATTACATTTAATAAGGTTGATCACTGATTAGCAAAATACAGGTCACATGAATCAATAGTACATATCTGATCTAGCTGGTTCTGATAAAAATCAATAGACTTACCATTTGATGCTTCAAGAACTGGAATAGCTACATATATTTATTTATACATAAATCATAAACTCATAGAATGGTTTGGGTTGAAAAGGATCTTAATGCTCATCCAGCGCCACCCTGCCATGGGCAAGGGCATCTTCCACTGTCCCAGGCTGCTCCAAGCCCCAATGTCCAACCTGTCCTTGGACACTTCCAGTGATCCAGGGCAGCCACAGCTTCTCTGGGCACCCTGTGCCCGGGCCTACTCACCTGCCCAGGGAACAATTTCCTTCCCAATATCCCATCTATCCCTGTCCTCTGGCACTGGGAGCCATTCCCTGTGTCCTGTCCCTCCAGCCCTTGGCAATTGTCTCTCTCCATCTTTCCTGTAGGTCTTTCAGGCTCTGCAAGGCCTGACAGTGAGGTCATCCCAAAGCTTCTCTCCAGGCTGAACAATCTCAGGTCTCCCAGCCTTTCCTCCCAGTAGAGCTGTTCCATCCTTCTGCTCATGCTGGTGCCTCCTCTGGACTCTCTCCAGCAGCTCCAGGTCCTTGCTGTGCTGGCCCAGGGCTGGAGCAGCTCTGCAGGTGGAGTCTCAACTGAGGGGGCAGAGGGGCAGAATCTCCCTCCCCTGCTGCCTACGCTGAGGCTCAGCCCAGGGCTGGGGGAGGTTCTGGGATCAGGCATATTCAATTCTCACCTACCAGCTCCTGCAAATCCTTCTGCCAGGGCTGCTCTTGATCTGCAAATCTTTTTATATTACAAAACTAAACCAGCAGCTTTTGAAAGTAATCAGTTAAAAAGGAATTAATTCTTAGGAGAAACATACTTTTTATCCCTAAAATACCCACTCTGAATTTCTCTGGAACCCCTGGTTCAACCTTTGATACTTGATACTGTCAATCAACACCCATTATCTTGTGGCCAGCCTGGCTGACAAGCAGTTGTGCTCCATCTGACACAGTGTGACCCACTTCTGTTTGGCTTATGTGAAAAGAATACATTAGACATCTGCTCCCCTATATGATTGATTTATCATGCACTGTGAAAGTGCTTCAAAAACATGCTGAAACCCTTGGTAATGTGCTGGGAAGTTAAACTTAGATCGCCATCCTTCCCACCTTTCTGAATTACTTATTCAGGATATGAATTTTAAAGATATCCTGAAAAGGAATTATTTTATTATGTGCTTTATTACTCATTATTAATTTATAAAGGCATGAATAGGAACATTGTAGTGTGAGATGTTAACTTTTTAGTGAAAGGTATGAAACAAGGTTTGACTCAGAACCATTTGGCTTTTAAGGCAGTATTAGAAATTATATCACTGTCTTGGTTTGGGAA